>JARHVA010001574.1:2827500-3127500 GCA_037957365.1 Torreya grandis
CTCAAGCTCTGCTCCTTGTAACCTTTTTTATGCAAATTTACTTAGAGAATTTTTTAAGTGATCCATAAAATCTAATCCTAAATTTGGGCAACCTCTATATTCATCCTACATCTTAATAAGTTTCATAACCTCACTCTTTATGCAAACTCCCTTTCCTTTGTAATTGTCTTACCAATTAGGCCTCCTAAGGGACAAAGCTTCTTTGTTTGACTTAACTACAAAGCCTCCATATAGAATATTCCCATATCTTGGTAACCTTTTACACCATAAAATTTCAAACCAAGTTTCATTCCTCAACTCTTTATGCATCTCCACTTACTCATCACCTCTATTATCCTAATTAGGTCTCTAGGCCTAATTCACAACATAGTTTACAATAACCCCACCATACAAGACCGTACATATTCAAAACCACAAGAATCCTTCGACACTTTTCATAATATGGAAAATTACCAAGTTTTAGGTTATTTCATTGGTTAAAACTCTTTGTATTTGACTTTCTCCAATTCTAACCTTAATCTAGGGTTACATAGAACTGTTGCTACCCAAGAGGCTTCAAATGTGATTTTAATGAACCATACTTGCTTTTAAATCCTAAAAAGACCTAAATAAGGTTTTTTAGACATATTTTAAACTCATTAAATTTTTATATTTTCTTGAACAACTTTTAAATGCATTTAAATCAATGGTTCCACAAAATTTTATAGACACAGTCTAACTAGAAAAGCTAGTACAGGGTTCATTTTGACACTTTTTATTTATCTGAGGTTTTGAATTATTACATAAATATAATATTCCATTATGTTGTCTCTCTCCACAATATTCACACTAATACAACCTCCATTCACATATATAATTCTTTAATGAGACCACACATAGTTCTTTTGACTATCTCTTTTGGACAAAGTCTCTTGGATTTACTCACATAATCCTTTCCACACTCTAAACAACCTATCTAAAAATTCCAATCATTAATGTTTATCCATTTTAGACCCTTAAAACATTCAAATGAATTACCATATTATGTTTACTATCTCATTTCCATACACACCAACATACATTTGCAAGATTTTCCAACTCGGTCTTCATACAAACCTATAACTACAGCAACCAACTAACTCAAACAATAAAAGCTCTTTAAAAAATCATAAGGCATTGATAACATAAACAAATACAATGGACATAGGTACACATAAACACTTCTTCATTTATTGATTTCAATGCAAGGGTAACCAACTACATCTTACTGTACTTATTCTTCATGACAAATACCAACTCTTCTCATTCTCTATCATTTTCTTATTTTCCCTCACTCTCTCTTCCATACCTATGCCTTATAAAAAAATAACTCTTAACCTCAATGATTCTACCACCTTCCTTTCTTTTACTAACCCATTACATTCTTTACTACATACAAAGTATACTTCCTTACTCTCAAAGTCACTTCACTAAAGTTGGTAGTTATATCATGACACTTAGTTTATCACTCTTATTCTCCATATCACGCACATAGAACACCTTAGACACCCTCCTAGGCCCATATATGACCTTATACTAACATTTTGCCAACATTACATTTCATGACAACCCTTAACATCCTCTTAAACTCTCGTCCAATATTCAAATATTCAAATTGGTCTTTTTGGTAGGAGAATGCCAAAGGGATACTAAAAAACACCTATAAATTCTTTCAACAACTCAAATACCTTCCAAGGGATCTTATGAGACCCCACACACATACATAACACCTAGTCACTTTATGGTTGACCCTATTTACCCAAGTTGCTATGATGCTCCTACATTATATTGGGTTAGGATTAGTCAACTTTGGCTTACTTATCCCTTTTTGATGTTATATCACATTTATCTATGATTTAATTAGGTTATTAGGTCAGCTTATGGAGTAACCATGGCCTAGGTAGACTTTATATAGGAGGTAATGGGTAGTTATTTAACATCCTATCATAGTATTCATTTCTTATTACAAGTATTTGGGAGGTTGCCCCCTCGAAGTGGCTTATCTATTATTCATATTTTCTACTATATGTCCATATCATTTGTGATATCTTGATGTTATTTTGGTTATTTGGTGAAGTAATATCATTACAAGTGGTATCAAAGTTCAATTTGGGCCATAATTAGGATAAAACCCTTAAATCTAATAATTTGGCTATATCTCACAAATGATTACAAATTTATCTATAATTTTCTTACTAAAGGTGATAAATCATTCAGTTAAGCTTCAATTCAAATTTTAGATCAATTGGATATTTTTTTCAAAACTTATCTCCATTTAAGGGTTTTTCATAAATTCATTCTATAGTGCACAATTCAAGGAAGTTTTTAGATTTATTTACATTTTTTGAAATCTTAGAAAAATATAGATGGGGTATGTTCTTTGTAGTTTTTTATTTGAGTTTGATATAAGTACAAAATCACTTGGTCAAAGTTAGGTCAAAAGTGCCAATCAGGGTTGACATTATCAAGCCCTTTTATGGTAGGACTACAAACCAGGGGCGAGGAAAAGGTGCCAAAACCCCAAGTCAAACTCCTCACAAAGAAGAGATGGGGTCATAAGGGGGATTTACTATATCCTTTATACCAGGGTTCTCTAAGATAGATCACAAAGTGAGTCAACTTAACTACAATGTAAGGCATTCAAAGTGAGATGCGCATACAATCTGATATGAAATCCGCATAATCTAGTTTGGAAAAGATCACGATAGTTTTAAAAAATAATAAGTCAAATTAGCCAGTTATCACTATTACATAACCCCACCAAGGTGGATCTCCCAACCAACCTAATCCAAATCCAAGTACCTTGCCACAATGTAACCTATTACCAAAGGTAGATATGCATAAATTTGATGGAAAGGATCCACTCAATTCGATAAACCAAATGGAATTTTTTTTTGATCTACATCAAATCCCATGTGGACAGAAGGTTACCATGACATCCTTATATCTAGAACCTGAATAATTCATTTGGTATCAATAATTGTGTGCTCAAAAGAAAAATATGACTATCAATGTCACCTGGTCAGTTTTTATAGAGGAGTTGCAATTACATTATAGCAATAGTGTGATAGAGAATTAATTCATCCAATTGGAAAAATTATGACAGTCTAGGTCAGTCAAGAATTATATTCATAATTTTTAGAACCTATCTTTACATGTGGAGATAGTTTTTAATGAGAACCTAAATGACCTATTTTGGGAGGCCTCAAGGACCACATTTAACATGAGGTACACATGTTTAATCCACTTATGGTTTCTAATTCTATTATCATGGCATGCAGGGCTGAGTAAAAATCCATAGCCAACAAGAAGCAACCGTTCACTCACTTTAGAGATCACAACATATTGACACCATTATTTCCTCCACCTACCAAATTGACCCCTCAATAAATTGAAGAGAAATGGGCAAAAGGATTATAATTCGATTGTGACAACAAGTGAAGTAAAAGACATAGATGTGTTGAGAAGAAGTTATTCTACATTGAGGGATCTAATGAAGATGATGAAGAGGATGCTGCCTCTAATGATGACGAGGAAGCGATAGAGGTGGTACTTGAATATTCCAAACCTATAATCTCTTATAATGCACTTTCATGTATTATCACTCCTCAAACACTTAAGGTGGTAGGTTTCCTCAAGAAACAAAAGGTGAAAGTATTGATTAACTTAGGGAACACACATAATTTTATCAACCATAAGTTGGCCACTCAATTGAATTGTCTCATTTACTCAACTCTATAATTTCATGCCATGATTGCATATGGTGGCACAATCAATTATTCAGGGAAATGCCATAGTATTAAGCTTGTTACGGGCGAGTATAATCTAGATTCTCCTATGTTTATTATTCCCATGGTGTAGGCATTATTTTGGGAGTCCAATGTCTCACAACCTTGGGTACAATTGAGATGAACTTCCAAGAACTATTCATGCACTTTCATTTTGAAGGTAGAAAATATGAACTAGGGGGATTATGGGTAAAATCTCCATAATTGGTTAGTTCACATTAGATGACAAAAATGCTAAAAAAGGGGTAGAAGGATTTATGACATGATTATGTTCCATTGAAGTTCAACCCATTTAGGTATCTCCACATCCTGATCTACAAATGATTCTTTATGACCACATATCTATTTTTGAGGCCATATCAAAAGGAATACCACCAAAAAGAGAACAAGATCATACCATTCAATTACTTATAGGGAGCCAACCACCAAATATCATACCATATAGATATCCATATGCCCAAAAGAGTGAAATCAAAAAGATGGTCCATGACATGCCAAAGGTAGGGATCATCAGGCATAACCAGAGTGCATATTCATGGCCAGTGGTCATGGTGCATAAGAAGGATGACACATGGAGGATGTGCCCAAATTATATGGAACTCAACAAGTACACCATCAAAGATAAGTTTCATATTCCAGTAATTGATGATTTACTCGATGAGTTACTTGGTGTTGTTTATTTCATGAAATTAAATCTTCATTCAAGGTACCATCAAATTAGAAACAAGGATGAATATGTTCATAAAACTACTTTTAAAACTCATGAGGGCCATTATGAGTTTTTAGTAATGCCCTTTGGTCTTACAAATGCACCATCTACTTTTTAGAGCTTGATGAACACATTTTTAGGCCCTTTTTAAGTAGGTTCATGTTGGTTTTATTTGACGACGTATTGGTTTACATTAAGACATGGGAATAACACTTGTAACATGTGAAGCATGTGTTGATAGTTTTGGAACAACATCAACTTTATGCGAAGCCATCTAAATGTGCTTTTGTAGTATAGGAGGTAGAGTAATTAGGTCACATTGTATCCCATGAGGGTGTCAAAGTTGATCCTCATAAAATCAAAGCTATGGTGTATTTGTCAATGGCCAAAACTCTTAAAAATCTCTAAGGGTTCCTAGGACTAACATGTTACTACCAAAGATTTGTGAAAGGTTATGGCAACATAACAACTCCACTCACTGCATTGTTAAAGAAGGATGCCTTCCATTAGAATGATGCAACCACTAAAGCATTTGAGCAAATGAAAGCAACTATGTACACCACCCTAGTTTTCAATACTCTAAACTTCTCAAATACATTCATTATTGAATGTGATGCTTCTAGATCAGGGTTGGGAGCAGTACTAATGCAAGAAGGAAGACCCCTTGCATTTGAGAGTCATCAATTCAAAGGCAAGAATCTCCAAAAACCTATCTATAATAAATCAATGATGGCTATTCTTCATGTAGTAAAACAACATAGGCCTATCTGATGGGTAGACATTTTAAGGTGAAAATGGGTCATGATAGTCTCAAATACTTTTTTAAGCAAAGATTATCATTTGAAGAACAACAAAAGTGGATTAAAAAAATGTTGGGTTATGATTTTAAAATATATACAATAAGGGTAAAGATAATTTAGTAGTAGATGCACTATCCAGATGGGATACATCCACATAAACATTACTTCATGTAATGTACATGTTGTAGGTAGATTGGGTAGGTGAAGCTAGGTTAGAGTGGGGGTAGAATAAGGATACACAAGTTATGATTCAGAATATCCAGCAAGGTTTTATTGCCTCTGATAAATTTGAATAGAAAGGTAATGCCCTATGGTATAATTATAAGTTATACTTGTGCAAAGATTCAGAGTTGAAGCATAAGATTCTTGTAGAGTTGCATGCATCTCCAATTCGAGGACACTCTAGGTTCTTAAAAACTTATTACATAATCAAGCGAGAAGTATTTTGGGAAGGACTCAAGGGAGATGTACAAAAGTTTGTGGCAAAATGTTTAATATGCCAATAGAACAAAGGTGAGACAATTAAGACCCTAGGTATGTTACAACCTTTAGCAATTCCTAGTCAAAGGTGGGAGGAGGTTTCTATGGATTTTATCAAAGAGTTGCCTTGTTCTGAAGGTAAGAATGTTATCTTGGTAATTATGGATATGCTTACAAAATATGCTCATTTTTGTGCCCTCTCACACCCATTTATAACAACTACAACAAATACTATTTTTTGGAGGTAGTTATAAAATTACATGGAACCCCAAAAATAATTTTAAGTGATCATGATCCTATTTTCACTAGTAATTTTTAGACTAAACTATTTTCTTGTTTGGGTGCTCAGTTAGCTCATACTTCATCTTACCACCCCCAATCTGTTGGACAAACAAAAGTGGTTAATAAATGTTTAGAAGGATATCTCCATTGTTTTGTATCAAATAAATAAGAATGTTAGGTTAAATGACTACCACTTGCAAAATGGTGGTATAACACACTTTCCATACCTCTTCTAAAATGTCCCCATTTTTAGCACTATATGGTTACTATCCACCTTCCATCGCTTCTTCTTTGAGGGTGCAAACCAAGGTTCGAGATGTGGAGGAACACATTTAACATCAACAAGAGGTTTTGGTTGGTTTGAGAGAGAATTTGGCATTAACACAAAATAGGATGAAGCAACAAGCAAATCAACACCGTAGTGAATGACATTTTGATGTGGGTGATTGGGTCTTTGTACTTTTGCATCTTTACAAGTAGATGTCCTTGAAGTAACAACAAAAGGATAACAAACTTGCTCATAAGTATTATGGCCCTCATCAGGTTCTGCAAAAAATGGAAGTGTGGCTTACAAGCTGGAGTTACCTCATTCATCTCACATACACCCAATATTTCATGTTTGTTATTTGAAAAAGTTTATTGGATAGAAAATTTCAGCCCAGATAGAGCTACCAAAACTAGAAGAAGAAGGATGAGTCATTTTGTAACCAGAGAAAATCCTACAAACACATACTAAGAGGTTGAGAACTAGAAAGATTAAGGAATATCTGTTCAAGTGGAAGACCCTGAGTAGTGAGGATGCAACTTGGGAAGGTGAAGATTTTCTACAACAACATCTAGAGTTGTTCAACATTGAGAACAATATTGGTTCAAAGGGGAAGGGCATGCTATGCCCCTAACCTATCTCATATATCAACATAAGAATAAGTGACTTATGGCTTACTTATCCCTCTTCGATGTTATATCACATTTCTCTATGCTTTAATTAGGTTAGTAGGTCGGCCTATGGAGTAACCATGCCCTAGATAGACTATATATAAGAAGTAGTGGGTAGTTATTTAGTATCATATAAGAGTATTAATTTCTTATTGGAATCATTTTAGTGGTTTCCCCCTCAAAGTGGATGATCTATTATTCATATTTTATGCTATATTTTCATATCACTATGATATTTTATTGTTTTTCTACTTATTTGGTGAAGCAATACCATTATAGTTGGACAATCCATTAATCTAATCCACGTTATTCACAATGTACAATCCATCGAGCAAAGCTGGGCAATGATGGAGTCAAAACTAAATTGATTTCTTAAACCACCAACATATGAGGATTAAGAAAGCCATCAGCTCAATCCAAGTTATTCACCATTTGATCACCAACTATACACATAGGATGTCATCAGTTTTTTGCATTTGTTCATGTACTTAACGAGGTGTATTCATTCATTTCCTCTCTTTCTTATCTCTTACTCAAATTTGTCTTTGGTTTTGATATTTTTAAGGACTGATTCATCCATGTTTCATTTGCAGGATATGCAATGGAACACACTTTGCATACTTAGACCCAGATTTAAGGGCTTTGCCAGTTAGGTAAGTCCAAGTATGCTTCTTTTTCCTTTATCCTAGTCATTTCACTTTGTTGTATTTCTAGAATAAAGGGGAGGGGGAGCACATTTAGTCATATAAAATGTCACTTGAGTGCAATGAGTGTCACTTGAGACCACCTATCCCTAGCTTAGCCTTGGACCTATCTTAGGGCCTCTTTTGACCATTAAACAACTTTCTTATGGGTACTACACATCCCTATACATCCCAAATTAGTCTTAGACCTTCCCCTAGAGATCTAGGCCCCTAGTGCCCTGGGTTCCGCCACTTGGACACTAGTGCAGTTCTTTACACACTAGAGCATTGCTCTAGTGACTAAGGGATTGCGCTAGTGTCCCTTGCCTAATTCCAAGCCCAACAAATAAGTTTTTAAATTCCTAAGACACCTAAGGTTGGCCTAGACCTATTTCAAACTCCACACAAACACCAGATCAATATAAATACATGACTTTTAGCCCTTTATCCACTAGATGGAAAATCAAATACAACACATAAACAAGCTCATAACAAGTAGTGCACAATCAAAGTTATCGATCTCTATTCTGCCTTACTTTTATATATTGTCATCTACAACCACCCTAAGCCAGTCTCAAGCCTCAATCAAATCACTTAAGTTGACACTCATACTAGCATTCACTTGCACTTGCACCATCACTTAGATTGAGAGAATTACATCAAGCTTAATTCCATCTCGAGGTATTGGTATGTAGGCAACTCTCAACAGAGTGGGGTGTTGAGGATGTCCAACCTACTCAACTAACATCACATTTTTGCTACTTGTTTCACTTAAATACCCTAAAAACATGAAGATATAAGGTTTGCATACAAAATTAGTCCAAAACAGGTCATATACAAGGAATTAGGGCTCATCCACACAAGCATGGGTAGATCAGACTTAATTAGAGGTACACCTAGAAGATCACATAATTCTTGCACAAGGGACACTATCACGATAGAGAGGACACCAACACAGTGCGCTACTATCCAAGGTATCATGGTACTATCCAAGAGGGTTTCTGACATCTGAATCTTATTTATGACACTCATATCAACTTTTAAACCAATTTTCAGCCTCTAGATCATCTGTCTGAGTCAGTTTTTAGCTAAGTACTTATTTGTGTTATTCATTATTATTTTTGAAAATATCAGATTAGGTTAATTTTTATATAAATTATTGACTGTATTTATTACATATCAATCTCTTGATTTACTATACTCAGAGCCTTTAACAACCCAGGTTTACATTTCATAAGTCCTTTAAAGTTAATTCACATATTAACAAGGGAGAGTACTTTCCATTGGCTTGGAATAGACATTATAAACAATTGGTCATATATATCATAAATTGACATAGGAAAAAAAGAATTGTCACTACTAATTATTAGCTCTGTGTTAGGGGTGTGGAGCTAAAAGCTTCACCAAGGAGCACACTTATCAGTTTTGGGTCTACATAGACACCGGCGTCGGTCAGGAGTAGTTGCAGAGATGCCGACGTCGGCAGAGGGTCGGCCGACGACGGTCACAGACAAGCAGCAGAAACCGACGTCGGTTACCTGCGCGTCCAGAGAGCTATTTTCGTGGACAGAAGCGAGTGTTTGCATGATGAGTTTGAGTTGCAGTCTCAAGCTCGCATCTCTATTATTGGCATTACTATTTTTAGAGCCCTTGTTCAAGTGGCTTAATTGTTTGTTGGAAGTACATGCTCAAGTCTCCTAATTCTATATGTAGAATTAGATCTTTCTAGCTTATTGTAGTTTTGTAGTCATTGTGAATTATTGTAATTCATTGTATGTGAAGAATAGTACAGAATTGAATCAATCCAGGCTTGTTGGAGTTGATTGTTCTTGAGAGAGAGAGCTCTTGAGGAATAGAGATCTAGTGAGAGATCTATACATCTAGGAGAGGTGTGGAAGAAAGAAGTTTCTTCAATTGTATTCCTTTTGTAAAGAGTTTGTTAATACAAGTTTTCAGGGTAGTTTCTTGTATCTCTTGTTCTTGCTATTATCTCATTCTAATTACTTGTCTATCTAATTTAATTCCACATTTATTGCTTTCACAATTGTAATCTATTGTTGGTTGATCCCCCAACAAGTGGTATCAGAGCCTTGGTTGCAGGTTCAGAGCTTGATATCCATCAAGTGGTATCAAAGCTCAGGTTCACTAACAGGTGGTTCAGATCTGTGTAGTGTGTATTGATTACAAGTTATCACAGGGGTTTCTGCAGAGATTTCTGTTTGAGTGGGAGAAGCAATGACAGATGAAAGTAAATTGAGAATGGAAAAGTCCAATGGCAAAAATTACCAACATTGGAGAATGCAGATAGAGGATTATCTATATCAGAAAGATCTCTACTTACCGTTAGGTGGGGTTGCAAAGAAACCCAAAGACATGGAGGATGAAGAATGGAAAGTTCTTGACAGAAAGGCTCTGGGGTCTATAAGACTGAGTTTAGCATCCACTGTGATATCTAATTTATCACAGGCAAAGTCTACGGTAGAGTTGATGACTACATTAGCAAATTTGTATGAAAAACCCTCAGCTTCCAATAAGGTATATCTTATGAAGCAGTTATTTAATTTGCATATGAATGAAGGTGGATATGTTTCTACTCATCTGAATGATTTCAATGGAATTGTGAATCAATTAAGTTTAGTGAATAGAGTGTTTGATGATGAAATAAAAGCTCTTTTAATATTATGTTCTTTGCCTGAAAGCTGGCATGGCTTAGTAATGGCAGTAAGTAATACTGCATTTGCATCAAATATTTTGAAAGTAGAGGATGTTGTTAGTGTTATCTTGAATGAAGAAATATGCAGGAAAAGCACATAAGAGACATCTGGGAACGCTTTAAGTTTTGAGAACAGGAGAAGGCAGAAAGAGAAGAGCAAGAAAGGTAGATCAAGATCCAAGTCAAAGGGGAAAGGCAGATCTAAATCCAGAAATGGCAGAAGGCCACAATGCTAGAATTGTGGAAAGATGGGGCACATAAGCAGAGACTATTGGTCAAAGCCTAAGGAGGACAATCATCACGAAGGAAAGGAAGAAGCCAAGATTGCAGGTATTGCACAAGATGCTTTAATTTTCTCTCTGCATAATAATATAGAATCTTGGGTATTAGATTCTGGTGCATCTTTTCATGCTACCTCTAACAGGAAATATTTCAGTGACTATATCCATGGAGATTTTGGAATAGTGTATCTAGGGGATGATGAGCCTTGTAAAATAATTGGCAAAGGTAAAGTGCAGCTGAAGATGCAGAATAACAACACATGGGTGTTGAGAGATGTGATACATGTTCCTAGCTTGAAGAGAAATTTGATTTCTGCAAGAAAGTTAGGGGATGAGGGTTGTACAGTAACTCTCACAGCAGAATCTTGGAAGGTGACCAAGGGTGCACTTGTTATGGCCAGAGGTAAGAGAGAAGGTACTCTCTATTTGTGTAATTGTGTTACTAACAAATCTCCTTCTGTATTATCTACTTCAAATGTGGACGCTAAATTGTGGCACTCAAGGCTTGGCCACATGAGTGAGAAGGGGATGTCAATTCTTAAGTCCAAAGGTATGCTTTCAGATTTAAAAGGCATAGATCTAGAGTTTTGTGAGCACTGTGTATTTGGAAAATAGAAAAGGGTTAGTTTTCTCAAGACTGGGTCTACTAAGAAGAGGCACAAGTTGGAGCTTGTTCACACAGACGTGTGGGGACCGGCTCAAGTTGCTTTCATTGGAGGATCACAGTACTATGTATCTTTCATAGACGATGCTACAAGGAAGGTATGGATCTATTGTATTAGAAAGAAATCTGATGTATTTGAGACTTTTAAGGTTTGAAAAGCTATGGTTGAGAATGAAACAGGTAAAAGATTGAAGTGCCTGAGATCTGACAATGGCGGTGAGTTATGCAGTCATAAGTTCAGAGATTATTGTTACATGCATGGAATCCACAGGCAAAGGACGGTTCCAAGGACACCTCAGCAGAATGGTATTGCTAAAAGGATGAACAGGACAATAATGGAGCGTGCAAGATGTATGAGATTGCATGCCGATTTGCTCTTACAATTTTGGGCACAAGCTATTGACACTGCAGTATATCTGATTAACAGAGGACCCTCTACAGCTCTGAATGGTGGTATTCCAAAAGAGGCATGGACAGGTAAAAAGGTTGATCTCTCATATCTCAAAGTTTTTGGTTGTGAAGCCTTTGTGCACATAGATAAGGAAAATAGAAAGAAGCTTGATGATAAGTCTATGAGGTGCACGTTTATTGGCTATGGCTCAGATGATTTTGGTTATAGATTGTGGAATCTATAAACTAACAAGGTAATCAGGACCCGTGATGTTGTTTTCAATGAAAGAGTGATGTATTGTGATCAACTAAGGAAGCTGAATCAATCTGAGCAGAGCAATGGTGAATTGGATGAGGTGAAAGTCCAAGATGAGCTCGCAAAAAAAAAAATCACTTGCAGGAAAACACAGAGATCGACATCGGCAGGTTAGGAACCGGCGTCGGTAGTACAGGAACCGGCGTCGGCCGTACAAAGACCGACGTCGGCAGGACAAACACCGAGGTCGGTCAAGCAGAATCGATGTCGGCCAGTAACAGGTCTGGAGGTGACCGAGGTCGGTCACTGTTAGAAAATTTGGGTGGACAGCGTGTTGTGAACGAGTCTCAAACACCCATCAGGAGGTCAGAAAGGGTGAGTAAGCCTCCAATTAGATATTCTCCTTCTTTATTTTATTTATTGCTAACTGATGGTGGAGAACCAAAGAGTTTTGAAGAAGCAATACAGGTGGAGTCCAAGAGTCAGTGAGAGCGTGGCATGGTTGAGGAGTTGGAGTCCTTAAGAGAGAACCAAACATGGGATTTGGTTGAATTGCCAGCAGGTAAAAGAACACTCAAGAACAGATGGACCTACAAGTTAAAAGAAGGTGAGAATGGGCAGATGAGATATAATGCCAGATTGGTAGTAAAAGGATTTGCACAAAAGCCAGGTATCGACTTTGGTGAGATTTTTTCTCTTGTTGTTAAAATGACTTCTATAATGGTTGTATTGTCTTTGGTTGCTTTTGAGGATTTGCATCTTGAGCAGCTAGATGTTAAGACAACGTTTCTTCATGGAGATTTGGATGAGAAAATTTATACGGAATAGCCAGAAGGATTTGAGGTCAAGGGTAAGGAGAAGTTTGTGTGCAGATTGAAGAAAAGCTTGTATGGCCTCAAGCAAGCTCCTAGGCAATGGTACTTAAATTTTGACAGGTTTATGACTGAGCATGGCTACAGTAGGTGTCAATCAGACCATTGTGTGTATTTCAAGAGATTTGATAACGGTAGATATATTATTCTATTGTTGTATGTAGATGATATGCTGGTTGCAGGATATCTATGAGCTTAAGGTGAAATTAGCTCAAACGTTTGCTATGAAGGATTTGGGAGCAGCAAAGAAAATTCTTGGCATGAGCATTAAGAGAGACAGGAAAAATCATAGGTTGATATTGTCTCAAGAAGATTATGTGGACAAGGTGTTAAAACGGTTCAATATGCAGGATGCTAAACCGGTAAGCACACCTTTGGCTGGACATTTTAAGTTGAGTAAAGAACAATGTCCTAATTCTTATGATGAGGTAGAGTACATGAGTAAGGTTCCATATTCTTTCGCAGTAGGGAGTTTGATGTATGCAATGGTGTGTACTAGACCGGATATTGCCCAAGCAGTGGGAGTGGTAAGTAAGTATATGGCCAATCCAGGTAAGAAATATTGGAAAGCAGTTCAGTGGATCCTTAGATATCTGAGAGGAACCAACAGTAGGCACTTGTGCTATGGAGGTTTAGATACTTCTCTACATGGTTATGTAGATTCAGATATGGCAGGTGATTTGGATGGCAGGAGGAGCACTACAGGTTATGTTTTCACTATAGGTGGAACGGCGGTTAGCTGGATATCTAAGTTGCAGAAGGTTGTTGCCTTGTCAACTACAGAAGCAGAGTATATTGCAGTCACAGAGGCTAGCAAAGAGATGATATGGATGACACGGTTCATGGATGAGCTTGGTAGGGAGCATGAGAGTTGCAGATTGTATAGTGACAGTCAGAGTGCAATCCATTTGGCTAAGAATTCAGCGTTTCATTCAAGAACAAAGCACATACAACTAAGGTATCACTTCATACGACAGGTATTGGAAGATGGTGAGTTGAAGCTGGAGAAGATCCATACGGATAGGAATCCTGCTGATATGTTAACCAAGCCGGTTACAAAGGAGAAGTTGAATCTTCATTCAACTTTTATTGGTCTTCATGATTGAGTTGAAGATGGAGGAGCTAGAAGATGTTGCTGTACAGGTACTGGTGCAGCTGTTTATCTCCAAGTGGGAGATTGTTAGGGGTGTGGAGCTAAAAGCTTCACCAAGGAGCACACTTATCAGTTTCGGGTCTACACAGACACCGGCGTCGGTCAGGAGCGACTGACGTCGGTCAGGAGCAGTTGCAGAGACGCCGACGTCGGCAAAGGGTCAGCTGACGGCGGTCACAGACAAGTAGCAGGAACTGACGTCAGTTACCTGCGCGTCTAGAGAGCTATTTCCGTGGACAGAAGCGAGTGTTTGCATGATGAGTTTGAGTTACAGTCTCAAGCTCGCGTCTCTATTATTGGCATTACTATTTTTAGAGCCCTTGTTCAAGTGGCTTAACTGTTTGTTGGAAGTACATGCTCAAGTCTCCTAATTCTATATGTAGAATTAGATCTTCCTAGCTTATTGTAGTTTTGTAGTCATTGTGAATTATTGTAATTCATTGTATGTGAAGAACAGTACATAATTGAATCAATCCAGGCTTGTTGGAGTTGATTGTTCTTGAGAGAGAGAGCTCTTGAGGAATAGAGATCTAGTGAGAGATCTATACATCTAGGAGAGGTGTGGAAGAAAGAAGTTTCTTCAATTGTATTCCTTTTGTAAAGAGTTTGTTAATACAAGTTTTCAGGGTGGTTTCTTGTATCTCTTGTTCTTGCTATTATCTCATTCTAATTACTTGTCTATCTGATTTAATTCCGCATTTATTGCTTTCACAATTGTAATCTATTGTTGGTTGATCTCCCAACACTCTGTATTCCAAATTGTGTTAAGCGATAAATTGTATGTATGCAATATACAAAATATTTAAATATAAAGAAAACATACAAATTATTTATTTTAAAACTTTTAACACTTTCGTGAAATGTAATGATAATAAGTTGTGCACAAATTTTAGTTGTCAACATATTCATGAATATTTTATAATAAGCACAAATTTCTAACATGTATTACATTGTGTTGAAATGTGAGGTTTGGAATAGGATTGGAGATTTATCCCAAAAAATAATAGTAGTGAAATTTTGTTACATTTAAATATGAATGTTGTACAAGACATATATACATTTGAAATAGTTTCTTTCTATAAATGCCCTTATAGTTGACCTTATATCATGTTGAAGCATTCTAATCACAATGGCTAGTATAAATCCTTGAGTTGTATTTATGTATTAAAATTTGTTTATTAAAAATTTAAAATTGTGACATAATAACGGAGTGACACTTTTATTATATATTTTTTTGATTGAAACCTTGTTTTTACATAGATTAAGTGTACATATTGTTTCTTTGACTTAATGTGAAGCATCGAAGGGTATCCATTCCCCCAAATTCACTCGAGACACAATCCTAACTTCATCCCTTTTTTTATTTTCCAAAATTTATAACTTAATAGATAGCTAAATGATACCCTTTACACCATCATCCTCACCGTTAAACTACAACCCACTTAATCACTTTTAATATTTTAAACTCACTGTGCCCAAACCTCACATCCGTCAAAGTTGCCGTTGTCCCGCCCTTCTCCATATTAAAGCGATAGTAGGGGCATACGGGCAGGTCCAGAATCGTATTGTTAGAATGGATTTTGGAGTTGAAGCGGAGGGGTTAGATTCAGAGGGGAGAACATTCTCTAGCTCAGAAGAAATGTGGGCAGAGGAGGCTGGAGGAGGAGACAAGAAAGAAGAATGGTATAAGAAAGGAGTCGGGTATTGGCAGAAAGTGGAGGCATCTGTAGATGGAGTGTTGGGAGGGTATGGACATGTCCATCACAAGGACGTGCAAGACAGCAATGCATTCCTCGCATCTCTTCTGCCCAAAAGGGGAGGGCAAGCCCACCGAGTTGCCTTGGGTAAATCAAATTAAACTTTATTCCAACTCAAATCAAATATCATTGTATCGTATTGTTGTTCTCAACTATTTGCGTTTGCTCCTTTGCCAGATTGTGGAGCTGGTGTTGGGAGAGTCACGGAGAATCTTCTTATCAACCATTTTCAGGAGGTAACTAACCTAACACTTTTCCTTATGCACCATGCTTTTCAAACTCGTTTATGTTCCACAAGTGTTACTCATCAATTGTCTACTGGGGTAGGTCGATTACCTGGTTTAAGCCCCATTGGGCTAAGAAACCCTTAAATCACCTTGGTAAAAGCTTAACCCCCTTCGTCACTCATTTAAAAAAAACCACTAGTTTTATTTGCACAGCTTACGAAAATCATTTTCTTCCCAGCCGCAACTCTATTACAAAGGCAAGCAGCCCAAAAGACACAATTAGAATAAAGCTTATTATCAACAACATTTAGGTTAAGGGTAGCCTCAACTGCCACTTTGGTAATGAAATCTTAAAAGAGTTTGACTAATCACGTGGCAGAACTAATTTTTATTAAAATATTTACTTAATTTTCTTCACTATGAATTTAATCCTCTAATATCGATTAGAAGGCTGCTTATTTTAACCCATCCTGGCCAGATTGCCTGCGGCTAATTATACACCCGGTTTCAGCGAATCTCAAATGCATCTTGGCTAGATTGCCTGAGGCCAAATATACCCCTCCCTTCTACATATTCCCCCAGCTCCAGCAAATCTCATATCACATTCAGAGACCCCATTGAGTTTATTTTAAGGAATCAATTTGTGGAGTATTCCAGGCGATAGTCTAAGAAATTACGAGCTTGTTTCAAAAAAAGGTCACATATCCTGCTAGTTGCGGATTTTGTTCCATTATAATATTTAAATATCTACCTATATGCCTTAATACTAATCCTGTTATTGGGAGATGCCAAGGTTCGTAAGCTTAAATGCTGCAAAATGGTTTCTTCTTCTCTCAACAGTGGGTCAAAGGGTTCCCACGTCCTATCCTTGCCAGTCTTAGCCACGTTAGATTGATTTCTAAGCCACATTAGATTGCTTCTGAAGATTCTACCCCTACGTTCCAACCAAACATTTCACAATAGCGATGTGTTGTTGTTTCAAACAATGTTAAGAAGGAAGTGAAACTATAGGCTGACTGGCCACTTGTTCCACAAATCCTTGAGCATCTGAGATATTGGGTTATTTTTTTCCAAAAAACATTTTTCCATCTTTGCCATAACTTGAAGTTAAGGAAAAGGTCTTCATCTTCTCTATAAAAACACATATGGAAGGCCCCATAACCCTGTTAAAATTAATTGAATATGCAATGATATGAAAAACATAAAATTGTTTTTCTCTCAGGTCAATTAAAATTGCTGCTGCTTATGTCCCAACAACTTAGACAATGAAGTCTCAAATACAGAGGACACCTGTTAATATTTTTATACTGTTACATGCACGATAAATTCACTGTATTCTCAGAAAATAGTTGCTGCAGATGAAGGGCAGCAAGTAGTAACTGAGACAAAAATGAGCAGTATCGCCTTAAAAACATTCTCGTAGGACTTGTATGGATAAGTACTTTTGGAATAACATTCCCATGCAGCATCTTACCTAAAAACTTCTAAAACATATAAAACTTCTTTGATGAACAAATTGTGGCATAAAGTAGTAACTAAAAAAATACCCTTTGCAATTGATTAATTTTCCAAGAGCATACATGGGTATCGTTTTACCCTAATTTGATTTTAGAAATCCTAATAGGATGGAAACTAGTATGTGAATTTAGATGACTAAATATGACATTGAAGCATGAATTTGAATGTAAAAGCTTGAAATAAATTGCCATGATTTGACAAGTGGTATATGCTAAATATAGTACATATAGTGAAGGGATAAGTACTTGGAGTTTGATTGATTGTTTGACTGTGACTGACTGTTGACAGTGGAAAACACGTTGAAGCAAACCTGTGATTCGTCAAGATTTGAAATTGCGTTTCTATTTGTGTAGGTTTAGCTATGTTAGCGTTGGGTTTGTATTGACTGTTGATACTAATTGTAGTGGTTGATAGTGACCTGTGCAAAAAAGAGAGTTTGTTATCGTATGATCACCTTCACCTATCTTTTAAAGCTCTGAACCTTTATGATGTGTGCAACTCTAGAAGTCGGTGTCCTTCACCTTAAAACCCTAGGTGTGCTTGTGAGGGCTAGAAGCTTGTAAAAATCGAAAAAGTGTAAGGGCTGCATTGCCCTAATCATCCCCCTTGATGATTGACCGTTGCCTATGTATACAATACTCCAAGGAGGAAAATCAAGCCACATGCAATTTCCCACTTAGTTTAATTGTGCAATTGTGCCCCTTCACTATATGAATGTAACTAATGATTTGACTTTGAGCTTGACAATGCTTGCTTTGACTTCGTTTTTGTATGCTTCAAATTTGGCTTGGCATTGCTCCTTGTGATTAATTTGCGAATTGGAGGGACTAGGGCAGTTTTGCTCAATGTGCAATATTGTATAGATGTGTACCAAATAAGTGCCAAGTCCCTTATCAAGTGAGGTCTTGATTTGTAAATTCCAATTGGGGAATTTTTCATGCCACCAACATGCTAGATTGATGGGCCAACTCTGACGAAAGATTTGATTTTAAGTAGTCATTGTTGGGAGAGGGTATAAAAAGTCGCTGTTGTTGGGAGAGGGTATAAAAAGTCGCTGTTGTTGGGAGAGGGTAACTATCAACAGGTGCAGTTCAGTATCATCAGTACGATATTGACCCAACTTGATGTTAGTGACTTGTGCATGGGACTAAATTGAGCATTTGGGTATGTCTGTGCAGGATAGTATGCAGGTTTGAAATAGACAATGAGGTTCCTTTAGGTGTGTAACAATAGAATGAAAGGGTCAAGCTCATAAGGTAGCATGTAGGTGTGAGAAAATGGTGGGTTAAGACCATAGTTGTGTGCAAAAATCATGCATGGTAAATGCATGTCAATCTTGTTATTATTAAGTACTTAATATCATATTTTAGTATCTACAAATACCCCTTTTTTATTCTAATAATGTAATTGTTGGAATAAAAAAATGTACACTTGAGTGTGTACAACACACTTTGTCTTTGGCAGGGAGCTCCAATATGCTAGTCACTCAAAAGCAAAACCTACAACAAACATATGGTAGTCAATATCCATAAATTGAAATTTGAAAACGAAAGAGCAAGGAAGGAGTACACATGTATTGGTGAAAATCATGTTGCCCTTGCAATTTGTTGGAGATGATGCTTCTTTGTTGAAGCATTGGAGAAAGGTGCTTTCCGCTAAAGCACTTGGAGATTGGTTCCTCTTGTTGAACCATGGAGAAATTGAGGGTGATCAAACCCCAATTTTGTGCTATGCAAATCCTTGGGTTGGGAAGACAACATACCCCAACCCTCATAAATGTGGGGAGAAGTATGCGATGTACTAACTCAAATAATTACTTAATTCTGATAAAGATGGGAACCACATGATGGGTTTGCTATAAGTAATGTCATGGTCGACGAGCGTCACTGAATGTCAATGTACATTACTTGTGAAAGCATAAATCAACCATTGCAGACAGATTTATAGATTCAAGGTTGTTCACTATTCAGTGTGGATTAAAAAAATGCTTTGCAAATAAAGAACTGTGATAGTGCATACTAAAAAATGTGTAAATGTGCATGAATCAATATCATGCCCCTTTGGAACTATGGCAATTGTAAATTGTCATAGTGTGTATTTGTATGAATCAGTATCATGCCTTATGAATAAAAAAATATGTGCATGAACCAATATCATACGTCCTAAGTTTGTACCAATTGATAGAGAATGCTATACATCTAAATGTTAGATCTGAGAACCTATATCACAAATGTGTGTATATGTGGAAATCTATAATTTCTGTTCTTGTAAATTGTGTACATATGCCCATTCATATGCATCCAAGTGTGTATGAATCTATAGTCAAGTCTTTGTAAAGTAAGTGCATATGCCCCATAATCTGTACTAATATGCCAACATCTGTCATGTAACTGAACTCATCTGATATTTGAACTATTTTGAATCTCTGAAATCTAATTTTTTGTTCATGGAGGCTTATATTTTTATGACAAGTCCATTGTAATACCCCCTTTTGAGATGATGGGTGTGTCTTGTAAGTTGTCTAAAAAAAAAGTTAATTGTATCATGTCACGTATAAAGATAACATCATGTATAATCATATGAATATATGGAGATTATGACATCTTAGCAACACATATGTAAATCAAGTCATGTATGTAACACATGTAATGCATGGCATACAAGTGTCATGTCTAGATATATGTATTAACGAAACATGCAATAGTAACCATGATTGAAAAGATAATTAAATAAGATTACACAAAAAAAATGCATGATATGGATCATGGCATCGCCCAATGTCAACAAGCTCAACAAGCCCAAGAGTCAGTGTCACACATAAGGTCAAGGGTCATATACAATGGACATGCAAATGTTGAAACAAACAAGGCTAAGGGCCACATGTAAGAGACATAAAGATGTCGCAAACAAGGGACATAAATATGTTGCAAACAAACAAGGCCAAGGGCCACACACAAAGAATATAAAGATATCGCAAACAAGGTACATAAAAATGTCGCATCAAACAAAGCCAAAAGCCACATGCAAGGGACATAAAAATGTCGCAAACAAGGGACATAATGATGTCACAAACAAACAAGGCTAAGGGCCACACAAAAGAGACATAAAGATGTTGCAAACAAGGCCAGGGGTCTATGCATAATAGACAAGCACAAATTAGTCTATTGTGCAAGAGTAAAAATATCAATGAAGCATAAAACAAATAAAAACTAGTCTTTAACATTCATATGTCTCAATGTCACATCCTAGTAAAATCACACATCCATGTAGCACTATATAAGATATGAGTAACTAGCAAGACATGTGTAAGCAATTTAGATAGTTCAACATAGTAGAGAGGTCTAGAAAGATATAACTTATGATAGTAAAACCTGTGGAATAAGATGTTCCTAGTATTGTCATGGCCACTAGATAGAGGAAAGTCCAACATCTCTATGTTCATGTGTAACCTGTATGTTCTGCATCACACTCACATATCATGAAATGCATGTATATGAAAATAATATGTCATGTACTAAACATGTGATAAATAAAAATTTAAATAACATAATCTAATAATTATTTCATGCTTAGGTCTTGATTTTGATTTTTTTAAGAATATTTTGAATGTGTTTGAATTATTTGATTTTTTTGTATTTTTGACACATTTGATATAATCAAATGAGACTAAGTAGCAAGGCATTGAAAATAGAAGAATGAGAGGGATCTAAATAATTTGCGACATGTGTCAAGGCATGGTGTGCACTAGATGTGATAGCATGGTAATGTGGAGGAAGTGAAAGCACACAATATGCCCCCACCGCATATGTGAAATGTAACAATGTAGCTCAATAGAGTATGTGGATATAAGAGTAAGTATGCCCCTAGTGGGCATGCATCAATACATGCCATGTAGTAGGTATATGATCATGCAAGCGCAATGTAAGCCGTAGTCAGTATATAAGGGTGAGCAAGTGATATGCTGTTAAAGAATGTGCTAGAATCACTGTAGGATAAGTGTCATGGATTTTTGGATCAGGATAACAATCAAAAGACAAGGGGCAAATGAAAACAAAGCCAAGGGCTAGAAGAATGGTCTATGCAAGGGCATAAGAATAGATGTATGTCAAAATATAAGAATATAATGGATAAGCAATCAAACAAGCATCAAGAAGTAATGTAAAATAACTAATGCTGCTACCAAGGAAAGAATTCATCAAGGGATGTCTATATGTATGGCCTGAATCACCAAGTGTTGTATCATGTCTATCATCTTTTGAGTTCTCTACTCTATCGTCGTTCAAAATATCATCAATTTGATTGACCTCGTCTTCATTGTATTCATCACTATCATACCAATCCTCGGGATTATCATAATCATAGTTATCCACGTAGTCATCATCTTGGGAGAAAACTAATTCCTTAGGTTTTTCTTTTTCTTCAATATGTCCCTTATGATCATTCTCTTGAATCGAAGGCTATGGATATGAGGAATGTTGTGTAGTTTCCCCATTAATATTGTTAGGCACATCTTGCTTTTGATCTTCTTTCTTAGAAAAAATTGATTTCTTGGTTTCTTTATTCACAAGTACAATCCCTTGTTTATCACGCGCTTCCATTTGCTCCTTTTGTAATCTTTTTCGTTCCATTTGTTCCTAGGGTAATCTTTCTTGTTCCTATTGTTCCTTCTATAACTTCTCTTGTTCCATTTGTAACTTCTCTTTTTATAACTTTTTTTGCTGTAACCTTTCTTGTTTCAATTGTTTCTTTTGTAATTTTTTCTCTTGTTCTTTTTGCACTTGTTCTTTATAAGAAGGAATCATAGTTTGATTAGGTTGCTTAATTGTAGGTGTACTGGAATTTGGTGGTGCTTGAATGGATGTCTCTAATGCAATTATCAATTAGTTTTTGCATGATGTGTGTCAAAGCTCGACATTGTTTTGTATGATGTCCCATGAGTCTATGATAAGTATAATAGTATTTGGTCGCCTTAAAGGGCACCTAGGAGGCCTCATCTCATGAAGATTTTCTCTTGTAGTCTTGTTAAGCTTGGGTGAACTTGTTCCCATTTGTCACATATGTATCTTGTTTCTTAACTCATACTTGAGATGAAGTCCTTTGAGGCACAAAGTTTTGCAATGCAAAGGCAAATGTGCGATTGACACTAGCATGCCTGGGATTGTGGGGATAGTGTGTGTGTTCACCTATATGTTTTACCCATAGTTGCCAGGTGACCGGTATGGGTAAAGATGTTGGTCCACCCTTTTTTTGAAAAATAGGAGATGGGTACGAGGAGACGACAATACACACACACATATATACTATGAAAAACTTAGAGAAATATATACTATTGCAATGCTATGCAAATGAAATATATATTATGCAATACTAGTAATATACAAGCCAACTAGATAGCTTGAGTGAACAACTATCTCATCATATTAAGGGTCAAAAGTACATTGTAACACATTGAAATGTTGACAAATAGGCATGCAAAAAATAAAAAACATAAATGTGAACCTAAATCACATCTCATTTGATACAATAGGGTCAACTATCTCATCAATTATGCCCTGTAGGTCCTTTGCCAAGATGCTCTCTAGATAGGCATCACTCTTCGAATTAAATAATAAATTAAAATAAAATATTAAATATATATTTTTAGTTTTAAATAATTTAAAAATAAAAAATCAATAATTATAATTAAAAAAAAAAAGAAATAATATCTACAAGCAAAACTAAATGTTTTATTTGATGTAAATAATAAATCATAAAATTAAAACACAAATAAAAAAAAAGTAAAACTATAAAACATCAAATAATAATTAAATTTTTAATTTTTAATAAATATCAAATATTAAATAATAAAAAAAATAATAATAAAAACCTATTAAAAATTTTAAACCTTCAAAATTAAAATTCTAAACAACTTTTGGTAGTTTACATTACTGTTCTCGGCAATGGCTACCATTGCCGTGAAAACCTTCAAACTAAAAGTTTAAACCACGGGTCCACGACTGTACAATACCTATTTTTTGGACGACGATTGATCCAACCACATAAATGTGTTCAAGGTTTCAAAAAAATTTGTTTTTTGTTGGGTACGTGCTTTTTCTTCTAGGAAATGGCCAAAAGACGTTAAACATCCTTGACAAACATCTTTGGGTATGAGAAAAGTCTTCATACCTGTCTTTCGTACTAGAAATGTGTCCCGGTGGGGACGCATCTCCTTGTTACACTGGTTTTATCCTAATTTGGTTTTAGAAACCCTAATAGGATAGGAACTAGTTTGTGAATTTAGATTTTAAAATATGACATTTTAGCATGAATTTGAATGTAAAAGCTTGAAATAGATTGCAATGATTTGACAAATGGCATATGTTAAATATAGTAAGTATAACAAAAGGATAAGTATTTAGCTTTTTTGATTGATTGTTTGATTGTAACTGACTTTTTACAATGGAAAACAGACTGAAGCAAACCTGTGATTTGTTTAGATATGGAACTGTGTTTTTGTTTGCACAGGGTCGTTTTCGTTAGTGTTGGGTCAATATCGACTATCGATACTAACACGTAGTGGTCGATAGTGACTTGAGAAGGTCTGTGACCGTAGTCACCTTCGCTTGTTTTTGAAAACTTCGTATGTGTGATGCTGAGCTTTGATGATGCATGTCATTCCATGAATCAACCTCCTTCACCTTAAAATCCTAGGTGTGTTTGTGAGGGTGAGAAACTTGCAAAAAAAAAAAAGAAAATATAATGTGCTAAGTTGACCCCGATCATCCACAATGATTGACTTGACTATTGCCTACATATTTGATACTCCAAGGAGGGAAATCAAGCCACACATAGTTCTTCTACTTAGTATGATTATGCAATTGTGTTCCTTTGCTATATGAATGTGAGACCCCTATTTTTACAATGCTTACCTTTAGATATTTTGCGTTGTATATGCCCTTGTTGAGATGTGCCTTATGTGTTGTTGAGGCATGATATGTTATTGGGTCCTTGTGATTGAGACAAAGGTTCTTTACATTATTTGATGCTATTGTTATGCGTACGTAAGAATAATTATATGCTTAGATTAAATGATTACTCTATGCATTATGATATTAGTTTAGTTATGCTATTTTGTTTGTCCATTATGATGCGTATTAATTCTGTATTACTAAGCTATTGTTCTTAAGCATGTATTTGATTATAGATATGCTTAGATAATGGGTAGTAGTTTATTACCATTGATATGTGATGCCTTGATATGATGTGTGGATTGAGGTCACTTTTATTGTTTATATTTTGTAGTTTTGGCTATCTAGGGTAGGGCATTTTATGTGCGCAATGTTGTGAAGGTGATAGGGAGGCTGATGAGGGAACTAGAACTATGTTGGACATGAACACATCATTGGTAGAGTGGTGACATGTCCACTTTACCCTATCGTGATCCAAACCACTCCTTCTATCATTGGTGGACTTAGTTGAATGTGTAGACATCTTGAACTTGTTTCACACTATCCCCTCTTGGATACTATTCACACCTTTCATTCTTAACCTTAGGAGTTCTCTTTAAGTTTTGTTTCATTCATAAAGTGTTTTGTAAGCCACTTAAGTGGCTCCCTTTGACTCAAAACCCGGATGGATTGGGAGAGCCAACTTTAAAGAGTGACATAAAATTTTGATTTGATTTTTATGTCCTTGGACCAATAGGAAGAGTGGAGAGTCTTTTTAGGAGCCAAAGAGGATTTTTGAGGCAAGCCATGTGCCATTTATGACATGGGATAGTGAGTTCATTTATGAGGTATCGACTTGCTTGCTTGCCCACATGGGCTTGTAAGTGGAGTTATGGAGAGGGAAGACTTTTTGACTACAATAGGAAGGGACATGTCACCTTCCCATTGACTTGTAGAGAAGGGAGTTGAGCCTATATGAGGGATTTTTTTTTCCCTTGAGAGGACTTTTGCTAATTTGAAATTCGAAAAATTGGAAGTAGAGAAGAGAAGGAGAAAGAGGAGGAGCTTAGCGGAAGAGTTTAGATAAGGAGAAGGTTAGCCATTGCCCAAAGCTTGTAAGAGGTGTTTTTGAGTGGATTCAAAAAGGATCTAATGTAGGCTTCTATGCCTCATTTGATTCAATCTTATTTATATTAAAATTATCTTTCTCCTTTCCTTTCATTGTATTGTTCAAGATGTGTAAGGGCATTTGGCTTGCCCTCTTTCCTTACTTGTATTCCATGGTTGTGCCAATGGTCACCACGTGGTTTTAATGCCCATTTGGGCTTGGAGATGTAATATCTCTCCTAAACCGTTGGCTGTTTTTAATGCCATTTTCTTGTCTTAAAATGATAGAGTTGTCTTGCCAAAATTTGTGTGAATTTGCAAGCTTGTTGTGCACTCCCATGTATTGGTACTGACAAGTTGACCAAATTCCTGATGCCCTCTTATGTAGTTTGATTCTCCGTATTGTTAGTGGCAAGTGGACCTCCTAATGCCCTCCTACGTGGTGTTTTGTTTTGTGTATTAATAGTTGGCGGGTGGAACCATAGTTCTTGAGGGCCTTCTACGTAGTGTTATTTAGCATGATTTACTGTGCGTGTGCTCTCCCATGGTCAAGAGACGGTAGATTAAGGGTGAGTTATCCCCATGTTCTTCTCATTCCACGTGTTTTTTTGGTGTTGGAAACACGTTATGGTCACTTGTTATCATTTGGTGTTTGATATTGTGTTTTGCTTTCCTTGTATGCTGGTTTTGGAGATGAAAGCCTCTTTTGTTAGTTGAACTTATAGCCTCCTAGATGTATTTCTATTGAGCATTCCTTGTCTAGTCTTGTTACTATCCAAACCTCCTTTTTATCAACTTGTCCACCTTAAAACATGATGTGATGATGCGTAGAGTTGAGAGTCTTAGGCTTGGGGGTGCCTAGGGCAGCCGATGGAAAAAGAGAGGTGAGCCCTCCTTGGTTGGCCTTGTGGTTGTGTGTGGAGTCTATGTGAAGACCAACTTATTCAACATTTTGTATAAATTTGTCAAGATATTATATTGGCTATTTGAGAGCTATGCTTTTGTTACTATTTCAGTGGAAATTATGTATATATTGGAATCAAATTTGTATGTCATTGGAAATAGTGTGATGTTCTTTTATCGCTTGCATACCCTTCCTAGTGAGTACATCAGATTTTAAAAGCAATGAAATGATCATTTTATGTTCAAATTAAAATTGTATATTTTGAATTGGATGTGTATATCTCTGTGTTTTTTACAATTGATTGTAAATAAAAGTTGTTTTTCTTAAAAATTGTGAAATTCACTAACTCATGTGAAGCCAAGGAAGATTATATGCATTTGTTTAATTTGTACGCAAATTTAAACTCGCCTATATTTCCCTAAATCAATTTTATTAGAAAGTAGGCTTTTTCAAGATTTTGTAATTTATGGAATATTTTTGTGTTACCGTTTCAAAGTTATGAATTTTAAAGTTTTAGTAGCAAATCTCTTTGTAAAGTAACTTAACTTCAGGCAATTTTTAAGCACATAAAACTAGGGAATTAGGTGCACAAAACAAATTTATAATAAAGTTAGTAAAAATTGGGATCCAACGCCGTTGGTTTCGTAATTTTTGAAGTCCTTGTTTTGCCGATATGAATTTTAGAAATTATCTTGTTTGTAGAGTAATTTGTTAGCAAACAAGTCCTTTCGTAGGGCGCTGCACCCTTTTGTAGGCTAGTTGATAGTTTTGGTCGTATGGGGTTTCCAAATTTTGGAGGCCCCAAGGGGTTGGCATGTAGCTTTCCTAAACCAAGTTTGTAGCGTTCACATGGAACACAAATTAGGGCCAAGTGGGCATGGAACCAAGGTTGATCACTGCCCTTCCATATGCTATGCGGGTTAATTTAATAAACCGCCGAACTTGTTGGCAAATTGTCTTGTTAATTCTCAGTGCTACGTGGCTAGTATAAAAGCTACCACTTTATTTTTATTAATATTTACTTTATTCAATTTAAAATTATTAAAAAGTAAATTATGACTTTCATAGTTTTAAAACTGTACCTTTTCTTATCTAAACCCAAAAACTTATTCACACCTTTAATTGATTTTTTTGTTCAGCTGAATCAGGGGAGTTGAAGGTCGACAAGTGGGATGGCTCCAAAAGGGGGCGCCTCCATTTTTCATGCTCTTCTGCATGATGTAATTTTTTAGACTTGAAACTTCATAATTTTTTAGTTATGACTGCTTTCTCCTCATGGATGCTTTAGACCTCTTTCAATTGTGTTCTTGTTTTGTTCTCTTGATTGCA
Organism: Torreya grandis; assembly: GCA_037957365.1. Classification (NCBI taxonomy): domain Eukaryota; kingdom Viridiplantae; phylum Streptophyta; class Pinopsida; order Cupressales; family Taxaceae; genus Torreya; species Torreya grandis. The sequence continues at coordinate 2,855,294 of JARHVA010001574.1, forward strand.
AAGATCTGGTGGCCCGGAGATGGGGAACTCAAATGGGACTCCCCTCAAATATTCGTCCCCTTTCGCATGGAAGTTGTTTTGGAACTTGAAACCTCACAGATTTCACTTTGTGCAAGTTGTGTCCTTGGGAGACCTGTTTAGCCTTGTTGGCTAATTAGGAGCCTTGAAACGTGTTGATCCAAAAGGGGACCCCTATTATTTGTGTCCCCTTTAGTTTGAGACAAAATTGAAACTCTGAAACTAAGTTTTGCTAATTTTTTTTACCTCAAACCTTGTTGGTGGCCATTAATCACTGAGTGGAGCTTGAAGCTCCCAAAGACTTTTTTGGAAATGGTGGGAGAGTGAGACCTCTTGGAACCTTTCCAAAAAGATGGGTACCTGTAAAACAAAACCATGCATACATGTGTCGAAATAGAATTGAAAAATAAATAAGTGGAAAAAGAATCAAAAGCTTGGAGACTCCATTAATGACAGTCGTCTAAGGTTGAGGAAGGAGAGGAGGGATGACCATGGACAAATCATTTTCCAACACCTCCTCTTTCCATTCCAAAAACTGAATTTGTGATTTAATGTTTGATTTGAAGCCTTTATTGACTATAAAGATTTTTAGGGCTTCCTCACCTTTGACCAAATTTGACGGTCGAAGTTGAATTGATCCAACGGTTGAGATGGAGTGCTCTATCTTCAAAGTGCTTATTTGGGATATTTTAGACCCCTTTAGAGGTCGTATGGGGACTATATGATCTTTAGTTGAAATTTTCTTAACTTTGACTTAAGTTGAAAATTGATTTTCAATTACGACTTAAGTGCAAATCGAGCCCTATGATTGGCCGGATTTGCTCGGAGATGCTTTTGAGCACTGAGAAGAGTTAGATGGTATTAGTTCGAGCTAGTGGTTGTTCGAACCCACTTTGCATTTGTCAGACGTTCTTTTTGGGCCTAGGGGCCCACTATTCCGGCTTTAGAGAGTTGTAGGCTTGTTTGATTGCTTGTAGGCCAATTAGAGCAAGTGGGGCCAGCATGGTTGCGTAACGATCGTGTGACCATGTGTGCATTGTCATTCATGTCATTTAGGCATGCGAGTTTGTTTGGACACATTGTGCGTCTTGTGCCACGTTGTTGGCTAGCCAATGGGCAATGCAACTGTATATGATGTGTGTTGCACATTTCTAAAAAAAATAAAAAAATTGTCTTGTTTGTATGTGTTTTCGTTGTTTCAGTTTTTGGGCATGACAAAATGCAACTAATGATTTAGCTTTGATACTTGACAATGCTTGCTTTGATTTTGCTTTGGTATGCTTCAAATTTTGCTTGTGACTACTCCTAGTGATTGATTTGCAAATTGGGAGGAATACGGTGGTTTTGCTTAATGTGTAATAGTGTACAGATGTGTACCAAATAAGTGTTAAGTCCTTTATCAAGTGAGGCCTTGATCTATATTTATATGAGTCCAATTGGGTAATTTCTCATGCCACCGACACGCTAGGCAAATGAGTTGACTCTAAGAAAAGATTTGATTTCAAAAATTGGCCTTTGTTGGGAGAGGGTCCTATTGACATGTGTAGGGTCAGTATCGATTGGTGATACTTACCTAGTTTGATGTCAGTGCCCTATGCACAAGAGGATTAAACTGAGCATCTGGTCATGTTTGTGTAGGATAGTATGTAGGTTTGAAATAGATAGTGAGATTCCTGTAGGTGTGTAGCAATAGAATGGAAGGTCATGCTCACAAGGTAGCATGTTGGTGTGAGAAAATGGTAGGTTAGGACCATACTTGTGCGTGAAAGTCATGTGTGGTTAATGTATGTCAAACTTGTCATTGTCAAGTACTTAATACCAAATTTTAGTATCTATAAGTATATAGTGTGATGGGCAAGTGATTAAAGGGTGCCCAATAGATAAGGATAGGTATCGAACGTACCACTCATACTCAATGAACATGCAATCACCAATTTGCATGCAGCTATCATCTGTTTCATTCTAGCTGTCCTTATCCAACCATGCAAGGAGGAAAATTAGACCATTAACTGAATGTGAATGAAATGACACTTTAACTACCACGGTATTTTACTTCACTCAATAAAACAATTAAGAGGTAATCAAGCTGATTTTTCTCATGCTATTCCCTTAAACATAGAAGTTGAGAAAATGCCTAAAAAATAGGGAAACCAAACTTAGGCTACTAATTAAATCTCAGGTCCCAACACGCCTAGGAACATCGTGAATAAAATAACACACCTAAGAAGATGATAAAGAAAACAGCACCTAGGAAATAAGAACACTTGGGAGCAATTACTTTCAACAAGCTCCTCTCACGAGCCAAGAGTTTTGAGTTGGTTCGGACACTGTGTTTTACTTTATATGAGTTGAAGGATTCTGTTATATCTTGCTTTTTACTGAGCACATGTCTCCTCCTTACCATCCTCAAGATCCAAGGATCATGACCTTGATTGAAGGATTCACATAATTTCTCTTTATCATGTCCCTACATACCTTCAGGCCACTCTTATGAGTGTTTCCATAGTTTTTCGAGACTTTCCCATGCCTTTTATGTTTGTAGTAATCAGCAACTCTCTGCCAATTTGCTTAGTGGAAATGTTTTTTTTATATGAATTGGAATCAAGTAGGGGATGTTGGCCTTAGTCATCTTCACACAATAAAGCAAAATGCCCCTCAAATTTCAATTAACATCCTGAGATAGGCCAGAATGAATAAGAGGATGACCTGTTTTGATGTAGTTTCATCAAAAGATCCCTTCTCCAAACCTTGATATATAGGGATATACATATCACTCATTGAAATCTTGGTGGTATACATGTCATTATGACTATTAGCCCATAACTCGTAGAAAATCTTGGCAGCAACTTGTTTTGGTTGTTCTTCTGAGCTTCTTGAATACTTTCTCCACAAGTTTTAGGCTTATAAACTGTTTTACATTTGATTAAGTGTACCTTGTTAGAAGCTGCTGAGCCTTCCCACAAGAAATGCCTTTTAATTTTGTCCAATCTTTGAGAAAAGTCTTGCATTTGCCATGGCAGCAGAAGAGTGAATAAGGGATATTGTAACGCCCTTCAAATGCTACTAGGAAAAATAATATAAAAAAGGGTAATTATGTCCTGAACATGTTTTCTGGCCTCTAACTACGTAAAGGAGATACATGACCAACTTTCGTTTGTCTCTTGACAAGATAAAGGGATTAACAACTCCCAACTATGATCACCCAAGTCCACATCCTTTACAAAATGCAAGTACAAAGGAGCTGACATGAAGAAAGGACTGAAGCTACCCAGCTGAGAAATATGAAGGTAAGGGAACGTAATGTTGAGCATAACCTTGGGAATCGACATTTCAAACACACAATTTGTCATTAGGAACTTTGAAGTGCATGTCTTGAAAGAACATACCTCACCATTGCCCAAGATGTTCGAAGAGACATGCCACAAGCACATAACAGTATAAGAAATTCAGTTTTTTCAAGCATTCATTGTATTAGCGAGAAGACAACAAATTGATGCCAAAGGATGTTATAACACTATACAAGTTCATAAGATATATGCACATAAGCCACCAACATTGGGATTCTTTGCCATTTGAATCGCAGTAAGTGTATCTGACATGCCAAAATAGTAGAATTTAAAGAGTCTGAATTACTTTTTCAAAGCTTTATTCTGCTTGAGCATCAGCCATCTAACTATTGTACCCCATGTATGCCAAAATAAAGCCATCAATCTCTTCATACATAAATACCAAGAAGGTTCTATCGTGATTACATGCATATAGAGGCAGGCCTTCATGTACAGCATGTTTGAGCATAACTACAAGCATAGCTAGAGCACTCTGATACCCCCATTCACAAGACCAAGCCTGATATGTAACATCATAATCTTGTTCAATTTCATTAAGAGTGTGTGAAAGGGAAACTTGTAGCCAAGTTTCTGCGGAGAACAAAGAGAGGCTTGAGACAAAAGGGACGTTGAAATCACAAACAGCAGATTAGGACAACAACAGATATTGCTTGTTTTGTAGATACAAAAGATGTCTTGACCAGAAAGAGAGAGACGTAGGAGTTTGAAATTACAAACAGTAGACCAGGACAACATCAGATGCTACTGATTTGTGGAGACAGGACGGTCATGATCAGAAATTTTGAATTTGTAAGAAAACAAAGGTCTTTAGTATTAAGGAAGGAGGAGGAGCAAGTAGATCAGTGATGTTGCTTTTAGCCAAAGAATTTCTGAGAGGAATGAAAAAGCTAAGTTTTCGTCGTGCTATCTTTTGCCAGAACTGTAAGTAGAAGAGCAATAAATGTGAAAGGAAGTGGAAGGTTTGTTGAAATAATACAAGGGGATAGTTCAAGTGATTTACCAAATGGTTTGCTGCTCGTAAGAAAGATTTCTCATCATATGGATTTGATGCCTGGAGCAAGTTGACTAAACAAGGTCCCACAGTCATGCACAACATTTCAAATTGCTTACCATCTTTGGTAATTTGGAAAGTGTTCTTTCTCCCGTTGTGTATAGCTCTTCTGTTGTACTGCCATGATCTATCCAGCAAGACATGACACACATCCATTGGTAATGCATCACACTAGATGTCATCATGATCATTTCCAATGTGGAAGTTAACTTTGCACTATTCTGTCACTATTACTCAATGACCTTTCTGGAACTTAAAAACCATATACTTATTAGTATGAGAAATGCACTTAAATCTCAACTTCTGCGCCATCTCAGTGGGACCTAGATTGTCAGTAGTACCACTGCCTTTGACCAATTTACAACACTTACTGCCTGCTTTCCTCCTAGTTTTGAACATACTTTTCCATTGCTAGGGTCTTTCCTCTTGTTTTTCTAGCTTCAACAAAACTGCTTGCAACATTAGATTCTCTCCATGCTCTGGTTCTATGGGAGCAGTCTCTTCTACTTCCGCTTCCTCGACTTGTGCTACATGCACTCTGTTGTCACTTCTTCTGTCTTCTTTATGTGCTTTAGTGTATTCATAAGCTCTATGCTGATGCTGTCTATACTTGAAACAAATGCCACTAAATTCTGTACCTTGTTCTCTATTTCCATATCCTCTTCCTCTGAAGGAATTATAACCACCTCCTTTTGTTCTGCTGAGGAACTGGCTTCTTCTGCTTCCTTCTTCATATAACTTTGGCCTTTTCCATAGGATTTCCTAGCACGTCCTCTACCTCTTCCTCGTCCATTTTGCTGTCTTCTTGACAACTTTTCTTCAACCTTGAAAGCGCATTGATAGACATCATCTACAGAATGCAATTTTTGTAATACCAAACTCATCTTGTATTGGATAGGTGGAGGCCATTTACATACCTTGAGATATTTTCGTCATCATTTCCTACATGACATACTCAGATAATCAGGTCATAAATTTTTTAAGTATAATATACTTGTATCTTTCTGCTTCAAATTTTGTAGCTTCTTGAACAGATTTAACTCGTAATCAAAAGGCAAAAATTTACCTTTTTTACTTCACAACCATTCTATTCCAAGATTTAATCTTATCTTTACCTCTTAAATTTATACACTTCGGGGTGATTTTGTATCTTGGACTATTGTGTTTATCTTTTATTGTAAATCCACCTACTTTTTTATAATAACTGTTTCGTTTCTTTTATGGGCCATGCTTGTATGCATTACCTTGTGGTATCTTAGCTGCATGTACTTTACTATCTCACTGACTGTCTTTGGTCATTCACAAACTTCGCTAGAAATAATTTTTTCTTTCATTCTATAGGTATACAGTATTTGGTGATATAACATGTTTCTGGCTGTTTTGAATTCAAGGATTACTGTTGCAATTTGCAGCTGGCCTCTTTCTTAGAATACTTTGTTGTTACCGTACACTGACTGCTTTTCTTTGGATTTTGACCTTTTGAAGCCATTTTCTATGGTTAAGAGTCTATGATGGGTCTCGCATAAAAGAAACGTTGATTTATTGGAAAAATACTTTCTTTTTTTTCTTTATGGAAATCTTCTGCAAACTTCTTCATTTTATCATACTACAGAATTTTCAGATTTAGGTTTGATACTTGTAGCATTTTCCTATGTTAGGTAGACCTTGTTGAGCCAGTTTCACACTTTTTGGAGAGTGCTCGTGAAAAGTTGAAGGCTGGCAACCATTCCAAATCAGAGGCACACAGTGCTGTGAATTTTTACTGTACTCCTTTACAGGTAAATACGTTTAAAAATTATGTAACCCCATTGTATTCTTGTGCTTCATTATATGGTCCAGGTTTTCGCATGAAGGTCATAGACAGTCTAAAATGCCATATTTGCTGTAGGAATTCACCCCAGAAGCAGGTAGATATGATGTAATATGGATTCAATGGTGTATTGGGCACCTTACAGATGCAGATTTAGTGGCTTTTTTCAACCGAGCCAAAGTTCGGTACCTGTTTTGGGCCATGTTGATAGTTTACTAAACATATTTGTAGGGTTATCTTTGATACTGAAATACTAGTTTTTGGTACCGTCAGCAGCATTCAATTTTAGTATTTCCACAGTTATGGAATTTGATGTGTAAACTGCATCTTCAGGCAGGTCTGAAACCCGGGGGCTTCTTTGTATTGAAGGAGAATGTTGCAAGGAATGGTAAGTGGCTCGTGATCATACTCATATACTTCTTACAAAATGCAACTTTTATTAAAAATCTGGGAATATGATGATGACATTACTGCAGGATTTGTATTGGACAAAGAAGATCACAGTGTTACTAGATCTGATGCTTACTTCCGAGAGCTTTTCGACCAGGCGGAATTATGTCCATACAAAACAAAGGTACAAATATGTTCTGCATATTTACCATAAAAGCTGAGATTCATGATGCAGAGTATGCTGATTATTAGTAATTTTGTAATATGATTTTTGACATGCTCCTGTATAACTTGTCTGCAAGGTACGGAAAGGATTCCATCCTCCCTCATTGGCTCTTCTTTTTTGCAGGCACAAAAAGGCTTTCCTAAAGAATTATTTCCAGTGAAAATGTATGCTTTAACACCAGAGCCATCGGCAATTGTGCAAGATGTTCTGCATAATGAAAGACCAAAGAGACAAACTAATAAACCCTCCATTATCAGGTAGGGGTTTGGGAGAAGACTGAGTCATTCACTCTTCAGGTTGCAGATATTGTTGGCAGAGGTTATAGAAAGATGTTATACTAATGCGCATCAGCAGAGAGATCAGCTCGCATTAAGTTTGAATGAGAATTTCTTAGAGACCAACATTTCAGGTGGGCATTAATGTTCTTCTATTTGGTACGAATCATCCAAGTGAACAATGAGTAAGATATTCTAAGAGATAGGTTTCAAGATGGATTTTGTTTTTTCTTCAAGTTTTTGAAAAGCAATGCTTTGGCTATCTATTGATCCCAGTTTTAGTTGGAGTCAGATTTATCATTATAGTGATAACCTCATGGTAATTGTTTGGTGTATCATGGTCATTACTTATTATTTCAATGTTTTCAACTATAGGACATGTTAAGAAAAAATTGAATTTCTACTGTCCCTTCTTCACTTGTCATCTGTGTAACTGATGGTTTTGAGTTGATAGATTGATCTTCAGTTAAGCATACATGCCACTATTTTTCTTTGATACTCTTCAAGCTTCAAACATTTTATATTAAAAAATAAACCGTTTTTTCTCAATCAAGCATATGCCATTGGTGAAATAACAATGATACCCTGCAAAATAAGTCCTGGATGCAAGAATCTCAGGGTCTAATGGTTAAGCCAAGAATTAAGTAATTGGCACACCAAAGAGTAAGCCCTATAGAGAAAAATAACTTCTGAACTGCAATATCTCAAACTGTTGTCTGAATGGGAGTCTGAGTGTGATTCGAACTCTAGATGTCTAAGTTGTCTTCTTGTGTGTGACGACATAATCAAATCTATTGAGTGAGGTCCACAGATTTCAATAAACATTCTTGGAGCCCATAAAAAATCTGCAGGGATCTCTTGGAGGCTGGAAACAATCATGGAGATACGATACAGGATGATGACTTCTCTAACACATTGAACTGCCCTGGGTCCTGTTGACAATTCTTCCACAGGTCAGATTGTCTCTTGCCATTCGGAAAGTTCACGTCTCTAGCCAAGGAAGAAATAATACATTGGGTAGATGTAGACCAATTGAAATAACTCATTTGCAAAGGCCTTGGCTACAACAGGGTTTCCTTAGGACAAAGAAGGCTTGATTTCACATAGCTTCGGAAAAGTTCAAAAGACATAAATCCGCGGGAAATTAGCCAAGAGTAAGGAGAAGACAATAGAAAAAGTCCGAAGGAATACTTTGGAGAAGTTGTAAACAAAGAACCCGCACCTCCCAAAAAGTCTGCAGGAAAACATAAAGTCCGAGGAATAAGGACATCTACAAAAAAACTGGGTGCCCTACAAAAAGCTCGAGTGCCCTACAATTTTTCCGAAAAGCCATTTTTGAGAGACACAAGCCCTTGCGGAGGGCACTTGGTCGGTGGCAAGACCTTCGCAATTTTTCTTAAGGGCTTTCTGTCAGTGGTTAAGACAAAGACAAAGGACTAATTCCTTTGGACAAAAAGTCCAAAGGAATTCGAAGAATTTACAAAGAGAAACCCGACGGAAAAAATACACAAAGAGCAGACAATTTAATTGACGAATATCCTTTGGACTTTTTGCCCGAAGGATTAATTCGGAAAAGTAAGAAGCAAAAATTTTGCGGAAATTCAAAAGACAAAAACCCTGTAGGAAAAAGAAAGAGAAATTCAAAGGATACAAAACCTGCGGGAAAAGTGACAAGGACAATTCAAGTGGATTAATTGTTCGAAGGAAATCCTTTGGAGGGTTTGAAAAGGCAAGGTCCAAGCACAGATAAGCCAAGGAACAAATAAAGACAATTCCTGCAGGACATTTTGTCTGTGGGAAAGTGAAGTGTAAATAAGTCGAGACAAAATACATGCAAGGGGAAAGTCTGTGATATGGCATAGACCAAGCAAAAGACATTGACAGAGACCAAGGAAGTAATTCCTTCGGGTAGATTGTTCGAAGAAATTCCTTTGGAAGATTTGCCATGGGAAAGTGAAAAAACCAAAACCCGAAGCAAATACATAACATGGGCAGAAAATAATCCGAAGCAAAGGACCAAACATGAAAAGATCGCAAAGTAGACAGATCTGAAGAAATAAAATGACAAAGGGAAAAAAACCAAGGGAAAAGATATAGACAAAACAACCAATGAATGCATTCTACAACATGCAAACTGTCATAAACAAACTTAGACACATCCGAGGCATGCGTGAACATGCCAAAAAAACAATTAAGAATATTGTTTTTTATCTATAGCTGACCTATAGTCAAAGACTCGTAAAAGGCATGAAAAATAATAAACTTGAGGGGTTAAATCATTCAAAAGGCATGCAACGACTTCCAAATGTTCCAACTCAGTGTCCAGCGGTTCAAGTCGGAGTGCTAATTTTAGTCTCTATGGATTCCATGCAAGCAAGGGTTGTTTATAGTGGATTGGTCAAAGCTTCAGTTGACTGTTTGTTGAAGCCACGCTTCTTCGTGGATTTCATGCAAAGGGAGATTTTCAAACATTCCAGCACCTTAAGTGGAGTTCCATTTTTGGAGTTGTGCGTAGCATGATGCATGTTGAAGAACAACTCAAACTAAAGACCATCGTCCATATTTCAATGCCAAATGGTTCTTCATGCAAGACAAAAGACAAGAAAGGACATATTTAGAAGGTTGTGATAACACAAATTGAACTTAGACTAATGAAAGAGTGGACTTCTCTTCTATTTTCAGCGCCACCTTTTGGCTTGTGTTTTTTTCTATAAGTTGGCTTTCAGCGTTGATTAAATCAGCGCTCTCTTGGCAAGACCAGACTTTGCCATTGGTGAGTTGTGTAACCTTTTCAATCAATAGAAAGATTATACTATTAGATTTCAAGTGCTGGCATAGTGTATATTCATTCATTAATTTGTATGTAGTAGATTTCTCTCCTTTCTCAAATTTTGATTCGTACCTAGTTGCTAGTTTATTGTATTATGCAGGGCATGTTAAGTGTTTTTTATGTCTTTTGCTGAAGCTGTAAGTGGATGTTAGGTGGCTGCAAAGTGTCTTGTATCAGATCTCTCTCCATCGTTTTCCCTCATGTTTTGGTCATTGGATTGAACATTCTCATGAAATACTTATGCATAGTGATCGATTGAAATCGAAGGTCTTCCTTTTCCCTTGTTTGTTCAGTGTTCAAGGTTCCAAGTAGAGTGGATCAACGTTTTGGTGTATCATCGTTATTAGGTAAGATTTTCCTTTCAAGTTTCTTTCTCCCTTTTCCATGGTAGTCCACAACGCAGAGTAGAGATCTTCATTGATACATCTTACAGGAACCAACCTTCTCTGGAGGTTTTTCTTACCATTGAGGCACCCACCCTCATTAGAAGATCCCATTGTTTCAACCGGATAGAGGATTGACCATTTCATGCACGTCTTCGATTCAAGGTGCAACTCCAGGTTGACAACAGGGCCTTAGGGCACACAATCAATTAGCAGACCATAATCTAATTTGGTGCAGTATTCTTGAAGTTGGAGACCTATACTTCAAATTGATATAATATTTGGAGACAGTTAAAACATACTGGGAATTGCGTTCAATAGATTATCACAGCTAGCAAACGAGGAGGAACACTTTTCGAGATAGCTTCCCCTAGAATTGCTTAGATACATTCCAATGCAGAAGCTAACAAGTTCAATCTCATATGTCCTGTCTTGTATCGATGCCATGGCAAATGATTGAAACATGTTAGGTGATATGTTTCAAGATGGATTTTGTTTTGTCTTAAGTTTTTGAAAAGCAATGCTTTGGCTATCTATGGATGCCAGTTTTAGTTGGAGTTAGATTTATCATTATATTGATAACCTCATGGTAATTGTTTGATTTATCATGGTCATTACTTATTCTTTCAATGTTTTCAACTATAGGACACATATTAAGAAAAAATTTAATTTCTACTGTCCCTTCTTCACTTGTCATCTGTGTAACTAATGGTTTTGAGTTGATAGATTGTTATTCAGTTAAGCATACATGTCACAGTGTTTTTCCTTGATACTCGTCAAGCTTCAAACATTTTATATTAACAATAAACCGTTTTTTCTCAATCAAGCATATGCCATTGGTGAAATAACAATGATACCCTACAAAATAAGCCCTGGATGCAAGAATTTTAGGGTTTGATGGTTAAGCCAAAGAGTAAGCCCTAGAGAGACAAATGACTTCTGAACTGCAATATCTCAAATTGTTGTTTGAATGGGAGTCTATGTAGTGTGATTCGAACTCTAGATGTCTAAATTGTCTTCTTGTGTGTGATGACATAATCAAAGCTATTGAGTGAGGTCTACAGATTTCAATAAACATTCTTGGAGGCCATAAAAAATCTGCAAGGATCTCTTGGAGGCTGAAAACAATCATGGAGATAGGATCCAGGGTGATGACTTCTCTTACACATTGAACTGCGCTGGTTAAGCTCCACACAAAAAACTAAAAGAAAAGTGAGTTTCACTATATATGAGGGTTGTGAGTTACCAGTTATGGATGAGTGATACGGGGATTGCGACGCCAACATGATGATAGGTGGAAAGCCTAGTTGGTTATATGTGTCGACTAAGGGTTGCACTTGAAGATAGTAAACATGACTAACCTTACAATGAGATCCTTTGAAACTGAGAAAGGCTATAACCACAAATGGTAATATCCTGGTTTATGGTTGATTTGGGGAATGCAAAGAAAGGAAGGTGACATTGTAGATTCTCTCCCTTAGTAAGATCTTCCCATCACCCATGCAAAATATGAATTTATTGAAATTGGCCTCTATCAATGGTTTAGTGAAAATGTTTGCTATTTGGTTAGTGCGGTAACACTCGAGGTGTATGACCTACTTGAGCGTGGATGTATTACGTTAATGGACCTCAATGTGCTTTGTCCTAACGTGGTACACTCATTTTGAGCAATCTACATGGCACCAATTGTCATGATAGAGAAGAGTAGTTGGTGGTTGTCAAAGTGCAAGGTGAATGAATCCTCTCCTACAGTCACAACACCTCTACTCCAATTGAAGAAAGGGTAATTGTCGATTGCATCTTACTTACCCACTAAATTGGATGCATATTGAGGTGATATATGAATCCCAATGTAGACAGTTAATCAACCCAAGTAGCCTTGCCCCAACAAGCATATTGTATCTTGAGCTGATAGGTATCCCCTTTTTGGTACCTTCTAGTGATTCTCAAGGATCTTGCATGTATTTGAAAACAACCAACAATAGAGTCTATATCAGGGCCATTATGAATCAAGTATATAAGCTCTTCCATCATCTACTTATTCAAAGAGATCCCCAACCTTCATTTACAGTAATAACTCAACTTAATTGAGAACTTAAATGTGGTGGTGCAAATTTACAAACTTCCATGCGAAATTTCTTGAAGTCTGGCCATAGCAGAAAATTACTTTCTTTTAGTTGCAACTTGAATACCAAGAAATTAATGCAACAAGCCTATGCTTAAGTTGATTGAATCAAGACTTATGAGTGTCTGCTTCACAATATGCATAATGTCAACATTATTGCCCATAATGGTCAAATTATTAACAATTAGCTAAGTATATGGACATCACTATTATTAATAGACAACTTATAATTGATAATGGGTAAATCCAATCTTAAGACACTAAATGATCAATGCTCTCATATAATGCTCTAGGAGCTTGTTTCTAAACACATGATATTTTAACTTATTAAGAAGTGAGTCTTGAACTCCTTAAACTTACCTTTTTTTTTAATGTAGAAAATATATTTAAGTATGCTTTGAAAAGTCATCAAATAATGTTGGAAGTTACCTAGCACAAGAGATGGAGAGTTTATCCATGGGACCCGACTTGTCATTGTGAAGAGTCCACAATTAGTCTAGAATGGTTGTCAAAAACACGTCATTTACTTAATGTAAGAGATGGAGAGTGGCATGCCCAAAATTTCGCATGATTGAAACCACACAAAAATGGGTCATTTTTTTTTTTTTTGATAATGCACAATGCACACAATACACAAATCACATTGCCAACGATTGACCAACTATGCAACACGAGGTGCACATCGTGCAAACAAAACCACATGCTTAACAAACATTGGTCACAATGCGTAAGTGGTTGCATGGTCGATGCACAATCATGTCAGTCCCACTTGCTTTCATTTACCTACAATATCTATACAATTCTTTGTTGCTTGCATGAACGAGGATGACATTGAGGACAAATACTCACTAGTGACTATACATGTCACTTCAAAGCTCTTAACACTTGAAGGTCAAGACGAGGCGAAATGCCAAACACACAAATGATTGGAAGAGCATGGGGTCCCTTGGGAACCTCCCTTAAGCTCCTTGATTCATTAGAAAACAAGGTGATTGGGTCCATGACAAATCTGGTGGCCAAATGTGGTCACATGGAATTTAGCTAAAAAATGCAAGGAAACACATTACGGTCCTCATGATTTCCCAGGGATCATGCTTAGCGCGAAAGACATTGAAAATTCACGTGGGGTCTTGTAAGGTTTGCCCCGCCTTTAGGATCCCAAAGTCCCGCAATAGTTCGCACAAGCTCAAAAGGCATTCTTCGAAAATGGGTTTAAAAATTGGTTAAAATGTGTTTTTGGGTTTAGAGAATTATTTCATGTGGAAGAACACAAAAATCGAAGGGTCATCGATGCAAGTTTTAGGGTTTTGGACCCTCCAAAGGGGTCCTCTTTGAAAACAGATAAAAATAATGTTTAATCGAGTGTTTGGACTCTTAGAAGAGCTCAAAAAATTCAGGGGCCCCTTTCGGAGTGCCTTAAAAGGGCCGCTCTCTGCAAAAAGGGGCCATGTTTTGATTAAATGGGATAAAATTAACTCTTTTATAAAATTTTATTTGATTTGGTTAAAAAATTTTATTATTAAAATAATACTAAATTGGGTGATTAAAAAAAAACATTTACCCAATTTTAAGAAAGTCAAAATAAGAGGTAAAGGGCAGGCTCTGTCGCTCAACCATTGGGTGGTCGTTGGCAATGGTGGATCTCACCACTGTTCCTAACTATGGCCATCACGCTTCCATCAAATTGAGTTTGTTGTTTGCACTGTTACATCATCACAAACGTCGGGCCACCTCGACGACACTGCTCCGCAACAGTGTTCCTTTGAAAGTAGGTCACTCGGCGCGAGGAGTTAGTCGGCCATATCAACTGAGAAGGTTTAGAGCCTTTGGCGCTCCATTAATAGACCTTTCAACGTCAGAACGACAGTCGCCACCCAAGCACCTCCACTCTTAGGGGCTTAAATCAGTAAGATAATAAACTAACTGGCGGTTAGCGAGCCGCTAAGGTGAACAGTGTTGACGATTTTCTAAGCACCATCTTTTTAATTTTACAAGGGGACTTGTGACAGTTACATGGGTGACCAGTCGTTGGACGTTGCACATTAATTAAGACCAATCACACAAGGAGTTACCCTACAGAGTATTTTTTCTCAAAAATTCATTGTGGGTCAATTGTGAGTCCAAAAATAAGGAAACAAACTTCTACGAGTCCCAAAAATTCTAAATTTTAATCTAAAAATTTTTAACACAATTTTGTGCCATTTTGCGGGATTAAAAATTGCGTGAAAATTAAAATTTTATAAAAGAAACTATAAGACAATTTTAGTAGTTTGCATTCAATATAGGAATTAACATGGCTCTGATACCATATTAGAAATAAGGATGGTCCATGTAATAACACATCCATCCACACAATAGTACTCAAACAATAATAAAATATTCATTAACAAAAGCACACTGTATTACACTAATAGAATGTACAATGTACATGTGTGCAACCAACAATGGTTGTCCCAAACCATGGCTCTCCATAAGTCTACATCTCCACAAGCTTTAGAGACGACTCTAAGCTTCAATCTCACTTTCCACAAGGAATAAAAAGGTCCTTATATAGAAAATACAAGAGGTGAGTGAAATTGTTATTGGTTGAGTGAAAGGTGGGATATGATCATTCTCCAAGTTACACCTCAACCTTCTCATACGTGAGGATAATTACTACTTTAATGTGCATATCTATGTAGTGCACATAATACATCACACCTTAGTAATAACACTTTCTAAGGTGGACTTCACAACAATTGTGAATATGATATATACCAAACCCCCTTGAAGATCAGATGAGGTGATGCTGTAAAAGAAGAGTGTTATGCTCATAAGTATGGGGCTTAACAAGTAGACTTGATGAAGTACTTGTGTACAATGATGTGCAATAAAAAAAATGAATCATGTTGCTTGTAGATGACTGCTAAATTTGATGAAGCCTCTAAAGGAATACATCAAAAGTATCTTCCATGAATCTTGTTGTGTAAACAAGAGTATGTGTTCCATCTGACCGAAATGCATGAATAAAATACACCAAAGAGGTTGGCTCAGAAAATGTTTTGAATTTTGATACCATCAAAGAATGTTGGCTCAAAGACGATGTTTTGAATTTTGATATCATCAAAGATTGTTCAAAAACAATGTTATGAATTTTGATACCAACAAAGATGGCTCAAAAACAATAATATGACTTTTGATACCGGCGTCTGTATCCACATAATATACAAGAACAAACACAAGGTGCATAATATATTCAAACAACTAAGAAGCATTATAAGTACACATCTCCCCACAATTTCAACTAGGGAGTGAAGAGAAAGCAACTCAATCTCTTTAAAAGTGTTAGTGGTAGGTGTGTAAAAAAACAAAATAGAAATCTTCAATTGAGTGTCTAATATGCCACATGAAATACTTAACAACTGAAATGTGAAAAAGGAGAGCGACAAAATGCACATACACATGAAGGTAGATAAGGGAGTGTGGCAAAACACACACACAAGGCTAAAATAATAAACCCACCCATGACACTATATAAATTAGTGAGTACAATTTACATTTGAAAAAATAGGCAAGAGAAAAAAAACCTTTGAATGGACTCAAATCCAATCTATAGTCAAATATAAAAGCTAATAGCTTGTTGTGAGTTACTTAAAATGCAAAATTTGGTTCTAAAAATATTTCAGGTAAGTTGAAAATGTTATTTTTCTTTCTATTGGGTCATGCTTACTGTTATAGCTCAAATTTGCACTTTTGAGAGGGTGGTTCAAGCCCTCTCAATTGAGCTATACAATGGGATTAGTCTTAGGTTATGGGTGACCTCTAAGTGGACTAAACCTCTAGATTATAATGCTAGCTCCTTTTGATGTATCAATTAGGTTCTACTACTAACTTGCAAAGGAAAATGGGGAGGAATAACATGAAATAAAACTAACTAAGGGGGTGATACACCAAATCAATTGATCACTACCAACCAACCACATGTGCATATATAGATCATGAGACTAACCTTAATATACACTACTAGTAATTTGAATCTCTCACATCAACATTTCAATGTAGAGGTTGTGATAGATGTTTAGGTTAGGAGGACTAATCAAGAGGTCTAGAATGACACTAATGAATAGGCTAACTACTCAACCCTTGTACTACACTTATACACTTCACATGACCTGCAAAAAATGCTTTCAAACTGCATATATGTGTTAGAATAAGACATGCCAAAGAAGACTAAGCAAATCACTTAACAAGATCAACTATCTATGCACACACACTAAGTACAATCATAGGAGGTAAGACCAGTAGTCTTTATTGA
Source organism: Torreya grandis (assembly GCA_037957365.1). Taxonomy (NCBI): domain Eukaryota; kingdom Viridiplantae; phylum Streptophyta; class Pinopsida; order Cupressales; family Taxaceae; genus Torreya; species Torreya grandis. The sequence continues at coordinate 2,872,043 of JARHVA010001574.1, forward strand.
TCCAAGGCATACAAATGAGCTGGCTTTTGTCATACTCAGATGCAAGATGCTTAACAATGCCAAAATAGGCAATACATATAGAGAATGAGAGGAGAGAGAGAAGTGGCGTAAAAGAGAGTAATTGACAATTGTTCCCTCATGGAGTAAGTTATTAGCAAGAATATCTGCAAGTAGGTAGTTATGAAGTCCTTTATTAACATGTGTGTTTTGAACTGATCTTCTCTTCATCAATGTGGCGTGGCATAATTCTTAGTCTTCTTGGGTGACTCATCAACCCATTCATTGAATTGCCAATTCTTGTTTAGAAAGAGTTACAAATATATGTATTTACATGTGTCATTTTGGTTATGCTTTTAGGATCTTCCACGCCACTCTTTTGCAGTTCTTGTAAACTTCTTATATCCTCAAAAGCTCATAAGCTTCACTAGCTCTCTTTGGCCCAAATGCCCGCAATCTTGCTTTTATCTTTATGAATGTAATCTTTCTCCTTAAGAGATCTCTCTCTGCCTTAACAAACTTGTATCAACCCCCTTGGATGCCTCAAACACTTTCTAACACTCCATTTTATACTTAAAGCCCATACTTGTCTTTAATTCCTTGTATCCCTCAAAACATACAAAGCTCCTTGTATAGAATATTCTACAGATGCTCTTGGCAAACCAATCATATCTTTGGGTATCCACTATGCTCTCCTTGCTCTGTACAAAGTTTCATGACCACATACTAAGTGCAAGTGTACTTACTCCACCTGTTTCTCTCTCCATTATAAAGTCTCTAGGCCTAGGAAAAGAAGATTTGGCTCTAATCAATGCTCACGTGTGAAACTTCAAGAGAATGTTTGATCTAATTCAAAGACCTACTAATCATTCTCCAGGTCCAATTTGAGGGTCTGACACAACTTTACATGCTTCCAAATACCCTGCAACAATCATTTTGAGCCCTTTTCCATACACTTTGTACTCTGCATGTGCCAACCAATGGCCTATTCAAGTGTTCATGAGAAACATGAAAGTCACTAAAGTCATTTCAAGACTAGGAATACTCATTAGAAGGCATTTGAGTGCCCATTTCTCCCATTGGATCATTGCTAGTCTTCTTGGCAGCTTGAGACCTGTTTATCATCTTAATGATGATTTATAAAGCTTAGGGCCTTAATCACTAAAACAATGCCACAAAGTACAAGTAGACAAGGGTCCCTAACACTCCCTATGAGCTGAAGCTCCCATGCAACTCCTCTGTACCATTCTGAGTAAGAGAAGATCCCTGTTGGACTAGGCAATGCTATCTTGGTGTTTGGTTCACATTGTAGATGGTCTCTTTAGGCCTGTAAAACCTTTCACCTTGTCTGTAGATGCTTCTCTAATGCATTTTGCCCCTCAAAAGTCTTGAAACTTGGTCTGAACCATGCTTAGGGTTTGTATGCCATGAGGCCAATTTGACCCTATTGGCTTAGTTTGAGGTTTGCTTTCAATGTTCCAAGGTTCCAATCCTTATGAAAGTATCTACCTAGGTTCTTGTAACCTCTAAAGATCCCTCAATCCTCATACTCACATTAGGAATTGCAAACTTCCTCAAGTTTATACACAAACCTCTATGGTGTTCATTAGATGTATTCACTGTATTCCTAAGAGTCCTTTGTTTTGAATAGTTTTATCTTTGTAACACCTGTGTCTTCACTTTTCCAAGCTTCCGTGAGAGCCTTCATGATCTTTCTTTATTATCTAATCTCCATTCTCACTACAAGAACCTACACTATCTCCCAACTCTTAGAGGCAGACTTGGAGCCTTTCATTTAGTCTATAATTCTGTAGGGGTCTAGGATGTGTTAGGAATAAAAAATGAGTCTTCAAATCACTAATTAGTCTTGAACCAACTTACTCACATCCCCGCACTATTTTCCCAAGGTTCCTACATTTCATCTAATCCCTGAACTCCATCATCAACACAAGAGCTATTGCATTTTCTTTGGAAATCCAGACCTACAAGTCTGCAACCCTGTAGATGTCTTTTTAGGCCTCCTTGAGTGCATGACTGAGGTCATATATTCTTTGCATGATTCCATCTTTATGATCTCTGTTCCTTTCACTCCTAATGCTTCTCCATGGTTCCCAATTAGGAGGAAACTTTCTGACCTACTCAAGAAACCTTTTTTAGACTTGCACAGTCCACCTTGTGAAGTTGGTGACAAGGATTGTAGGTGATCAATTGAGGTTTTATCTTCATTGCCAATGCATCCAATCAATATGGAAATGTTGTCTATAGTATTTTAGACTTTACACAATCCCTAGTCCTCAAAACCAAAACAAATAGTGCACCCTCTTCATCCTATTTGTGCCAAGACTGCCCTTCGCTGTAGGTGCATACTAGCTTTTATTTTGACTGCACCCTGAAGTAATCTTCATCTACCTATTCTTTAGCACTTTGGTGATCAAGACCAAAGTTGGAGATTTATATTCATACTTTTTTTGATCTCTGTGATCTATTAGGTCCTCCATTCTATCTCATAAAAATAGGCCTTTCGATATTCTACCCTGTAGATTGTACACAACCATATCTGAGATGTATGGTCATAATATTCTTTACCATTTAAGGAAATTGATGGGAGCATGAGGTTGATGCATTGTTTTAGGAACCCCTGGATAGACCTTCAAAACCATCAAGGATCATGCCTGCAACCTGACTGTGACATGCAATCAATGAAGGGAGAACTTATTCATGCTAGATACATATGCATACATGATATGTTTGATTGGTTTTATTGCTATGGAGGCTCTTGTCAGCGTATTAGGTATTATTCAAATGTTTTATACACCTTCTTTTAAGTGTCTTAGGCTTTCTATCAGATGAGACAACTTCAAAACATAAAAAATGTCCACTCAGGGTTGCAAACCATGAAGTTGTACTCCCTAAGATGGCCTTGATTGAAGCCTTGGGATTTGGCAAGCACTGGCAAGCCTATTGAAGATCCTGAGGGAGATAAATAAGGTATGGGGACATTATGAGGAACCATCAACCATCATTTCCATACACTCGATTCCCTTAAGGACCTCAAAACCTTGAAGTGCAAACCTGCACCCTTTCTCTCATGGAGGTTCCTCTTAATACTTGATTGTTCACACATGCCAACCTGATGGAGAAAGGTGTGAGAAGGTTGCTTAGGCCCATGAAAGACTCATAAGATATTAATCCTGCTTCCACAAGCCCCAAAACTCATGCATTTTGCTAAAAATTAAGATTCAAAGGTTTAGCTAAGGTTTAGGCCACCCTATAGTCTTAATGATTGTTCATAGAGGAGGCTTCTCCCTGTAGACCAATGCCACAAACTTGAATGCCACTAGGCTCTCCATCTTTGGCTAGCTTTGGAGCCAACTCTCTGTGTGTTGTACGAACCAAGCATATGAAACTGGTCTTCACAAGCTAGCCAAGAAGCCGATGGAGATTGTAATGCAAATTTTGGCTTCCTAGGACTTGTGAAAGCTTGATATTCATGGAAATGACTTGAGGAAGGTGAAGAAAGACTCTGCAAACATTTTCACCTGCATATGGATCCTTTTTGCTCGTACAAGTGCCTAAATTGCCTACAAAAGATTGAATTACTCTCTCTTGTACGTTGAACCTGCAAAAACTAACCATGATATGACTTGTATTGATAGTCTTGACATATATGCACGTTAGATATCTCCTTCATAGGCTTTGACTAGTATGTTTGTATGTCCCTTTCGTCTTTGTTATCTTTGACATTAACTTGACAAGCCTAGACATGCGTTAAACTTGGCCACATGCACCTTTTTTTGCATGACATTTACCTTAAACTTTACAAAACAACCTTAACTTCTCCAAACATATATAGAGTGTTCATGCAAGGTGGTCAAAGGGTGGGATAACTTGAGAGACACTTATGAACCTTTGACACCTTTTGAATCCACCTTTTCATATCATGGTATGGATATACTAGCACAACATAGGTCATTACCATAAACTTGTCAAAACAACCTTAAACTATGCTAATAAGACCTCAAAAAGACCATTTGAAGACCTCACAAAGCATAGAATGGCTATGAACAAGGTTAGAAAACATGACAAGTCAAGTTTTTTGTGAACCTCTCTAATGGTAGCAAAAATTTGGCTAACACTTGCCTCTATGAATTCTTCAAATCTGTACAAAATGCAACTTACATGGCTTGAAAAATGAGCTCACAGTGTTAGATTCAGGGGAAACAGATGTCAAAATTCTTTCTTTGGCATGTTGAATGAAGTGGGAATGTCTGATATACACAAATGAATACTCACAAACAAAAAATGGTAGAAATAGATTCAATGGAACCCCTCCATATGTAAATCTGCAAACAATATGAATCTAACCGAAGAACCAAATTTGAAACAATGCGAGATGGATATTGTGGATCTCGCTCTAATACCAAATTAAATTAACATAACTCTTATACTAGATAGAAATTAACATGGCTTTGATATCAAATTAGAAATGGGGATGACCTAGGTAAATTCCATGATAACACATCCATTCACACAATAGTAATAAGAGAATAAAAAGAGATTCCCTAACAAAAGCACATTGTATTACACTAACATAATATACATGTGTGCAATTAGCAATGGTTGCACCAGAACACGAGTCTTTAAAATATTACATTTCCACAATATCTAGAGGTGACTCTAAGCTCCAATTTCACATTCCATTAAGACACAAAATGAAGTTATATAGGAAAAATAAGAGGTGAGTGAAATATTGTTAATAGTTGAGTGAAAGGTGGGATATGCTCATTCCCCAAATTACACCTCTCTTCTCACACGCGATGATAACTACCACTTAAATGTGAATATTATCTATGTGGTGCACATAATACATCATACTTTAATAATAACACTACTTACAATGGACTTCACAACAAGTGTGAATATGACACATTAATAACATTCATATCTATAAAATTGTAAATTGAAAAATTAATTCGTGAAATGCAACATAATCCTGAAGAATTCTACTTTTTATTAAAATTAATTTTTGGAGAAATTGGTAAATTTAGAAATTTTAAAAAATTATTAAAGTGAAAGTATCCATACGGTTAATGAAGCATAACGTTTTGAGAATTTGATACAAATTTGATAATTTATTCGACTTTTCTGTATGAAACCAACATTATAGTATTATGATAAACATTTTCAACTTAAAAATTAAAAGCATTACAATGCTCTTTTATTACATTTTATTTTTTGCTCTTTCATCTAACACTACAAACAAGAACAACAATATTGTAAGCTCAAAGTATGCATTTCTATTTTTCTTTATCACTATTTACAAAAATAATTACATATCAATGGTTCCCAACAACCAAGAAAAATTGCATAAAAATTACAAAGGAGTGTAAAGAAATAAGTCTTCCAAATAAAAACTCCATTACATTTTCGCAAGGTTAACCCAATGAGGAACTCACCTCCTATACTTTTGCCATCATTAGATGGCTGTCTTAGGCATGTCCAAGCCTATGACTCCCAACTCGAAGCATAAGTAACACTAATAAATCGAGGTGAGTGTATACAAGGAGAAAACATTGGTCAAACAAACTAGATAGACTCAACCTAACAAATCTCTACAATAAGGGGTTCCCACTCACACCCAATCCAAAACCACATAAAATCCAACTCAAGAACACACACACATAAAATGTATAAGAAATACAAGGCAACCACAAAGGAAATTCAATACTTGATTAGACTCTAAAAATACTTGTAGACGAGACTTGCTACTCTTCACAGTACAACAGGGATAATTTTAAGAAGGGACCTTAAAAGGTTACTATAAAATCCCAGTGAATCTTAGATTTTAGGTATAATTCTATTAACGAATCTTTGGCAAAATCGCCACGTTGGTATAAATACATTGATGATTTCTATTAACTCTTTCCAAAAATTTATAAATAGTTGACAAATCAAGTGTCATATTCAAATCACGAAATAATGGCAAAAAATCCAAATTAAACCCCTTTCCCCAAACACATTCACGGGGCAAATAACATGGCAACAATTCAAATTCGTTAAAAGATAGGCAAAATTTATTAAAAGCGTGAAAACATTTGCAGGTATTTACGACTTGTATTTATTACTTGGATTGTACTTCATTGTTGCCTACTTAAACGACTTTTTGGCCTCTTACAATTTTCGCTTGTTTCACGATTCTCATGACATGTAGGGCTTGTATTTTTTACTTGGATTGTACTTCATTGTTGGTTGCTTAGACTTCTCCTTAGCCTTTTCTTGCAACTGTTGCTCACTTTGTTAAAATGTCTTAACCATATGCATATTGGCTTTTCAAATATATTTTTATTGTAATTAACAAACTATGCCAACCAGAACATAATTATTATCTTAAATTTTTTTAAAACAAAATACAGTTTGATCATGAGGTTTTGTTGCATTTATTCAGTTTGTTCTTTGTGCATTGTTTAAAAGAAGTATCTTACATATTATTTCTCAGAGAAAATCAATTTTTTGTTTATTTATAATATGTGGTAAAGTCCAACCCGAGTATAGCAAAAATAGTGACAAAAAATCAGATTATAAAATATAAATCAATTATGGGGCCATAAAACAAGACAACTATGAAAAAACGAGGATGACATAATTGAAAAAATATCTAAAACATTTTCATTGTTTTAAAATTACAAACTATATAATAAACTCCAAAATGTTTTAACCATATCTATATTGGCATTTTAAATAATTTTTTTATTTCAATTAACAAACCATGCCAATTAGAATATAATTATTACCTTCTACGTTTAAAAATAAAGTATATTATGATGATGAAGATTTGTTGCGTTTGTTTAGTTTGTTTTTTGTGCATTATTTAAAAGAAGTATCTTGCACATCATTATTTCTCAGAAAAAATTAATTTCTTATTTTAAAAAAACAAGTATGTGGTAAAGATCAATCAGATAATAAAATAAATCGAGTATAGCAAAAATTATGACAAAAAATCAGAGTATAAACTATAGGGTCATAGGACAAAACAACTATGAAAAGTGACGCTGACAAACTTTTATCTTTAAATAAATACTTTTCAAGGAACTTATCATTATTTCTCAGAGAAAATCAATTTCTTATTTAAAAAAAAATATGTGGTAAAAACCAATTAGATAATAAAATAAATCGAGTATAGCAAAAATTATGACAAAAAATCAGAGTATAAACTATGGGGTCAAAGGACAAAACAACTATGAAAAGTGAGGCTGACAAACTTTTATCTTTAAATAAATACTTTTTAAGGAACTTATCATTATATTTATTCATTACATTGATTTTTACTTGTTGCATGTCGATATGTTCATAAAATATGTGAAATGAATATTTTCAGATTAGTCAAAATTATGGTTGAAATGATCACAAGGTTCTGTTGCATTTATTTATTTTGCTTAAAAGAACTATCTTGCATGTTATTGTTCAGAGGAAATGAGTTTTTTGTTTGTTTAAAAAAGTATATGGTAAAGACCAACCACAGAATATAATTTATTTTGTTTTTTGTGCATTGTTTAAAAAATGTATCTTATATGTGATTATTTCTCAGAGTGAATTTCTTGTTTATTTAAAACATGTAGTAAATATCAACCACATAATATAATTCATTTTATTTTTTGTGCGTTGTTTAAAATAAGTATCTTGCATGTCATTATTTTTAAGAGGAAATCAGTTTCTTAATTATTTAAGGTTTAAGGTGGTAAAACTAAAAACCACCCAAATAATATATTAAACTGAGTAAAAAATTGTGATAAAAAATATAGTCTTGCCATTTGACTCCATAGTCAGTTTATTATTTATATTTTGTACCTGGATTTTTTGTCACAATTTTTGCTATACTCAATTTAATATATTATTTAGTTAGTCTTTACCACACTTTTTAAACAAACAATTGATTTTCTTAACAAATATTTGTTTAAAGATATTTGCTAAAAACACTGTGCATGTTTATTTTTTTAAAATTTTTATGTATATCTAAAAATCTTTTCTTTAAACTCAAAATCTGTGAAATGAGTATTTTCAAATTAATCAAAAATATGGTTGGAATGACCATGAGGCTCTGTTGTGTTTATTAATTTTGTTTAAAAAAATATCTTGCATGCCAGTATTTTTCAAGAGGAAATGAGTTTCTTGTTTGTTTAAAAGAAGTATGTGGTAAAGACCAATCACATAATATAATTTATTTTATTTTGTGCATTGCTTAAAAGAAGTATCTTGCATGTCATTATTTTTTAGAGAGTGAATTTTTTCTTTGTTTAAAACAAGTATGTGGTAAAGACCAACTGCATAATATAATTCATTTTGTTCTTTGTGCATTGTTTAAAATAAGTATCTTGCATGTCATTATTTCTCAGACGCTGAGAGAAAATCAATGGTAAAGACCAATCGAATAATATAATAAACAAATTATAACAAAAATTGTGATAAAAAATCAAAGTATAGAGTATACATAATAAACTGAGTATGGGGCCATAATGGAAGATAAATATCAAAAACGATAATGAAAAGTAAACAACTTTAAAAAATTATTTTTTATGAAATTTATCATTATATTTATTCATTTCAATAATCAAGATAGATGGTTGTGCATGCAAATAACTGCTTTCACTCTTCTATTTGATTAAGAGAAAATGTCTATAATAGTTGTAAACTCTATTATATAGATGCATATGTATTCGAGTATAAATAAGTTGATTGAATACATATGTGATAGTTTCTCGATTTTTCTATTCATAGATGCAAGTTATTGGCGGAAGCAAAGCTTTGGTAGTTAAAATATTGAGACGAGAGGTTGGAAATGAAGGTGCAAATAATTTTTACGCTGGGTTTGTTGTGATTGAAACAAGGTATGGATTTGTGTTTCTTTTGTTCTGAAGATTGAGATCAGTTGTTTGTATGCACAATTGTCTATCTTGAAATAAATAAATATAATGATAAATTTTTTGAAAAATGTTTCATTAAAAACAGTTGCTTAAAACACTGTTTTTCAAATGTTTTAACCATATTCATAATCAATAATAATAAAGTCTGTCAAAATGTCTTAACCATATCCATAATCAATAATGATATTTCAAATATATTTTTATTTCAATTAACAAACTATGCCAAACAAAATATAATTATTACTTTAAGCGTTTGTGTTAAGATTTTGCCATATTTTTTAGTGAATTGGTGCTGACATATTGAAGGGCCAAGACAAAATCTAATGTTGGTCTAACACGTCACCTGTGGGATTAATGAAAGTCGTTTGAATACATATGTGATGGTTTTTTTAAAATTTTTAGTCATTTATGCAAGCCATTAGCGGAAGTGAGACTGTTGGTTCAATATAGATACTTATAGTTCATTACACTATAGATATCTCAAATAAGTTTGGCATAAAATAAAAAGAGAACACAAAAAAATACTTATGTATCTCTATAATAGAATTTGCAACTGTTATAGACATACTCTCTTAATCAAATAAAAAACAAAAAATACACCTATTTGGTATAAAATAACAAGAGAATACTACAATATACTTATGCATCCCTATAATAGAGTTTATAATTGTTATAGACATGTTCTTTTAATCAAACAGAATACAAAAATACTCCTGCTTGGTATAAAATAATAAGAAAATATCACAATATACAATATACTTATGCATCTCTTTAATAGAATTTACAACTATTATAGATATGTTCTTAATCAAACAAAACACAAAAATACACTTATTTAGTATAAAATAATAATTTACAATATACTTATGCATCTCTATAATAAAATTTGCAACTATTATAGACATTATTTTAATCAAACGGAACACAAAAAATATATATACTTGGTATAAAATAACAAGAGAACACCATAATATACTTAAGCATCTCTATAATAGAGTTTACAATTGTTATAGACATATCCTTAATCAAACAAAAAACAAAAATATGCATGTTTGGTATAAAATAATAAGGAAACGTCACAATATACTTATACATCTTTATAATAGAGTTTATAATTGTTATAGACATATTTTTTTAATCAAATAAAACACAAAAATACACAAACTTAATATAGTATAACAAGGGAACACCACAATATACTTATGTATCTCTATAATAGAGTTTACAACTGTTATAGACATGTTCTCTTAATCAAACACAACACAAAAATACACGTTTTTTCAATCAAATATTAGCATTTTTTCATTAAAATTAAAGTCACCTAGTATTAATTATCAAAATGAAATCTGATTACATGAATCCATAGAAAATTATTTGGGATCATAAAATCTGTTGTCCTTCGTCAATCAACCTCTCATTTCAGATGCCTAAATTTCAAATTTCAACATGCTAATTTTCTTTATTTTGTTCTTGACAATTGTTACATGCATTCTCTTCAAAATTTATTGGACTCAGATCCAATTCTGCAGAACTCTCTGAGTGTAGTGTGTTTGGAGAATTATTAGTTAATCATCTTTTTTCAAATGTAAACTGCCAAATTACCATAGCTCTATCAAATGAAAAATCAAATACATTGTATCTAGTTGTATAGAGCCTCAAACAACTCTTAAATTTTTTGTCAAGTTTGTTTCTTAACTTTGACTTTAGAAATGACAATGCATTAAAAATTATCTCATCTCCTACTAATCCCAAAATCATTGTTTAGCATAAATTAACAAAATTAAAATATTCTGAGATGCTATCACATAATATTTCATTCAAACTTAAATTAGTCCATAGTTTAGTAATCGAACCATCTTTAAAAACATTGTCCACAACTTTAACTTGTTCTAACACCGTTGTGACAAATTGAACAAACTACTCACTTAGATTTGACAAATCTAAAATGCCTTCAATTTGTTCCCCATTAATTCTACACTCATACAGAAGTATTGAGCAAAGATTTTGATTTTATTTTGAAAATTTAATGAGTTAGCATTTTTTTAATATTAAAGGTACACCTCAACCATGGATTCTAGTAGCTCATCTCAAAAAAAACGATCTCTAATATTTGAAGATAGATATTTTCCAATTTCCTTCAAGGTGGACCTTATAGAGGATATAACTTCAAGGACTCGATCTCTTGTAACATGGATTTGTTTGAGTTTATTAGATTGATCATGTCAAAAGTGTGTAGGGATTTTTTACATTCTCACACTTCTATATATAAATATCGATTTTCATTAAACTGCAAATAATTACCACTACGTTCAATATTTGTCACCAAGATCTAGTTTGTGAACTTTTTCTCTGTAAATGAATCTTGTAATAAATACAAATTATCAAGGGTAAAACATATTACTATTTTCAACGTAGAATATTCTTGAATGTACATTGTTCTTTCTTTATCATTAAATTTATTTCATCCAACTTGGATAAAAGGTCGCATAAGGTCAATAACGTCTCTATATCAGTTAACTGAAACAAAATATCTAAAATTTTATTATGTGGTGATGTTACTCTATTATTCCCATCAATGACTGATATTTTGCATATACTCTATCCTGATCCACAAAGGAAAATCCATCGAGTATCAACATCTTTAAGTAGCTTGTGTCTGTATGTTAAAATTTCAACAAAATTTTGAAATTGTTAAAATTTTTTTGGATTTATACAAAAGTATGAGTGGATTTCACGAATAAGAGTTTCAACTTTCAAGACTAATGTAAACTTGCTCACAATTTATGTGCCATGTAATGAATATAAATCATATATGGTGTACAAGAAGTTGTAGCCTTACACAAAGATCACTTCTTTGACCTTACATAATCGATGCTCCATCTTCCCCTACACAAATAATCTTTATTGCAATTGATAAATCGTCCATGCCACCAACATTTTTAAAATTATTCTTGACTAGTTCTAAAAAGTTTTGAAAAGTTGCATTTTCTTTTATGAATGGAAAGTAAATGAGGCCAATGAACATGATTTATAATAGTGTAAACATGCATACATAACCAAGAAGTGTGATCAATGGCTATAACTTCATTGAATGACAATGCTATGTATCTTGAAAGCCTTATTTTCTCTTGACCTTTTTTTCTACTTCAACAAGACAATTAGCCCATTCCCAACCACTGCTAACTGACCAATAAATATGTGAAAAAATCAGGGCACTAAGAAATTGTATCATGTCTTTATATCTTGGATAATTGATCATTGGTCGACCTTTGTTTAAAATGTAAAAAAAAATACAAACTTGTATAGTCTTTGACATTTGGTTGATTTTCATCATTTTTCCAAATAAAATTGCAATGTTTCTTCCACTTGCATGAAGCATTTAGCATTTTGCTAGGTATTCATCGTATTCACTTGCATTCTTAACATAAATAGACTCTTCTTTTGTTCTCCATCGTATCACTGATTTCTCCTCTTCATTTATAATTTTCTTTTCGTACACTTTCTCCACATGCTTCTCTATGGTATCTAGTTTTAGAGGCAAGCATTTATCCCTCAATCTTTAACTACATATCTTGCATCTACACTCTTTTTGTGCTCATTAGTATCTTCACTCAAAACAGTGTCAATGAAAGGATATTTACAAACCCATTCACCTTAAAATTTCTCATTCGTTTGACTTTTATTTTTTGGAGTTGTGACGAATTTTATGAACTACTTGTGAGGTTGAATCATCAACACTTTCAAAACCAAATTGTTTTAAATCATCTGTGTCATGATCATTGGCATTATTACTTGCATCTGTTGATTGAAAGTGATTATAACTCTATTGAATATAATCTTGATCATGAAAAAGAATGTTTAGTTCTGGTTGATTTTCTAAACCTATATTCCTGTTTAAAGGTATTTTCTTTTGATGTTTATCAAAATATGACAAGGTATTTCCATTCAATGAACCCCCTGTTAATTTTCTAACACTGAACCGGGAGTAGACATTTTACAAATAAAAAACTTTTCAATGTCAATTTTATGAATCACCAAAGCACTCCCTTCAAGGATAAAATCGCTATTCCACTTCTTGAATAAATTTTACATTGACAATTTGAATGTTAGCACCTAAAAATAAACAATGATACCAACACATTTATTTAAAAAAATTAAAAAATGAATTGTTAAAATATTAATTTAAAAATGATATCATTGATAAAATCTAAATTTGTACAATCTATAAATTTATAAATTAAAACTTGAACCAAGCCACAACTCACAAATTCAAAACATGGAAATATGGGCCAACATAAATTTATGAGGGCATTCTAAATTTCTTAATGATTGTTTTGATGCACTTTGGATTTTTAGTTTGATCGCTGAGGAATAACCATGATTCTAAGAAGAAATAAATGTTTCTAAGATGTGCATAGGGTTTTTAATAAATTCTGAGAATAATAATGAATGATGCACTAATTAAATATTTCAATTATCAAATATATGTACATATGGATTAGATTTCAAATAATATAAAATAACCTATTCAATAGAGTTAAGTCTATAGAAGAAGCAATCTCTTGAAAGAAAGATTTCTAATTTTATAAGTGTTTTATCAATGAAAATAGAACAAAAAAGAAAATATAATCGCTATTATAACTAAGAACAACTAAAACAACAAACTAAGATACTCATAATTCAATGTCAAACATCATAATTTAATGGTCAATCTTAGATTAGTATTTTCAGAGGCTTACAAAAGTTTGTGCTCAATTTATACTAAGTAGTGCACATGATCTTACTATATGTACTTATTTTTTTTTAATTATGTCATTCTCTCTTTTCATAGTTGTCTTGTCTTAAGGCCCTATATTTAGTTTATTATTTATGCTCTATACTCTAATTTTTTATCATAATTTTTATTATACTCAACGTATTATATTATTTGTTTGGCCTTTACCACATACTTCTTTTAAATAAATACGAAACTAATTTTCTCTAAGAAATAATGGCATGCAAAATTCTTTTTTTAAACAAAGCATAAAGAAAAAAAAAAAAAAAATTCAACACAGAGTCATGATCATTTCAACCATATTTTTAACTAATCTGAAAATACCCATTTCACAGATTTTGAGTTTAAGAAAAAAAGTTGCAGATATACAATAAATTTTTAAGAAAATTAATATGCATAGTGTTTTGAGCAAATATGTTTAAATAAATACTTTTCAAGGAACTTATCATTATATTTATTCATTTAAAAAAACCACTGTGCATGTAAAAAACTACTCTCAATTTTTAAAACAAAAGAAACATAAATTCATACCTTGTAGTTACAATCACAAGGAAACCAACTTAGAAATTATTTGCACCTTGTGCTAATCTTTTGATTCTCAGAGTTTCACTTCTATGAATATCTTGCATTAATGACTAGAAAAATAAAAAAACTATCAAAAAAAATCTTTATATAAATACTTTTCAGAGAACTTATCATTATACTTATTCATTTCAAGACATCCAACTGTGCATGCAAACAACTAATTTTAGTTTTCAAAACAAAGAAACATAATTCATACCTTGCAATTATAATCATAAAGAAAACAACTTAGAAATTGTTTGTACCTTAGCTTGCATCAACGACTAGAAAAAATGAAAAACTGTTATAAAAAATCTTAATTTTTTTTTTTTTTTAGAGAAATTATTATTATATTTATTCATTTCAAGACAAATGACTATGCATGCAAATAACTGCTCTCACTCTTTAGAACAAAGAAACACAAATTGATACCTTACAATTACAATCATAAGAAAACCAACTTAAAAATTATTTGCACCTTTGTTTCCAATCTTTCATCTTAATATTTTGACTACCAGAGCTTCGCTTCTACCAAGAGATCACATAAATGACAAGAAAAATCGAGAAACTATCACATATGTATTCGACCAACTTATATTAATTTGTAGGTGACGTGTTGGATTAACATTAAATTTTGCTTTAGGCTGCTATGCTAATGCCAATTCACTAAAAAATGGGGCAATATCGAAACCTCAATCCCCGTAGCTTTAATTCCACTTGCATCTCATTCAATGCTAGAACTAAAATAAACATTAGGTTTAAAAATTATTTATTAATAATTTTTTTATTTATTAAAATCATATAAAAGGAAGAGCATGTCGCATTAAAGAATATTCCAAATATTTTCACATAATAGTATTAGGTGCTCCTTACACACACACACACATATTGATTCCATATTAACCTATACATGTCTCATATAATTTCCTAGTGAATCAGACCCATACATGTATAGTAACTCTAGCAAATTTGTGTTCTGAAATAGGATTAAGTATAATCTATAAGGCGAATTTGTGTTCCAAACTATAAAATGGTATAAATTTTTGATGATTTGACCTATGTATATTTTTGAAAAATTAACCATTTTCAAAATAAAAAAAATCCTACTTATAGCCAATTGGCTATAAATAGCCACTAAAATTTTCCTTGCAGTACAAGGTTGGAGAATGAAAATTTTGGATTGCCTCCTCTTGCCCAAAATATTCTCCTTTGCCATGAGAGGACTTTGGAAATATATA
This sequence comes from Torreya grandis, assembly GCA_037957365.1. NCBI lineage: Eukaryota > Viridiplantae > Streptophyta > Pinopsida > Cupressales > Taxaceae > Torreya > Torreya grandis. The sequence continues at coordinate 2,887,531 of JARHVA010001574.1, forward strand.
TTTGCCTATTGCCTAAACCACATGCAATATAGCTAAGTAGGACTATGGAACATAGATCCTTTGCACACACTCTATTAAATGAAAACATATAACAACTACACAAGTTAGACCCATTTGAGCATTATAACTTTACAATTTCAAGTCACAAAAAATGATGTCAAAAAAACCAACAAATTGGAGGCATTTAACCTTTCCATGTGCCAAAAGAGGCTAAAAAAACACATGGTGGCCATATGCCCAACCATGACTAAGAAAAAAATGACAAGCCAAAATCAAAAGGGACATATCTAAATCTATTCTAAATGTGTTCATTATTCCTCAGGGTTATAAGTAATATACTATCTTTCTAATATATCATATAATTAGAAATATAAAATTAACCTTTACAGATTAAATTATTTTATAATATAAATATAAAATAATCTTAGTTTATTATATGAGTTAGATGACACACACACACACACACACACACACACACACACACACACACACACACACACATATATATAACCGTAAAATTAAGGTATAATCTTGGGCATTCTCAAACATTCCATCTTTAACCATTACATCACTTTCAATGTTGGTCATTCATATAATATCATATTCTAAATTCTCATAGACCTTCAACTTATTATCATAGACTTTAATGACCAATTTTTTTTGATTTAAGTTGATAGGGTGAGGTATGTAAGATTAATATGATCTACCTTAGTTCCACCTTAGTTCAAAATTAAACATGTTTACCCATGGGTGAAGTGGGAAGACCTACCTTAGTTCCACCACTTGTAAATAACGAAAGAAACCTCTGAGAGTGGTTTATTGCAAACAAGAAATTAAACTCTTCCTTCTCTTTCTTCAAGCTCCTTCCTTCTTCTCCAGCTCTAACTCACCTCTAAGAATGAAAACTTAGGAAAAAGTCATTCCAAAGGAGACTTCTTTCCTTTTATAAACAAAACAATCCAACACAATGGCCAATGAGAATGCGACCCTTGTCCTTTCCCATTCCTTGGCTCTTCTACCAGAAGTCTTCCAATGCAATAACTCTTCTTACAAACCCATGTGGGCAAGCAAGAATTGCCAATGTTTATAAATGTGATCCCTTTCCCTTGTCATAAATGGTCACATGAGCTATCCTAAAGCATCCACAACACTCCAAAAATGATATAAGTCCACCCCTTTGGTTAAAATTAGCTTAAATACACCTACTAACATCTAAATTTCACTTTTTACTAATTTGAAAACCTTGGTCTTTCCATTCGAGTTTTTGGTTAAGGGAAACTAAAATGGGTCTCATATTGACCTTTATTCCTTAAAAATAAAGTTGAAGTAACTTCTAAGGTGTGACAATGGGGATATGAATAGGGTTTGGAAGGGCTAGAAAGTAAAAACTCAAAACTAGGTTACAAGGTGGGACTACGATTAAATTTTAATTGTGAGTGCCATGTAAGATCATATACCATTAGGGCACTTATGTTTGACATAGCCCTAGTTCCCTCGCTTGGCCTCATGTTACCTGTATATTACTTCACCTCTATAATTACACTATCCTATATTGGCGAAGTGAGTGAATATATGAATATAAACATTTAAATAATATCTATCAACATATAATGCATACATAAAAATATCACAAGAGATAACATCTCAATAATTATCATTGGGTAGTTTCAACATGCTAACACCCAAATATCTGTAAACTCAAATCAAATGATAAAGAAGTATTAGCTCAGCTAGTATTATAATTTTAAGTGCATCTCAATAAACAACTGAAATCATTTACAACTAGCATCTGAATAATACTCATGTAATCTATTAATAACACACGAATGTAAAGTCCACTGCCTAGTCATAATATAAAAAAATATAAAAAAATTTATTTTATGTATTCAATGACATAAAGATCATGTCACATCAATACATATGTAAAATATCAAAAAAGTCATAAAATTAGCACTAACATTCCCCTCCCCTTATGTAGACTTCTTCTTACAATTCACTGAAAGAGGTGGGGATGCTTGACCCTTAAAGGTGATGCATCCTACCAAGTGGAAAATGCCTCATCATATCAATCCCATTAGACCTTGACCTCATCTATCTCTTGTCCTCAAAGGCCCAACATCTCATACCTTATAATTTGTATGGGCTCTAAAGCCAAACTCTTATCCATCTCTACCTGCAAGGTCATCCAATCTAAAACATGGGTGGCATTAGGTATTAAACAACACGAATAAAAACATGGAACATGTCGTGAACATATGATAAGGTAGGTGGTAGGCTAGATGATAAGAAACAAAGCTGATAGTCTTTAAGATATCAAAGGCCTTGACAAAATAAGGTTATAACTTTGAGCCTTTTACATAACAGATGGGGCTGTTATTACGTCCCACTCTAAAAATCACCTTGTCACTCACTTCAAAATGTCAATCATTACTCTTCACATCTACATACTTCTTCTACACTCTCACACCTCCTCAAGGCCTTATCGAATCTAAATAACTTGTCACTTAATGTACTGCAACATGGCATGACTAATGACAAATTTATTCTTAATGCAATCCTAACTCAAATGGGTCCTAGAATCTTTACCATATATCACCTTGTAGGGTGCCATTTTGATTGAAATATAGTATCTATTATTATAAGAAAAATCCTCAAGGTATAAGTAATATTTCCAATGGGATTGCTATTCCATGACATACATTCAAAGCATGTCCTCTAAAACGTGGATGACTTACTCAGTTTGTCGATTTGTCTCAGGATGGTAGGAGGTAATGAAATTGAGTTGAGTACCCAAAGCCTTATGTAGAGTGGTCCAAACATTAGACATGTAAACATGATCTCTATTAGAGATAATCTTATGGGGGAATCACATGTAACTAAACTATCCATCCTATAAAATCCTTATAACTAATGTGGCATTGTAAGTGGTATTTATTGGAGAAAATTTAATTACCTTCATCAACTTATCCACACTCATCATGATTGCATCATGATTATAAGATGAGGTAGGTAGTTTGATAATGAAGTTCATGACAATGGTGTCCCATTTCCATTTTGTAATCTCACGGGAGTATAAAACCCCTGTAGGATGCCGATGATCGATCTTGACCCTATATAACTCAAGGCATCAAACTACGAAGTTTAAAATGTCATGCTGAAAACTGACTTAGTGATACAACTATCTCAACTCCACATGCATATTTTTCACTTTAGGTTGTTCTTGATAAGGAGCTCCATGACATTTTGACAATATCAAACTGCATAAGACACCCAAAGTGAGCACATAGATGCACCGCCCATGATGCAAAATACTAATCACCTCAAGAGTAAAACCTTCATACCTTCCCTTTAGGGCCCTTTTCGAGTTTATCATCTATCGCACCTCTTGCTAGAAACTATCATCAGGAAATTGCTCAAGGATTCAAATTCAAAAATTGGTATTAGCCTTATCGTTGTTAACTCATGGCATTTCCTACTCAAAGCATCTAAAACCACATTATGCTTTTCATTAATGTACAAGATCTTTGATTTAACTTTTTGGGAATAATGGAGTTTTATTCCTATTTTAATTAAGGGTCTAGATTAATTAATCAGTAAATAATATTTCAATTATTAAAATATTAATTTTTATAATTTATTTATCTTTTTTACCTTTATAAAAATAGTAATAAATAAGGAAAAAATATACCTTATTTAAAAATAGGCTGATACGACTGAGACAAGGTTTGAAACTAGCTATATAGGACTGGGACAATGTTGTAAATCAGATTCTGGGTTTCATTTGGTGAAAGGATAAGAGCACTAAAAATAAGACACTTCAGGGTCTAACATTGTAGTCCACTCTTCCCACTATTATCCAAATTGGTCACAAAGACCTAAATTTTATGGGTTCTTTACGCTATTCCTATGTGAGCTTGCCTATGAAATCTTGAGTGCTGAATGTCGATGGAGCTTGCTGTAGAGATGATTTAGTCTTCAAACCCTCAACCCTCCATCATACTTGATAAACGAGATTGAAATTATTTGAAAGGAGGGATTAGTGTGTGTAATATGCACTAAACATGTGATCCACACACCTTATGTGGGCACATTGCCTACATACCAATACTCTAAAAAGGGATCAAGTCATATGTAGTTCTCCTACCTAATGTGCTTTGTAAAATAGTGTTATTCAGATGTAATAATGCCAAATTAAGAGTGCTTGAGGTGGCTAGGGACTTGTATGAGGGTTTGAATGTATATACAACTGTGTTGGTGACTGTATGCAAAGAATAGGAAAGTTTACCTTAGTAGTTTGCTTGTATTCTTTCTTGATTTGTAAGATTTTCCACCTCCTTTGTAAATGAACTTTAGATGGGATTTTATAGGAAAATATTGGTCATGGGTTAGATGTATTCACACTAGGTTGACATAATGAAGGATATGAATTGAATGTAAATGACTGTTTGGGCTTAAATTATAAAGGGACAAGAGCACTAAAAATGGGACACGCTAAGGTTCGACGCTATAGTCCAATTATGGCACTCCTATCCTACAGGGTCAAGACTTGGGGGGATAGGATTGGTCTGGGAAATAGAGTCTGGCTAAGCTAGAATTAGGATTTATAAGGTTTTAGATGACTGACAATGAGCAAAAGGTGTCTAGAAGGGTCACAAGAGCACGCAAAAATGAGCTATGGATAGTGTGTAACAAGCCATAGTCAAACTACCAATTTAGGCATTTTATATGACTACAATCTCATAATCATACTTGTTGGTCAATTTTGGCCCACATATAGAAACTTCCCTGGATGGATCAATTTTTGTAAGTCCTAGTATGGAGTGACAAGCTAAGAAGAGTTCTTGATTGAGTGGATGATCAAATAATGAAGAAAAATATCACATGAAAATCATAAAGCTTTTAAAATACTTTAAGCAAGCTTAAAGTGTAATTTATTGATATTTGAGAAGCAAGTCTTGAAACAAGTTTAGAATTGTATAAAATGATCCAACAAGTCTCCATGGTAATTCATGGCATTCAGGGTGCATGGAAAAGGTTTGCACAAAGTCTCAAAGGTTCTTCAAGCTTTGACAGATCAAAAGATAGCAAGAGCAAGTCTAAAATAACTAGACTATTATGACACGTCATGCAAGAACAAACAAGTCAATCTGGTTGCACATTTCATGAATGCATTTAAGAATTCAACCAGATTCAAAATATTTTATGGACACAATGTTTTTGATGCCTTTAACATTCTATGCAAATTTAATGTCTTGATAAATTTTCTATCTTAAGATATAAGCATTCAAAGTTGAATAAAGCAGAATGGGACGTGTGTGGGAATGCCAAGTTAAAGCTATGGTAAATAGTCATTTAAATTTAAATATTCATGAGGATGAATGTGGATTTGACAAATGGTAAGATCTTGGGATCTCTAATAAATATCTAATGGTGCATGATGATTAAAAAGACAATGGGCCCGAGTATATCAATAGAGCGCATTCAATCGTACAAAGTAGATCGATGGTGAGTGAGAGGTCAATGAGTCAGTGAATCTTGAGAGTGAATGAGAAGCTACCAAGTGTCATGAGTATGGTAATTACCAAGAAAATCAATGGTATGCATTCAAATTATATAAAAGAAGATCAATGGTGTGCAGAAGGTCAAGAAGTCAACAAAGCTTAGGGTGAATACGAGGTTGCCATGTGGCATAAGTGCAAGAATCTATAAAGCCTGACTGCGGGTCCATAAAATGAATGAAGAGATGATAAATGACACAAATTGGGAAGTATAGATCAAGATCAATAGCCAATATTAAAATACAAATCTAGGAGTCTTCAAATGGAGGTCGAATACATTTCATATCGAATCAAGAGCAAATGTTTCAAAGGGATATGCCACCATTAGAGCTCATTTGAATACCATTAAGCAGGTGCAACGATATAATCAAGATTTTTAATGATGAATCTATTACCATTAAAATTTAGAGACAAAATAGGTTTGTTTAAATCTAATATAATTCAGAACAAGACTATGCGACCTATGGATCTTCATTGATATAATGACTATATAAAAACTACTAATGAGATTGGTTTTCAATCTATGGTACAACCTATGCTCAAATATTAAAATAGGGGGGAAGATATGTGATTATGGAAAGGTGTCTCATCCTTTGACATAGTCTTATCTTTGAAAAATAGGTACTTTTAGCCACTCAAAGAAAACATGGTTATTGCTCTGTCATGTTTAAAGATATGAAGATTTTATCTTCATAAACAACTCAAGTGGAATATGGTGTAGAGTCCCAAGATGAATATCTGGTGGTTAGATAAAGTAGTTGGAGCATTTAATATATTTTTAGGGCCTCTAAGGGTTTTCATTCATAGCATGATCATGACTCATCATCTTTGGCAAACTCTTGTCTTCTAGTGTGTTGCTCAACCAATGAAAATATTTAGAGGCTATTGGGACAAATGAAGGTTATATTGTTTGTGATTTATTAACTCTGATTTGATCTAAAGGTGGTGGAACATTCATTGAAAGGTAAAATATCATTTAATAATCTTAGATGGCATGCTCCTTCTCTCTCTTCTTTTTTCCTACATCTCTTATTTTCTTCCACATTGTAACTCTATCTCACTTTTGATAAGAATTTTTTTTCTCAATTGTGAAGAGCAAGAGACTCTCATTTGATAAGGTTAGACCCTGTCAAAAATTTGTAAGAACTACCTATTGATGCAATAAAATACTTTATTTACCTATTTCTTACATTTGATGAGTGTTTGGTAAGTTGTGCATGATGGCCTTGTGAAGGAGATTCTTCCATATCCATTGTCCTCCTTACCTCTTTTAAGGTGTTTTCAAGATGTTGTAGGTTTGAATTAGTGTTCTTTATGCTATTGATGTAATCTTGGTGTGAGTCTTAGAACTCATCTTTTATTTTCATTCATTACTTCCTGAACCTAGTTTATAAAATACTTATGCAATTAGATAGATTATGAGATTATGTGAGCTAACATTGTCTTATGTTGATCTAGTGTGGGTTCAAACATATGAGAGCCTCATTTAAATTTGGTGCATCACCTTGTTAGCTTTCTTAAGATCCTTATTTTCCATTTTCTAACCCTTTTCCAACTAGTAGCATTAGTTTAGGTGATCCATAAAGAGAAAGCTAACCTTCTCCAGAGGTTCAATCCTATTACAGGATACCCACAGCTTGGGGTCATTCTCATATTGTGAGTTGGAGTGGAGGAGCCTGAAGAACTTCTCCACAAGGGTGCAATCTCATGTCATAATAGTTTATGGAACACTCGATAGGACTTAATTTCAAAGAATATTGATCAAATTTTGATACTAGTTTGATCAATTTACAACAGTAATAAGTTTCCATAAAACATTTAGTGACTCCAAAGGAACATTCAACATTCTAGTAGCAGAGCAATGACTACATCTCATGCCAAAGGTGACTACAAGATCAGATTCTAGAGGTATTCCTTTTTAATTTGTTGAATTGCCTTTGAATTCAGTAAAAAGGTTAAGATTTATTAATACACATCCATATAAAGGCAATTTTATTTCTAAATCAATTTCAAGGCTTACCACTGCAAGAAGACCTCTGCTATCCCCTTTCATTGCCATGACAACCCTTAAAGATTTTCCCTTTGTAGATTTTAATGGTCAAAGTCCATTAGACCTTCCACATTATGATCTTATTCCAATAACATCTCTTAAAAGTGTCCCTTATTTTATTGGATACCAATCTACAACCCCTTATGAGCACCTCATAAACATAGCTAATTTTTGTGATATTCATAATGTCAATGAGGAAATTGTGGCTATTAGGTTACTATCCATCTCTTTAAAAGGTAAAGCCTTATATTAGTATATAAGCATTGATGCTAATTATATTACATCATGGGATCAATTAGGAGATGCATTGTGTAAGAGATTTGAAGACAAAAGTGGCCATTTGTCATTTACAGAATAGTTAACCACAATTAAAAGATCCCCCAATGAAGTTATGCAAGACTTCAATACAAGGTTCAAAAATACTTGGGACAGAATCCTAGTCTCTATTAGGCATACCCCTAAATTTTCCTTTCTTTACTATTTGAAGGCCTTAAACAGTGACATTAAAGTAATGATCCAGTTTATGGGAGGGAATACATTTCCAAATGCATATGTGATGGCAATCAAAGCATAAAATTGTCTATTCCAAGCTAGCAACCTTACACCTAGACCACCAATGCCTTTGTTCCCTGAGATCTAACCATCTCCTGTCTCTATTCCTCCCCTTTATGTCATTCCTCCTATGCTTAAAATTATTGCCATACCTATGCCAAAGCAAGAAAAGGCTTCCACTAATCAATCTAGTGATTCCTAAGAACATATAAAATTTCAAGAGCTTAAGAGCATGTTTCAATCCTTGGGAAATGAATTGGTAAATGTGAAGAGGTAGCAAGCCTAGTTCAATATACCTTACCAAGCTTCATATCAGCCTCAACATCAATCTTATAAAGCAAATAGGCTAGCCTACAAAGAAAACTTCCGAGTCTAAGGCCTAGGTCAAGGCTAGGGATAAGGGTAGTCCAGATATAATAGGCAAAACAACTATAATCTAAATGCTGCAAGCATTTCCAATAATCTGATCCCTGTTCAAAAAAATATTGCTCAATAAGTTGAAGGGACCATGCCTTGGAATCAGTCTTTTGGGAAGTCCATTATCCCAAACACTAATTTCAACCAAGATTTCAATGATCAATGGTAACAGCCTGCTAATTATGGGTACAATCAATTTCTTATGGCTCAAAGCATATAGGTACGTATGATGACAAAATCAGAGGAGTCTCAACAAAGTCAATATCCTAATCAAGGACCAATCTAGTTGGGTGCTACAATGGTGAACTATGAGCAAGACAAATGTTATACACTCAATCAGTAGGCTAGTTCTAGCCAAGCATACATCTTAGTAGCAACTAATACAAGGTTCAAAAGAAGAAACATGGATGGTAATCAAGAAGTATTCAAAGACGCTCTTACGACTACTCCATTGATATCGAAGTCAAGTGAACCTACTACTCCTCCAAAGGTTATAGCAACTTCAAGAAATCAAAATCATTAGAATGCATTTATTACCCCAAACTCATAAGTCTAAAGTGCAGTTGTGGCTCCTAAAGCACAACCAAAAGTTGGTGTTTTAACCATCAACATTGTGGAACAAATGAAAAAGTATAATGTGAGTGTACCAATGTGGGAATGCTTTCCATACCTGAACAGATAAATATTCTTCAAGAAAAATTATTAAAGATCAAGGTTACTGAGAAGAAACCAAGCAAAGAGAATGTGGTTCTTACCAATGCAGCCAATGGATCTAATGAAGGGCAATTAAGTAAGATAGTTAAACCTACATCATTTTATATTTTTGTGATCATTGATGACTTTTTGGTACATAATTGCTTAGTAGATAGTAGGGATAGTACCTTAGTAATACCAAAGTTCATAGCTGATTCACTTGGTCTAAAGTACAAACCCCAATCTAAGGGAGTGCTTTAGCTTTATAGATCTTCCACCAAGCCATCTGGTATCATTGGAGACCTCAACTTGACCTTGCATGCTTTCCCTATCATCTTAGTGGCTCAAGAAGTGTTGATCTTAGATGTGCCTCCCCATTTTTCACTATGCTTGTCTAGAGAATTCATAGAAAATATTGAAGGTTATCTTGCAGCAAATTGGTCATACATGACATTCACAATAAGATATGGGACCAAAGTATGTATTAAAGTTGAGTCCATTGCATAATTTCACATTAAACCCTATAGGATAGATAGCATAAACCTAAATTGCACCATACTTGATGAGGATGAATTCACAGTTGGTCGAGAGCTTAACAATCATTTGGAGGAGATAACATATATGTTCTTAGATGAACTATGGAATGACAATCAATTGGTAGATCCCTTGGAAGGTGTTGAAAAAAGAGACATGGGTGTATACTGCTTACATGAATAAAATCAATCCATGTCATCCCTCTTTCAACATCAAGAAGACTCTAGTGGTTTATGGAAATTGTTATTTGATGGTTTAAGGAGCAAACATGGAGTGGGTGTAGGTGCAATTCTAGTGTCCCCTTTCAATAAAAAGTATTTCTCTTTTTACAAGTTCCAATTCAGTTGTTCTTGAATTGTAACAAAGTATGAGGGCTTTATATATAGTCTTCAATGGGCTAGTATGAGAGGGATCAAACAATTACAAGTTTATGAAGACAATGAGCTAATATTCCACTAGGTCAGAGGTTAGAATATCACCAAAAATCCCTTGATGAAGTTCTATAAGCATATAGTGTGGGACCTAATTGAGTAATTCGAGGCTTTTAACATCCAAGCACTACCAAGAAACCAAAACCAACATGTTGATAGATTAGCAGTTGTGGGATCTCAATTTGATCTCCCAAAGGAGTTGAAAAGGACCAAAGTGCAACCACATGTCAAACTGGTAATAAGACCATCAGTGCCAGACAATGAAAATAATTGGCAGGTCTTTGAAAATGATAAATAAATTTCTTGTTTCTTGTAGCAAGAAACATAATTCTCCCCAATAAATTAAGAAAAGCTTCAACATTAGTATGAGGAGCAAATAGTTCAATTGAAATCCAATAAGCTTCCTAAAGGGCTGGTTATCCTTGAAGGTCTTTTCCATGAGGGAGATCATATGAGGAGAGATAACGCAATGATGTCAATTGATGAGAACTATGAAAGAGTTCTTATTCTCAAATACAAACTTATCAATCATGGAAAGGTAAGCACCAAAGATGAAAATCATGATTTCATTGAGATTTGTAGAGAATATGTAGACATATTTTCTTAGGAGTATAGTGACCTAAAAGGTTTTGATCCTAAGTTAGCCTAACATACTATAGAATTAGAGGCTAATGCTAATCTTGTCAGGAAGAATTAAAGGCCTATAAACCCCAAAATAGAAGATCTTATGAGAAAATAACTGATTAAACTGATTGAATCTAAGATCATCTTTCCCATTAATCACTCCTCATGGGTAGCCAACTTGGTGCCTGTCAAAAAAATATAATGAGGAGATCAGATTGTGTGTTGAATTCAGGGATCTAAATAAGGTTTATTTGAAAGATCACTATCCATTGCCATCCATGGAGCAACTCTTTTAGATAGTTGTTGGTTTAGAATGCTTCTCTCTTCTAGATGAATATTCAGGGTACAATCAAGTACTAGTAAGAGAAGAAGATCAATATAAGACTGCCTTCACCACCAAGTGGGGCACATATGCTTACCAAAATATGCTTTTTGGGTTTTCAAATAGTGGAGTAAATTTACAAAGAGCCATTGACATGTATTTCCAAGGGCTATTGAATAAGATGGTACTGGTTTACTTAGATGACATCACAATTTTCTTCAAGAAAGCTAGTGAACACTTAGATCATCTAAGGTTGATTTTTGAGATATGTAGAGAGTATGTGATATATTTAAATCCCAAGAAATATGTGTTTTCCATTCATGAAGGCAAAATTTTGGATCACATTATTTTAAAATAAAGATTATCCATTGACCCTGATAGAATAAGTGTAATCTTGGCCTTGTCTTTACACAAGCACAAGAAAGGAATCTAGAGATTTCTTGAGTAGATAAACTTTGTGAGAAGGTTTATACCTAGTTTTACAAACTTGGTTAAACCCATCACTATAATTTTGAATAAAATCCAAGTATTCACTTGGTCAAATAAAGGTAAAGCAACATTTGAGGCCATCAAGGAAGCCATTGCCCAAACACCCTTGCTCATTAATCCTAATTTCTCTAAGGATTTCATATTGTATAACTTTAATAATGTTGTCATCATATCAGCTATGCTGATGTAGATTAATGGTAAAGGACTTGAGCAACCAATTGCCTTTTTTAGTCAAGGACTAGAGGGATATGAGGTGAGGTACACTTTTATAAAAAAATAAGTCTTTAAAGCTTTGAAAATCTTCAAAAAGTTTAGGGAAATACTTTCCAATAGCAAGATTCATCTTATGGTGTCTCACCTTGGAGTGAGGGACTTTCTCCTCAATAAAAATTTAAATGAAAAAAGAGTTGGCTGGATTACCAAAATCATGGAGTATGATGTGGAGATTAAGGTCACTAAGCTGGTAAGAGGCAAAGGCTTGTGTGAGCATATGGTTGATGATCTTCAAGAAGATAAATAATTTGTTTTGGTAATTCAAGACAACTCACAAACATATGCACCTCCACCTCACAATAGTTAGCTCCAAGATATGACACATTTATTGGTAACAAGTGAGTGTCCCCAAGGTTTAGACATAGAAAAAAGAAGTTATTTTAGACTTTAGTCCATACATTATGCATTGGTTAATGGGATTTTGTTTAGAAAAGACCTAAATGGAGTACTCTTTAGGTGCATAGATGATAATCAAATGACAAATTTTTTGGAGGAATTCCATGATGACCTTGTAGGAGGCCATTTTGCTCCAAGAACAATAACAACAAAAATAATGAGAGCTAGTTATTATTGACCCAACCTTTTCAAAGATACCTATGCATGGGTCAAAAAATGCCAACATTGTGCTTTATTTGTAGGAAAGTAGATTTATCAACCCTCCCTCTCAACCCAATTCGAGTGGAGCAACCCTTCATGTAGTAGGGGTTAGAATTCATGATAATAATCAATCCACCTTATAGTGAAGGATATAAATGGGTGCTCACTGCTACAGACTACTTCAATAGATGGGTGGAAGCAATTTCCTTGAAAGAAACCAATGAAACAATAATATTGGACTTCTATGACAACATAGTGACTAGGTTTGGTGTCCCAACTACTATAATTTTAGATAATGCCTTAATGTTTGTAGACATGAAGACAAGTGAATGGGCACATAAGCTGGGAATCTACCTTAGTACATCCTCCAATTACTACCCCCAAGGCAATGGACTGACATAGTCCATAAACAAGAACTTTATAAGGATTATCAAAAAGACCATGGAGGAAAATTAGAGAACATGGCATATAAATCTAAGGATAACCTTATGGGTTGACAAAATAACTCCTAAGGTTGCCATTGGAAATTATCCATACATTCTAGTATATGAAAGGGAATCTTAATTGCCCATTTCTCTTGAATTGACTTCTTTGGAGCTAGCTCATCAAATAGAATTGGTGGGGAGTGAACCTATGAGTGTGAGGATGTCATAACTCATAGATCTTGAAGAAACCAGAGACCTTGCCATGAAGACATTAGAGTCACATCAAGCTCAAGCCAAGAAGTCATTTGACAAGAGAGCCATAGCAAGGGACTTCAAATAAGGGGACCTAGTCCTCAAGTGAGACTCAAATAAGGCCAAACCAGATAATTATACCAAGTTTTTTAGCTTGTGGAGTGGTCCTTATTTGATCCATAGGTGCAAACAACATAATGCTTTTCAGCTTGCCTAGCTGGATGGAGAGGTATTATCCATCCCAATCAATGACATTCATTTAAATCTTTGTTATTAAAAGATTTTTTAACTATTGTATAATATTGTAACATATTAGATTAGTTTTTCATGCTTTCCTCTAAGTGTCGTGTGCACATTTCTTTTAGTTCTATGTTTCCCTTCAATAAGTGCCTTGGGCACATTATTGTTTTGTTTCCTTTTGATCCTTGTTATTTCAAGAGGAAGATTTTAGAAAAGGCCATCTTTGTATTAATTTATAATTAGCTAGAAAAAAATATTATGACTCCATATGCCCAATGGATCAGTTTAAGGCTACTAGTCTTTGCATAGCAGACATGCAATCCCAGGATGTCATCAAAAATGTTAGACAATTTTGATCCACATATAGAAACTTGCCTGGATGGATCAGTTTTTGGAAGTCCTAATATGAAGTGACAAGCTGAGTAGACTTCTTGATTGAGTGGATGATCAAAAAATGAAGAAAAATATCACATAAAAATTGTAAAGCTTTTGAAACACTTTAAGCAAGCTTAAATTGTAGTTATTGATACTTGAGAAGCAAGTATTGAAATAGGTTTAGAGTTGCAGAAAAAGATCCAATAGGTATCCATGGTGATTCATGGAATTCATGGTGCATGTAATAGGTTTTCACAAAGTCTCAAAGGTTATTCAAGCTTTGACAGATCAAAAGATAACAAGAGCAATTCTAAAAGAACCAGATTGTCATGGCATGTGATGAAGGAATAGACAGGTCAATCTAGTTGCACATTTCATAAATGCATTTAATAATTCAACCAAAGTCAAAAAATTGTATGGACATGATATTTTTCATGACTTTAAAATTCTCTATATCATATCTTGATGAGTTATCTAGCTCAAGATATAAACATTTAAAGTCGAATAAAGCAGAATAGGACATGCACATAGATGTCCAATTAAAACTATGGCATATAACCATTTGAATTCAAATTTTCATGAGGATGAATGTGGATCTAAAAATGGAAAGATCTTGGGTGCCTGAACAAAGATATAAAGGTGCATGATGATCAACAAAGACAATGGGCCCGAGTAGATCAATGGAGCATGTTCAATCGTACAAAGCAGATCGATGACAAACATGAGGTCAATGAATTAGCAGATCTTGAGAGTGAATGAGAAGTTAAAAAGTGTCATGATCATAATAACTACCAAGAAAATTAATAGTACATTTTCAACCATATAAAATAAGATTGACAGTGCATAAAAGGTCAAGAAGTCAATAAAGCTCAAGGTGAATGCAAGGCCACCACATGGTACAAGCATAAGAACTGACAAAGACTAAATACAAATCCATGGAATGAATGAGAAGACAAATAACACAAATTGGGAAGCCCAGATTTAGATCAACAACCAATAGTAAAAGTCAAAGCTACGACACTTCAAATGGAGGTCGAATACAGTTCAAGTCAAACCAAGAGAAAATGTTTTAAAGGGCTATGTCACCATTAGAGTTTGGTTGAATACCATTAAACATGAACAACCATATATTTAGGATTGTTAATGATGAATCTCTATTGCCATTAAAGTTTAGAGACAAAATAGGTTTTTTAAAATCTAGTATAATTCAGAACAAGACTATGCAACATGTGGATCTTCATCGATATAATAACTATATAAAAACCAATAATAGAATTGGTTTTCAATCTATAGTAAGACCTATGCTCAAATATTGAAATAGGGAGTATATATGTGATTATGAATATGTGTCTTATCCTTCGACATAGTCTTGTCTTTGATAAACAGGTACCTATAGTCACTCAAAGCAAACATGGTTATGGCTCCTTCAGGTTTAAAGATATGAAGATTTTGTCTTCATAAAAAATTCAAGTGGAAGATGGAGTAGAGTCCCAAGACAGAGATCTGGTGGTTAGATAGATTAGCTAGAGAATTTAATATAATTTTAGGGCCTCTAAGGGTTTTCATTCATAGTAGGATCATGACTCATCATATTTGGAAAACTCTTGTCCTCTAGTATGTTACTCAAGCAGTGAAAATATTCAGAGGCTATTGGGATAAATGAAAGATATCTTGTTTGTGATGTATTAACCCTGATTTGATCTAAAGGTGGTGGAACATTCATCAAAAGGTGGCAACTCATTTAGTAATATTAGATGGCATGCTCCCTCTCTCTCCCCCTCTCTTCTATATCTCTTATTTTCTTCCACATTGTAACTCTCTCTCACTTTTGATAAGAAAATTTCTCTCAATTTTTAAAAAGCAAGAGACTCTCATTTGATAAGGCTAGACCTTGTCAAAAGTTTGTAAAAACTACCTCTTGATGTAATAAAATAATTTATTTACCTATCTGTTACCTTTGATTAGTATTTGGTAAGTTGTGCATGATGGCCTTGTAAAGGAGATTATTCCATATCCATTGTCCTCCTTGCTTACCTATTTTAGGGTGTTTTTAAGCTATTGCAAGTCTAAATTAGTGTTCTTTCAAATATTGATGTAATCTCAGTGTGAGTCTTAGAACTCCTCTTTTGTTTTCATTCATTGCTTTGTGAACCTAGTTTATGAAATACTTATGTAATTAGCTAGATTGTGAGGTTGTGTGAACTAACATTGTCTTATGCTGATCTAGTGTGGGTTCAAGCATATAAGAGTCTCATTTAAATTTGGTGCATCACCTTGTTAGCTTTATTAGGATCCCTATTTTCCCTTTTATAACCCTTTTCCAAGTAGTAGCATTAATTTAGGTGATCCATCAAGAGGAAGCTGACCTTCTCTAGAGGTTCAACCCTATTATAGGATACCCACAGCCTGGGGCTGTTCCCATATTGTGACTGGGAGTGGAGGATATTAATAACTTTTCCACAAAGTTGCAATCTCATGTCATAAAAATACTCACACAAAAGTTCCATCCAATGCAAGTGATGGGTTTTAAAGGTTACAATGACTAAAAATGTGTCAAAGCTCAAGTGATCCATCCTTAGTACAAAATGATGACCAATAAGAAAGTGTTTCCATCTCAAACAAGTAAGCACTATAGATACAAACACAAGATAATGTGTCAAATATCTCAACTCATAGATCTTGAGTTTTATAGACTCATATTAAATCACTCTACCCCCATGCATGATGATGGATCCTAAACCTACATGAGAGGCATCAATACAGACAAAAAACTCCTTAAATGGATCAACTACTACCAATATGGGTGCACTTGTGAGACACTCCTTCAAAAACTTGAAGGCTTGCTCAAATTCCTATGTCTAGACAAACTTATGCCCCTTTTTGAAAGGAAGTGATGGGTTCGTAATGCGATAAATATTCTCAACAAAGTGGAGGTAGTACCCTTCCAAACACATGAAGCTATAAATATCTATGACACTCGTGGGTATCAACCACTCCATAATGGCATGTAAGTTAGAGGGTTCTTCTAAGAATTCCATAAATATGATGTGTTTGAGACACTACATCTCTAACTATGAAAAATCACACTTCCCCAAGTTGTCATACAAATGTATCTATCACAAAACATGTAAAAACTACCTCAAGTTATCCTTGTGTTCCTCCTCATTTTAAATAAATAGATAAATATGACATCAAGGAAGATCAACATGAAACAGTCTAGAAAGATGTAAAAAACTCCATTTATGAGGTTTATGAACAGTTTTGGGGCATAAGTCAACCCAAAGGGTACCACTATAAACTCATAATGTCCATATTACATATAAATACAATGTTGTGAATATATGCCTCTAAAATTTACCATTAATGATACACAAACTTTAGATTTATCTTGGAAATACTCTGGCTCTTCACCTCTAGTCAAACAAGTCATCGATCTTAGGTAATGGGCAATGATTTATGTCAGGATGCGAAACACCGGAAGCATACAATTGATTACCAAATACCAAGCAACTATAATATGCAAAAATAACCAGATTCACCAAGTAACTAGAATTCAGAATAACACAACATATGAGAGACAATACACCAATTGATTAATAACTCTTACAGAAGGAAATACAACAAAGAAGACTGCCACAGTTCTTCTTTCTTACACACCTCTAGGGCTCACACACCTCTAGATGATAAACAGTAAATCTTCCCTCAAAGCTCTCTCTACTAGGTCCCAACACCCAACTCAAACACAGAGTTGGTGTTCACCTTACACCTGTGCTCCACACACTCCACAAGTGCTCCACGCACTCCACAAGTACTCCACGTACTCCACAAGTACTCAAGGTACTTCAAGTAGATCTCCCATGAACCTGCAATAACCTGCACTTCAACAGACCATACTTATAGAAGGAACTCCCTTGCCTTCCTCTTAGCTCTATCCGAGTACACACCTGTACTCCAAGTAGATCCTGCCTGATACTGCTCCCTATTGTGTTGCTGTCTATATGATCTTGCACACCTGCAAATCAAACATGGTTTTGCACACCTGTGAACCTTGACCTTGCACACACATACACCTACAGATCAATGATCTTACTTACCATGTAGATCACTCTACACCCTGAAGAACCCTTGTCCTTGCCTCACCAAGTCCTTATGATTCTCCAACCAGTACCAAGCTTGGCACTGATCGGGAACTAGGAGGAACACCCTTACTCACTTTACACACAGAAGGAGCAAACTTTGCTCAACTCAAACTAGAACACTTTTCCAATACAACCATGAGTCTATTATATAGATCTCATCCAAACAATAATTAGACATCTAACAATAATTAGATCCGCAACCCTCAGTCTAATTAGCCCTGATCATGCAAACACTTGGTTCGTCAACTAACTGCCTGTAATTAACTCGCAGTCGAACCACACAGGCGACCGACGTCTGTCCCTATCTGCCTGGAGGTGACCGACGTCGGCCGATATATGACCGACGTCGGTTGCTTCTCTATGCTATCCTGCCGACGTCGGCTGATCAGACCGACCCTAACTTCTCTGCAACTTAGCAACCTTCAGTAACCTCCTCTCCTGTTTGCATCAGTGAAGCTTTTAGCTCCACAACCTAACAATCGCCCACTTGGAGATAAACAGCTGCACTGTACCTGTACCTGTACTCCATCTAATCTATTTCCTGGTTTGTATCCCTCTTCAAGCTCAATCCTGAAGACAACCCACCACACATCCCGTGGTGTACCACCTATCATCCGAGTACCTTGCCACATCCGAACCTACAAACCCATGTAGTGAAGTCCTGACCCTGCATAGCATGAATCCCTACTACTGGTCCCTTTCAACTCCCTGAGAACTCACTTCCCCGAATTGGCTCCTAACTCTCTGACAGCTCCCACTGCATGGGAAAACTCAAGTCTATATCAGACCTCATGTGATTTCGGACACTGTACCTGTCTAGCCCTTAGTGTGCTTCGGCTCTATATCCTGAACCTCGCCAACACCTGATTCACATCAGCTCCCACTGGAGACAAAATCTACCTGTGATCTCCATGTCTCCCATGTCAAAGAATTCCGTTGCTCCAAACTCCTCATGACATGCCACTGAAACTAATCTTACCCTTAGCTCAGCAAAACCCTGTATGTACAAACCTGCTATAGCAAAACATATCATCCACATACAACAACAAAATGATGTTGCAATCATCATCCCCCTGGTAAGTCAAACCACAGTAGTTACCCTGACACTGACTAGAGTCATGCTCTGTCCTCCACCTGTCAAAACTTGTACCACTGTCCTGCAGCTCCTCAAGACCATATGACCTGGTCTTCCGTCTCACATATCCATTCTCTCTATTCTTCTACTAAGGAATCCATTCGTCTTTGTGCTTTCATCCAGCTGATAAACCTACCAAATCTCCCACTTGGTTCTGCATCATAATCCTGCCTAGCTCCCACCTATTTTCTGGATCCTTCCTGCTCTACAATTAGCAATAAGTATGAAGAAGAGGAACATAAATTTAAGGGCCTACTTACGTCTTCAGTCCTCCGTATGGGTGTTTGAGACTCCTTGACAACATGCTGTCCACTCAAAATTCGTTACAGTGACCGACCTCGGCCACCCCACAGTCTGCATCCAACCGACGTCGGTTCCCATGCGACTGTCCCTGACTACCAACCTGCCATCATCAGTCTCCCTATTGTCGACGTCAGTTCTACTGACCGACATCGGTCTTACCTACTGCCAACGTCGGTCTTACTTTGCCCGACACTGCTGGCTTCGATCTGCACATGACCGACATCGGCACCTGTCTGTTCGACGTCGGTTCCTCCTGACCGACATCGGTATCTATGTTCACCTGTGAGTGATGAATTTTTACCCGCGAGCTCCTTTGAATCAAAACCCATGTCCAAACTGCTCTTGCTCAAAAGTATCCAGCCCATCCACTGATTTCTGTCTGCCATCTCCTCCAAGAACACCAAGGCTTTCCAGTTCTTAAGCCTATCAAATATGTCCGTCTTCCGCTTAAGAACATGCATCTCCTTCCTATTCATGTGACCAAGCCTACGAAGCCACGTCTCCGCAACAGAGGAAGAATCAGTAATATAAACAAGTAGATAAAGTATACCTATTTTCTTACCACCAGCTAATTCAAGTGCTACCGCTGTGAGAGTTCTTGTGCATCTCTCATCACCTAATCTTTTTGAAGAAATTAGCCATATCTCCAGACCTAGGACCTGCATGACCTTCATCAACACCTGTGTGTTGGCCGCATGCAATTTCAGCTTCACTTCCCCTTTGCCAATTCTTTGGCAAGGCTCACCAACTCCTCTACCTGGGGCTGCATGGAAAGAGGCAACCGAATCTTTTATCCAAGATTCAACTTTATCCAAAAAACCTGCAAACACATCCTGTGCAATAACACCTGCAACATCTGCTTCTTCAGTTTCTTCATGCTGATATGCTACCAACCAACAATATCCTTTTACCTGCTCTTTCTTTCCATCAGACCGTGAGTGACCGTCTGTGCTTTTCAACTCCTCCATCCTTAGTTTACTTTGATCTATCGTTGCTCTACTCCCACTCGATCAGAAACCCCTGAGAGTGCCCTGTAACCAAACACAACCCTGCTTCCTGCAACCTTAGCTCTGATACCACTTGTCAGGATGCGAAACACCGGAAGCATACAATTGATTACCAAATACCAAGCAACTATAATATGCGAAAATAACCAGATTCACCAAGTAACTAGAATTCAGAATAACACAGCATATGAGAGACAATACACCAATTGTATTAATAATTCTTATAGAAGGAAATACAACAAAGAAGACTACCACAGTTCTTCTTCCTTACATACCTCTAGGGCTCACACACCTCTAGATGATAAATAGTAAATCTTCCCTCAAAGCTCTCTCTATTAGGTCCCAAAACCCAACTCAAACACAGAGTTGGTGTTCACCTTACACCTGTGCTCCACGCACTCCACAAGTGCTCCACGCACTCCACAAGTACTCAAGGTACTTCAAGTAGATCTCCCATGAACCTGCAATAACCTGCACTTCAACAGACCATACTTATGGAAGAAACTCCCTTGCCTTCCTCTTAGCTCTATTCGAGTACACACCTGTACTCCAAGTAGATCCTGCCTGATACTGCTCCCTGTTGTGTTGCTATTTATATGATCTTGCACACCTGCAAATCAAACACGGTTCTGCACACCTGTGAACCTTGACCTTGCACACACATACACCTGCAGATCAACGATCTTACTTACCATGTAGATCACTCTACACCCTGAAGAACCCTTGTCCTTGCCTCACCAAGTCTTTATGATTCTCCAACTAGTACCAAGCTTGGCACTGATAGGGAACTAGGAGGAATACCCTTACTCACTTCACACACAGAAGGAGCAAACTTTGCTTAACTCAAACTAGAACACTTTTCCAATACAACCATGAGTCTATTATATAGATCTCATCCAAACAATAATTAGACATCTAACAATAATTAGATCCGCAACCCTCAGTCTATAATTAGCCCTGATCATGCAAACACTTGGTTCGTCAACCAACTGCCCGTAATTAACTCGTAGTCGAACCACACAGGCGACCGACGTCAGTCCCTGTCTGCCTGGAGGTGACCGACATCGGCCGATATATGACTGACGTCGGTTGCTTCTCTATGCTATCCTGCCGACATCGGCTGATCAGACCGACCCCAACTTCTCTGCAACTCAGCAACCTTCAGCAACCTCCTCTCCTGTTTGCATCAGTGAAGCTTTTAGCTCCACAACCTAACAATTTTTGTATAATATATATCCTTAAATCAATCTCTTGAGGTGGGGGCATCCCATGTAAGTCATTTAGAAACACATTGACAAACTCCCAAAGGATGGGATGATCATCTAATGAAGCTCACTCCATTGCCTCATTTGACATATCATTTACTGTGATAATTAATTTTGATATCCCTTATGCATGCTCCACTTGAGCTGCATCATGAAAACTATGCTAATAGAAATGGATTTATTGACCCCTAGGATAATCATACTGGTCCCAACATTATCAATACACTCAATGACCTTGCTATGATATTCCATCTTAGATCTATGATAAGTGAGCCAATCTATATCGAAAACAACTCCATAAATATTCTAGGGTATATTGTATAAGTTAACAATGGTGGGGAAGTCACCCAAATATAGAATGCAATAACTTGCAAGTGAGATAACATACATATTGTCCCCAACGATCAACTAAACCTCCCAAATTTCATTTTCTCTATAAGTCACCAACCTACAATGATCCAGGTCTAAAGGGGATATGAAGGAGTTAGAAGCTCAAGAATTAAATAGAACTCTAATAGATACTATGTTATTCATACATGTGGTATCAACAACCATCACCTAGTGCTTTGCTTAGTGGATTTCCATTGCTGCATACCTCCTATGACCCCAATCCACATCACCTATTGTATTCTTAGACATCAAAGCCTTCTACCTTACGAACAATTGATAATCTTTACAGACAATATTCTACATAGTGCTCTAGTTATCCATAGTGTAACATGTACCTTTGATATGTTCCTACCCTAATGGGGCTTGAATAGTGTTATACCAAAATGTAGCTATATAAATTGAAGGTCCTATTAATATAAACTATTTAGTGTATGCTTACCCAATCTATCATCTAACAATCTACCTAACCTACCTTCTCTCAATGTTCTATCCCTAATAGTTATGACCCCCTATATATATGAGTATTTTGATTAGGACAACTAATCTATTATTACTAATGAGAGGGTCAAAGAATTGAACAGGTAGGTATTGAACCTCCCCAGGGTGCAAGCTACACACCATGTGATCTAACATCGTGTAAGCCTTATCCATTGTGATCATTATGGTTAGTGGGGAGAGTATGCATATTGTGCTAGCTAGGTATATATCAAGGTCTACATTAAGGCCTCTAATAAATGATTCCCTTGAATAGTCTCATTTATAACATACGAAACATATGGTAAAAATTCAAGGAAATGACACCTATACTGTACACACTATATTGCTTCCTTGCTAAAGCTCGTGGAACTCATCTACCTTCCTTGATATGTATCTTAGTGAAATATAACGGTCACAAAAGTGATCCTTAAATATCTCCCAAGTAGTGGTGGTTGAGGTTTAATGGTGCTTCAACTTCTTGGTCTACCATCAAATATTTCTTATGCCTCTCAAAAGGTGAGTAGTTGCCTCTCAAAAGGTGAGTAGTTAGACACAATCTCCCATTGGAATCACAATCGTATAGGGTAAAGCATATGTGAACACTAGTTAGCCATGCACCAACTATAAAACTATCATGAATTCCATCAAAAGTTAGTGGTTAGACTCAGATCAAGTCCTTGACCATATTTCCTAGTGTTGGCCTATGAGGATGGTCATAACCTTGCCTCTCCTGATGCTTTTATCTATGCTAAGACTCTATTATGTCTTTGTATACACGTGGGTGCAAGAGGATAAGAGATCTAAGTCTATCTTTATCTCCTTATGCTCTCTATAATGTTAGGTTGTGGTCCTTTGCCTCTCTCCCTCAACTAATCTCTATCCACCCTATGCCCATTGTGTAGAGTTTCTCTCAGACACCTCATGCATAACTTGTAGTGTGTATTATAATACACCAAGCATATAATGCATGGTTTGAATTATTTGGGGCCCAATCTCTACTAACCCCTAAAAAAATGGAGGTAGTTTAATATGATTGTTAATGTCACGTTTTAGCAATGTTCTACCATCATGATCCATGTTACACACAAGAAAAACAAGTGTCAGTTCAATGTGGAAGTAACAAACCCAAAATTACCAATAGTAAAAGTTACCAATAATT
Source organism: Torreya grandis (assembly GCA_037957365.1). Taxonomy (NCBI): domain Eukaryota; kingdom Viridiplantae; phylum Streptophyta; class Pinopsida; order Cupressales; family Taxaceae; genus Torreya; species Torreya grandis. The sequence continues at coordinate 2,911,238 of JARHVA010001574.1, forward strand.
GACAAGTTAACAAGAACAAAAAGTACCCAGAGCCCCCACTATTGAAACTATGCTTTTATACCAAAATGTCATGCCTTAAATTTTGCATGGGTGAAAGCACACAAAAATAGGGCAATTTTTTTTTGAGGAATGTATAATGCACATTTTACTCAATTGAATTGTTAATGACTAGCCAACTACATAATACAAGGCACACGTTATGATGAATAAGAACACCTGCCTAATTAACATAAGTTTCAATGCACAAGTGGTCACATGGTTGCTACACAACCATGTCAGTCCCACATTTTTGCAATGGTATACATTCTCTCTAAAATTCTCCATCACTTACATGAATGACAAGGATGTTGAGGTAAAATACTATGCGGTGACCATACAAGTCACTTTAACGCTTTTGACACTTAAAGGTAAATATGAGGAAAAATTCAAAATGCACAAAGGATTTGAAAATTTATGCATCTCACCTCCCATAAAATTGTCAATTTATTAGGAAATAATCCAATTGTGTCCACAACAAATCTGATAACCAAAAGTGTTACATAAATTTTAGCCTAAAAACATAAATAAATTCATTAGGTTCATTATGATTTTCAAGGGTTCCTGATTAGTATAGAAGAAGTTGAAAATTCATGTGGAGTCCCTTAAGGTTCATCCCACTTCTAGTGGGTTCTCTCTGATTATAGAATATTGTCATGAGTGTGGTGTGCACTTGTTGCTATTCATGGTTGGATTAGTGGGATGTGAAAGCATCATTTCTACATGGTGATCTCATGATGAGATGGAATAGCTGAGACAACTATGAGGATGAGGCAAAGAGTTACTAGTTCTAATAGGCATGCTAATGTGGTACAAGAATACCTTCATGGAGAGCCAAGGTTTAGGAGAGGTTGTTATTATGTGTAGATGACATGTTGGTTGTAGGCCCCAACAAGATAAATGGTGAGATGACTCGGGTGATTAGGACAATATGAAGGAGCAAACCAAGGATGGAGATTCACAGTGGACATGAAAACTTGTACAAGCCAAAAATGTCCTTCTTAAAAAATGGATTTAAAAACTGGATTGGAAAGTGTTTTCGGTCATAGAAAATTTTTATCTATAGAAGAGCATGAAAAACCAAGGGATCCCTCTTTATATCTCCCCATTTTTGGGCCTTTGAAACTCCAAATTTTTACGCAAGTGTTAAAGTACTAGCCCCTCCAAAAGGGTCCTCTTAAATAAAGGATTAAAATAATGTTTAATTTATCATTTGGGCTCTTGGGCACCCTTTAGTACATAAGAGATTTAAAAATGAAGGGGTACCCCCTTTTGGTTTCCCCATTCCTGGGCCTTAGGAGTGCCTTGAAAGGGACACATAAAAAGGGCCAGGATTTGAATACATGGGATATAATTATCTATTTTATAAAATTTTATTTGATTTGGTTGAGGAACTTTATTCTTAAAATAATATTAAATTGTGATATATATAAAACATTTGGCCATTTAAGAATGTCAAAATAAGAGGGAAAGGGCGGGACCTATAGTGGTGGTTACTAGCATCAATAGATAAGGGCACAACCTTTGATTGGGGCCACCAGGCTTTCATCAGATTGAGTTTTCTATTGCCATCACTACATTTTTTTCAATTTACTAGATTGATACCACCACACATTGTCTCCATTGTCGTTGTCTATTGGATCACCCTTGTTGGCATGTTGAGGCTTTTTGACCTGGGTAAGTAAAATAAGTCCTATGGCTTAGCTAATGCTGAGCCACCCCAGGGACATAGCTCCCCCAATAGAGATCCTCTGTGGGTAGGCCGCTCAATTTGAGGAGTGAGTCTGAAATACCAACTTGTAGGTTTTAGAGCCTTCAAATCTCCCTCCATTCTTAGGACTTTTGGCCTCAGAGTGATGATCGTGACCCACTCGAGTGGTACTGCTCTTACCTCTACCTTTAGGGGATTAAATTAATAAGATAATAAACTAGTGGCTAGTGGTCACCTAGCCACTAAGGTGACCATTGCCAATGATTTTCTAACTACTAACCTTTTTATTTTGCAAGGAAAAAGCAACAGTCACATGGGTGACAAGTCACTGTCCCTTGCCCTTTAAAAGGGTAAGTGCCCTTCAATTATGGGCCTATCACACATGGAGTTAACCTATAGAATATATTTTTTCAAAAATTAATTGTTGGCCAAATGAGAGTCTAAAATTAAGAAACAAACTTCTATGGGTTAAAAACATTCAAAAACTTTAGTCTAAAATTATTTCAAGCACAATTTTTGACCATTTTGTATGATGAAAAATTATGTGAAAATTAGACATTTTACAAAGGAAACTAAGGCAATTTTATTAGGTTGCATTCAAAATTCATACTTATTAAATGGTAAATTGAAAAACTAATTTGAAAAATGTAGTGGAATCCTAAAGAAGTCTACATTTCACTTTTGGAAGAAATTGGTAACTTTAGAATTTTTAAAAATTTATGAAAGTGGAACTAGCTCTATTCGACATATCAAAAGCATATAATTTATAGAATTTGATACAAATTTGATGATTTATTAGACATTATTGTAAAAAACTAACATTATAACATTCCATAAACATTTTCAACTTAAAAATTCAAAGCATTATAATGTCTTTTTATTATATTTTCTCTTTCCTCTTTCATTTAAAACTAATAACGAGAACAAAAATGTTACAATCTTAAAGTATGTGCTTCTATTTTTATTTCCCACTATTTACAAGATGAAATTATTACATATCAATGGCTCCCAAAAACCAATGAGATTGAATAAAAATTACAAAGAAGTGTATATAAATTTATCTTCAAAATAAGCTCCATTGCACTCCTACAAGGCCAAGCCAAAGAGAGGCTCACCTCCCATAATTTTGTCATCATTAGGTGGTTTCCTTAGGCACCCCTGAGCCTAGGACTTCCAACTTAGATCATAAGTAACACCAATAAGTTAAGTTAAGGTAAGTGTATATAAGGGGGAAACATTGGTCAAACAAATTAAATTGGCTGAACCTAATAAACCTTATTACAACAAGGGGCTCCCACTCACACCCAATCTAAAACCACATAAAATACAACTCAAGAACACACACATTTATAAATGTATAAAATATAAGGCAACCATAAGGAATATCCAATGTTTGATTAGACTCTCAAACTACTCATTGTCGATGAGACTTGCTTGTCTCCACAGCATAAAATTGGAGAAGGAGGACTTTGGAATGCCTCCCCTTGCCCAAACACTTCTTCCTTTCAATGGGATTACTTTGGAAACATATGTTTTAATATTGTCTAAACCCCACACAATAGAGCTAATTAGGAGGACTTTGGAACATAGTTCCCATGCCTAAACTCTACTCAAATAACAAGTACACAAGCTTGGCCCATTTTTGCATTATAAATTTAAAATTTAAATTCACAAAACATGATATTAAAAAAATAAACAAAATTGGATGGATTAAAAAATATTCATTCCCCAAAATATGCTAAAAGATACATGGTGGGCATAGGCTCAACCATGGAAAACAAGAAGAAAAAGAGGGTAAGGCAAGTGACCATACAACCTCTTGAAATACACACATAAAAAGGGAAATAAATATTTTTAAAATAAGAAAATAAATAAATTCATGGGTGGAGCGAAAATACCTACCTTGGTTCCTTCACTTGTAACTAACCAATGAAACCTCCTACAAGTGTCTCGTTGAAAGCAAAAACCAAGCTCTTCCTTCTCTTTTTTTAAGTTCCTTCCTTCTTCTCAAGCTATAACTCACCTCTCGAAATGAAAAGTGAGAAAACAAACTTTCAAGTGAGAATTTACTTCTTATTATAGAATTAACACTCCAACACAATAACAATGGGAAGGCAACACTTATCCCTTCCTATTCCTTGGATTTTTTACCAAAAGTCTTCCAATGTAATAACTCTTCTAAAAAACACATATGGGAAAGCAAGGATTTCCCATGCTTATAATTTTTTCTCTTTCCCATGCCATAAATGGTTCTATAGTTTATCCTAAAACTTCTTAAACACTCCAAAAAGGGTCTAAGTCCATCCCTTTGGTTTAAAAATGGCTTAAATACACCTACCAACATATAAATTCCACTTTTTATCAACTTGAAAACATGGGTCTAATTTTCCATTTGAGTTTATGGTTAAGGGAAATTAAAATGAGTCTCATATTTACCTTTATGACTTAAAATAAGGTTAAATTAACTTCTAAGGTGTGGCAAGGGGGGTATGAATAGTGTCAGGAAGGTCTAGAAAACAAAAACTCAAAACTAGGTTATAAGGTAAGACCAAGATTAGAATTTAATTATGGGTGTCATGTAGGATACTAATCAAGTAATACCATTTGTTCACTTGTGCTTTGCATAGTCTATGTTCCCTTGCTTGGCTTACTGTTACTTGCACATCACTTCACCTATAAAACTACACTAAATTAGATAGCTAAAGTGACTGAATATAAATGTTTAAGTAGAACTTGTCAACACATAATGCATACTTAAAAATATCACAAGGTACAACATCTCAATACATTCTAACATCCAAATATCCATAAACTTAAATCAAATGATAAATAAGTATTAGATAAACTAGTACAATAATGTAATGTGTATATGAAATAAATAACTTCAATCATCTACAACTAACATCTGAATAATACTCATGTAAGAAACTAATAACATCGAGAATATGAAATACGTTATCTTAGTTATAATATAATGATAATATAAAAATATACCACAAAAAATTTCATGTCACCAATAATATAAGAATCATATCACATAAGTACATATTTAAAATAATGAAAAAGCCTAAAAAAATACCACTATGAAAATTGGGGTCTCACATCCCCCTACCCTTATAAAAATTTCCTCATAGAAGTCACTAAAAGAGCTAAAGATAATGGACCCTTAAAGGCAGTGCATCCTCCCAAGTGGTAGTTGTCTCACTATATTGGTCCCATTGGACCCTAACTTAGTCCTAATCTTGGCCATGAAGGCTCGGTGTCATGAGTATTAGAATTTGCACGGGCTTTAAAGGCAAATTCCTATTTTTCTCTACTTACAAGGTCATCCAATACAAAACATGGGTAGTGTCATGTATATAATGATGCAAATAGAAACATGGAACATGTATTGAAAAAATGATAGGCTAGGTGGTAAGGATAGATGATAATCAACAAGGCCTATGTTCTCTAAGATTTCAAATGACCCAAAAAAATGAATAACCTTTCCATAATAGATAAGTATATTTTTACGTCTCTCTAAAAAATACCTTCTCATCCACTTTGAAGTGTCAATCAATCCTCTTCACATATTTACACTTATTCTTCCGCTCTAATGCCTCCTCAAGGCATTACCAAATATGAATAACATGTTGTTTAATGTCCAGATGCTTGGTAGGACCAATGGCAACTCTATCTTTAATGTGATCCAAACTCAAAGGGATTTGAAAATGTCTATCATATAACACCTTGTAGTGTACCATTTTGATTGAAGTGTGGCAAATAATTTTAGAAACAAACTCCACGAAATAAAAGTAATCATACCAATGAGATCACTAGTCTATGACGTACATGCAAAACATGTCCTCTAAACTTGGTTGAATTACTGAGCTTGACCATTTATCTCAGGAAGGTAGGATGTACTAAAATTCAGACGAGTGCCTAGTGGCTTCTATGGAATGGTTTAAAATTTTAATGTGTAAACATGGTCTCTATCAAAGATTAATATATGGGGAATCCCATGCAGTCAAACTATGTCATCCAAGAAAACCCTTGCCACTGATGTGACATTGTAAGTGGTACTTGTTGGAGAAAAGTGGAGATGCCTTTGTCAACTTATCCATAGTCACCATGATTATTCCATGATGATAGGATAAGGTAGGTAGTTTGGTAATGAAGTCCATATAAATGGTGTCCCATTTCCATTTCATAATTTCATGGGGGTATAAAAACCATGTAGGACACGTAGGCTCAAATTTGACCCTCTAGCTCTCAAGGCATCAAGCTACAAAGTCTACAATGTCACATTGTAAACTAGCCTAGTGATACAACTATGTCAGCTCTGCATGTATCTTATTCACTTTAGGGTGTGCCTAATAAGGAGATTGATGACATTATGAAAATATAAAACTATGAAAATCACTCAAAGTGGGGACATAGATGTGCCTCTTGTGATGAAAATAACTATCTGCCTCAAGATTAAAACACTCATACTTGCCCTTTAGGGCCCTCTCTGAGTCTATCACCAATCACACCTCGTTGTAGAAACTATCCTCGAGTAGCTTCTCAAGGATTCAAATTTATAAATTGGTGCATATCCTCATCACTTCTAACTCTTAGCATTTCTTTCTCAAAGCATCTACAACCAAGTTCATCTTTACCTTAATGGTCAATATCTCATAGTTTTACTTGCACAAAATTTCCATCCAACACCACTGATAGGCATTAAGGTTAGTGTTGGGCCCCCTTTTTATAACTTACCTAGTGAACCACTCCAACTTGACACATCTTGGTGCATGGTAGTCATGCAAATGATTTCCATTTTAAAACTATTAGATCCAATTGGAAAAATCTTTGGCAATATTGCACCAGCTAGCAGTTAGTTGCTTAGCACTTGGGTTTGAAGGATAATTTGGTTGAGTTTTTGCATGTGGCAATTGGAGAGCATGGGTGTCAAATTAGTGGAGTTGGTGGCATAACAACCCCCAATAATAGCTTAGCATCTAGTGTACACCCATCCCACCTAGAAAAAAGATGCCCCTCTGCCTATTTAAATGATCTTGAATTGGAATAAGAAAGAGGCAATTATGGTTAGTGAAGTTCTGCTGAAATAAAGAGCCACTGATAATATTCTTTAATATGTAGAAATTAGGTTAGAATATAGAATGTATGGCCTAAGATTGCCTGTCAGCCATTGGGCATGAGTAGTTTCAAAGATCAGCAGATGCTTGTTTTCATGTCCCAATCTTTATGTGTTGCAACTATGAATGAATGAAGAATGTTATAGATCAATGGGGTGTTGATTATTCACATACATTTAGTGTTGTTGTATATTTATGACTTTAGTTTTATAGGAATAATGTTATAGTTTCCATGTTTAAATGTATTATGGTATAAAGGCCCATCCCAGGTTACTAAAAACATTGTTGTGCCATATAGTGACTTTGGCATACCTATGAAATAAACTAAGTTTTGAGACCATCATGCATCAAGGCCTTAAAACCCATGCCTAGAGTTTTAACTCAAAGAATGAGCACTTGAACATAAGCCATTCCTATGACTTGACTAAGTGCCTGAACGACCCCTAAATTTCTATCCCTCCAGCTTACATCGATAAGGGTTATCCCTAGCCATATATGAACTTGCACCATAAGACTTATGCCCTTGAATGGTTTCACACCTATTGAGCTTCCCCAAAATATCCTAGTGTCGATAATCCACCCAAGCTATTTTACAAATGACCAAGTCCCATTAACCCCAAGGTTGCACCATGTTTTAACTGTCCTAATGCAGGCCTAATTCCTTCATTATTGCACTTTAGGTGAATGCACAAGGCTTGTACCTTATTTAAAATTGATGCCATCATAGTATCATGTCAAACATTGTGCACTAGAAATTTTACCATGCTCATGCCTAGCTATACCAAGTGTAAAACTGATCTGGCTTGACTGCTAAGCCCATGACTAGGCATAAAAGATAAACAACTAAAATTTTCCATAACATTTTAGTTCCATTGTCAAGATCCATGTTGAATTTTTTTGATACAATGGTGTAACATGATGATTCTCTAAATGTCACTCAATAACATCAAGTGCTAGCTAGATCAAGTGGAAGATAGTTTTGTGTAGAGACATCCGACATGCCAAGGACATAAGCCAAGAGAATAGGTGCAAGATAACATATATGACACTCTATATGAGGTGTTATTTTGTGAACTACCTGAGCATGTGTACCAATGGTTGGTTTCCTATACCATCTCTTTAGGATGAAGCTATGACTAGTGTCTCAAATGGACCAAAGAACGCATAGAGAGGATTGAGATCCTAGATGACATTTGGGTGCATGCTATGGACAAGTGGTGGAGTGGTGTACTAAACAACTACATGTTGGAATTCATAGTGTCGACCTTTTCTTTCCCTAAAGAAGTAGAATATGATTTCCTTCATGAACCAAGGGGCATGCTCATAAGAGGGATTGAAACCAAACTGAAGAAATTACTGGTGGATTACAATATTAAAACTGTAAGGATGGAAGGCTAAAATCCTTGCGTGTATGAGCAAGCACAAAATGTGAGAAGGGGAAGTGTATGTGAGGCATGATGGAAAGGGATGAGTAACCTGACACTTGAGATCTCTTAAGGTAGATCTATAATAAGTGAAGGTGTAGGCTGATAGAGGATCTAGCACCTGGAAGTGCTGAGAGGACCTGTAGCGAGTGTGAAAGGCATGGGGAAAGATCCCTTGAATTGTAGTAGCATGATGAGAGAAAGGAAGAAGTAAGAGACCAAGCTTAACAATTGGGTGTATAATACCTTGGGTTCCTACAAGATGTGACAAATGAGGATGCACCAAAATCACCTACTCCCTTTGAACTTGAATCACAAGCTCATGCACTGGATTCTCCACCAAAAGATAAAAGACTAATAATTGACCCTATTATCAACATTTAATTTGGTTGACTTCAAGATTTGAACCAATAATTTGTGATCAAACAAGTGATACCTTATGAGGAATTAAACTAGAATACCATGAGACTAGTGGTCACCACCCCAAAAATCTATAACATAAGTGCAAACAATCTTGTTCAGAGGATGTCAGCTGCATTAACTGGGCAACAACCTATAAGAAGTGGTTTGGTGCCACAAGTGAGCAACACCACACTGTATATTTTGATGGCATAACCTACACCAAAAAATTCAACATTGAACCCTATACCTAGAGGCATTATAGGAACACCTCCAACATAGACATCAAGGGGGAAAATGCCTCAGAATCCAACACCACCCCCTCAATAGATTTATTATGAAATGGTGATGCACTTTCCCAATTATTGTGGCATAGAGAATGCCATAGAGCATGTGCTTAAGTGTGAATTTTAATGGTACACTCAGGGTATTACCTAATTTGAGCACAAGATGACTTAGTTTGCAACCACCTTGCTGGATTGCACCCATACCTCATATCAAAAATTTGATCTAAACTAGGCTATGGTTGATTACAATATACTAAAGGAGGCCTTCTTGAAGGAATTTGATATTCCTGAGTTTGAGCAATAGAGCATTGTGGTGCTCAAAAAAATCAGCTAAGGACTATCCAAGAGTATACGCTTATGTGATGCATGGTTTAAGACCCTCTTTTTTAAGCTTCCATATGATATCCACCCCTCCCAACATGCACAATGGTTTGTTAGGGTCCTGTTAGTACCTTTAAGAAGAGTGTTGTCTATGAAGACCTTCACAGAGCCCCATGAAGCACTTAAATCTGCACTCCAGGCTAAGTTAGTAGGCAGTGCCAACATTGGGATTAACTCATTTATAGAGGCACATATCATGTCAATGGCCTCCTAGTTATAAAAGATGACTACTAGTTTGACACATGACACTCATAGTGGATTGTGGTGTAATAACTATGAGATGGAGGGGCATAATAAGAACAATTGCCCACATAGAAAAGTCTGCACCTTACTTCTTAGCTATGAAGTTTATCATGGGCTGCATGACTCTCAAAACTATCCTTTGTTGCAATATGCCAGTCAAGTAAACACTACCATATATTTAAATATGTATGATGCCTATACTCATTCAAAAATATATGTTTGAGTCATTGATGAGATGCACCAAAATATAGATAGAGGCATGAGGTAAGAAATGACCATCATTAATGGGCAAGCAAGCTAAGGAAATGAAGGTTATGGCCAACAAAATACTAGCTATGAGAATCAGTGAGGTGCATGTGGGTGAGGTAGAGGATGTAGTGGAGGAAGATTCCCACTATGATCACGTAACAAGTGTGGGTCAATTGAGCATTATTAGCATGACTGCCCCATGCACCCAATGTGGAGGTATTATTGAGGACCACATTCGGTCAAGGAATGCCCATAATTATATAAAAAGCTAACTCAAAGTGAAGGTACATGCCACAACCTAGAGTGGGTTCACCACTCACCCACCCACTACACTAACCCAAGAACTATGCTTGGAATATGGTGAATTTAGATGCATCGAGTGCATAACATAACTCGAGCCAAAAGATGCACCCTATCCTAAATCTACATAATAGAAGGACATCTTTCAACAAGCTATGAGTGTGATACAAAAATTGTAGGGAGAGCTCCAGCTGGTTAGAGATCTCAAGGCACATGCCACCACTTCATGCCAAAAGCAAGACCACCAAGAGGCTAAAGTTTAGGAGTTGACCATGATCCTACACCTATTACAAATTGAAGGGATGATTTCCTTGCTAATAGACTTACTAATGAAGCATGCATGGAAGAAATAAGAAAAAGAGGCTACACCTTAGATGATTGAAGTTGTTACACCACATATGGAGTAGACGCATAAAGTCAGGCATACTTAGAACACAAAGGATGACCAAGAGTTATTGATAGATGCCACCATCAATGGATGGTCAATTTGTAAATTTATTTTAGACATAGGTGTTGAGGTTAACATTCTAACCAAAACCATCTGGGAGAAGATGGGATGGCCACCCTTGAGGCCCTCACCTCATATGATGTTCATGGCTAACAAAAAATGAGTGCAACCTATTGGGATATTGAAGGGCACCATTATAGATATCATGGGCATCAAGTTCTAATCTAACTTCGAGGTCATTGAATTGGCAGATTTGAACAACTATCCAATATAGTTGGGTAGGCCATGGTGTTATGCTAATATTGTAGACATACACTTGAAGAAGCACTACATGACTTTTAAGAATATCAAAGAGAGGGTGGTGATCCTTTTATCAAGTAATCAAGGCCCCCCATATGTGGAAAGCGTTGATCTCAAGGATGAGATCAACCACATATATAACATCATGGCATAGGGTAGCGAAAAGCTCAAGCCAAGTAACCATGGCATGCTCAAATGGGAGGATAAACAATTAACCTCTGATACAATTGACATAGCCTATGACCGATGGGTTGAAGAGACTTATGAGGTCACTGGTTGAAGATGTTGCCTAGCATGGGTAGTCAAGCCAAGGATAGCTAGGATGGGGCTAGTTAGGGTTAAGTGCACTTAGAAGAAATGGGTTCCTCATACTTAGAAAGGTAGAGAAAAGGGTGTTCTAGCTAAGTAAAGGGAAGCTTGAAGTGATCCCAAAGTATGATGGAATCCAACCTATAGAGAGGTATGTCCAGGACATTGAAGCTTACATCCCCAAGGAAATAGATAGAATGGGTGCACTAGTGAATACCTTAAATAACACTACTACTCATTGGTGGGTAGTGCACGACCTAGCTTGATGACATGGTAAGATGTGAAGGCAATAATATGCACTAGGTTTGGTACGAGTAATGAGGACTTGGATACACTTTCTTACTCAAGTGATTTTGACCCAATCACACATGTGCATGTGTGTGAAGAAGCTTATGGGTACATGCCTTCTATAAGACTTTGAAAACTTGGACCTGAGTGTACATTATCTATGAAATACATCTCAAGACTAGAAACTAGGGGATACTTAAAGAGAGGTTCATCCACACCTTTTCCTTATCTTCATATAAATTTGAGCTCCTGGAGCCACTATAAGTCATTCATAGGGAAGTATTCAAGGGCACTACCATATTAGAAGAGCACCTTAGAGTCATGTTCAGGGAGAAAGTATTTACATTCCTGACATTCTTTAAATAGAAGGTTCTCAATAGTAACTCCAATGAGGAGGATGATGAGACCTAAAAAGAGCATAATTGGAAGGCTCTAATAGGAAGACAAAAACTTGTGTGCCTTGTGGATGATAACACCCCAGATGAAGAATATCCAATGCATATTCAAAATGAAAGAACTGAGGGGACAAGGCAAGTTGAAGACTTTCATGAAGAGAGGAATGATCCCCACTATGTACCACTTAAGACCACTAAAGTAGACATCAACAATGAAGGCAAGCTAAATATTAACACTATAGGGGCTTATTGGTCTGAGGTAGAGATGGCACAAATCATAGACCTCCTGAAGGAATTTTAGGACTTATTCCCATGTCACTACCGGGACATGAAGGGCACCCACCCTTCCCTTGGTAAAATGAGCATCAAGTTGGTGGATAGCATGAGGTGTCAAAAAGTGCCTGTATAGAATGAACCCCAACCTTTGTGCCAAGGTAAAAATAGAGATAGACAAAATGATGGTCACAAGCATCATCTAACATGTTCAAGAGTTTGAATAGGTGAGCTCGATGATCATAATCATCAATAAGGATGGACACATAAAAATTTGTGTCAACTATCAACTTTTGAATATCGCCTACATCATTGACCTATTCCTAAACCAGTTCACTAATGAGGTCTTGGATGGCATTGTAGGTTGTAAAATCTATACTTTTTGTGATGGGTTCTTGGGCTACCATCAGGTGCAGATCAAGGAGGAGGATAATCCCAAAATAACATTTGCAACTGAATGGGTTTATTTTGTTTATAATGGGATGCTCTTTGGACTCAATAATGCACCAACTATATTCTCTAGGGTAGTGATCACTGCTTTCAAGGACTTCATCCATAAGTTCCTCCAAGTTTGTATCAATGACTGGATTATGTATGGCCTTGTAAAATACCAATACAACAATCTGTGCCTCATTTTTGAGAGGTCCAGGCAGCTTTAGATATCCTTAAATCTAAAGAAGTGCATCTTTGCAACCCCCTTTGGAACATTACTCAAGTACATAATATGTAAGGATGGTTTACTTGTTGACCCTATGAAGATAGCCATCATAATTCAGCTCCAAATTTCTTTAATGCAAAAAGACATTCACACTTTTCTAGGCCATTATGGATACTATAGGAAGTTTATACGAAGCTATGCTAAAAACATTGTGCCTATAAAGGAGCTCTTGCAAAAGGATGGCCCATTTTATTGGGTTGAGGTGCAAGAGAAGGCCTTTGAAACATTGAAATTAAAGTTAGATAACACACCAATTCTATAATTTCTAGACTGGACTACTCCTTTCCACATCTATGTCAATGCTTTAGGCTCTGTAATTGGTGCCATACTGGTGAAACTAGGCGAGGGCAAGATGGATCACCCCATCTCCTTCATAAGTAGAAAATTGACATAAGTAGAATATAATTACACCACCATTGAGTGTGAGGCATCGACAATGGCCTACACCTTAAAAAAATTTAGGTAATATCTGTTGGTGACCCCATTCATATTTTTCACTAATTACAAGGTGCTGAAGTACCTCATGAACAAGCCTGCTTTACATGGGTACATATGTAGATGGATCATTCTATTCTAAGAATTCTAGTTATCTATTATTTTTAATCCTAAAAATTATAACTTAGGGCTAGACCATTTATCTCACATCAATACTGGTGATGTGATGACACCAATTAAGGATGACATACCAGATGCATAACTATACAAAGTCTAGTGCATCCATAAATATTTGGTGGAGATTACCACCTTCCTAATGTCTAGGTTTTCACCTCAGAGCATGTCAACTAAGGAGAAGAAGTAACTTGTAATTTGTACTACCCCCTTTTAGCTCATTGAGGTGGAGTTGTATATACTATATAGAGATGAAGTCCTACACTGGTGTGTTTTAGAACACAAAAGGGACTCCATCCTACAAGAAGAACATAAGGGAATCATAAGAGGCCATTTTTATGGAGAGGTAACGGCATGGAAGGTATTAATTCAGGCTTATGGTGGCCAAGCCTTTTCCAAGATGCAAAAGAGTACATCAAAGCATGTGACATATGTTAGCGCACCAAGATGAGATGCCTCTCATCCCCATCCTTACCTAAGCACCATTTGAGAAATGGGCCATTGATTTTATTGGGCCAATAACTCCGACAAAATAGCGTACAGGTGAAAGGTATATTTTGGTAGCAATTGATTATTTCACCAAGTGGGCCAAGGTTGCACTGATGAAAGACTACACAATGACAACAATCATGTGCTTCATTTTAGAGAACATTATAAGTCAATATGGGTGCCCATTAGGTTTGACTAGCGATAGGGGCACTTATTTCATCAATGAGATGGTACACATTCTTTTAACTGAATACATGGTGGTGCACCACAAGACCACCTTGTATCATCCATAAGCAAATAGCTTGGCTAAAACATTAAATAAAATCTTAAGAATGTGTCTGATGAAGATATGTGACATTGGTTGCAAGGATTGAGATGATCATGTTTCAATGGTATTATGGGCATATGGCATGACCTACAAGTGACAGGACAAGGCTACACCATTTCAATTGGTGTTTGGCACTTAAGCAGTTCTTCCCATGGAATTCATGGTGCTATCCTTAAACATTGCATGGATTAGTCACCTAGATGACCAAGAATATTTAATCACAAGGTTGGAAGACTTGGATTAATTGGATAAAAAGTGTGCCAAGGCAAGATGGAGCAACAAATTGAGAAGGCACACCATAAACACTATCATGATAAGTATATCAAGCACAAAGATCTGACTGAAGGAGCGATGGTGCTGCTATATGATTATAAGTACTTTAAGCACCCAAAAAAACTAAAAATAAGGTGGATGGGCCCCTACATCATCCACCAAATATTGTAGATAGGTGCATGCAAGTTTCACACATTGTTTGGTGAAATAATCCTAGGGCATTTCAATGGAAACCACTTGAAGCTGTATCGGTAGTAAGATGTCACTTACACCATAAAGACACTAAATTTTTGCTCACTAGTTAGTTGGAATTGAGGTAACCAGAAGATGGTTTGGCTTAAGCCAAATTACTCTCTCCAATTTTTTTTCTATTCCTTATATAATGTAAAGAGGTAATACGTGGTGCACAACAGTTGCAAGGACTTATCTGTTGACACTTCATGCCCAATTATAGCTATGTGAATTGAACACTTGTGATTTCTAAGCACATGAGGCCTTGACACCTAAGTTATGGGTGTGTGAATCTAATCCATCTCTAGAAAATTTACCTAGCATCTCATGCATAATTACAATTGGGTGAGTCAATTACTTACACCATCTCAGTGCATGAGGCTAGACACCTAAGTTGTGGGCATGTGAGACTCGCCAAACATAAGAAGAAAATGTGCAAGATATATGTGCACAAGGTGAGCATTATAGGGCTCTTGGAATCCTAAGAATGAACTACTCTGCCATTTCCATGCATAATACCAGTTGGGTGAATTAAGCCCATCTATTTAATAAGCACATAAGGCCAAACACCTAAGTTCTTGGGTGTGAGGAAGCTTCCATACTTTGAAGATGTAATAATCAAAGAAACAAGGTGAAGATGCTCACCACAATTGGGCACAAGATAAAAAGTGAAGATGTATAATTTGGTCATGCACAAGACTAAAAAAATAAATGACAAAGCATTAGAGGGCCAGTGTAAAGTATTTGTATAGGGTAGGACAAGCCAAGGCAAGATGAAATATAAGGAACTGACAAAGGCAAAGAAGCACACTTGAAATGGAAGTGCAACTAGAGGAGAAAGTGAAATTGAGGAGGTTGAATTGTGTGCATGTGAGGTGCTGTGCCTAGGTTACCATAAGGAAGGTGAAGGTCAAACCAAGTAAATAAGCGTAGAAGGAAATCATCTAAGATAACTGGCATCCACCTAGATTTAAGTGGGAACTGATCATTTTTAATTTAACATCACTTCACTGAATTAATATTAGGGAGAATTTAATAAAGTGATGGTGGAGGCACAAAGATATGCTATTAATGCATTGATGACAAAGAATTCTTGAGGATTTCATAGATTTTTTGCATTTTCCAAGAAATCACAGTGCCTATGCTGTAAAGCCAACATTAATGATAGTAACTGATAGAGAAGGGTATACAATTACAAATAATAGACTTGATTAGGTTACAAAGTTTAAGCTAATTCAAAAAATAGAGTGAACCTAAGCAAGAAACCAGAGAGTTGAAGGTGAAAACCCTATCACAATGTGAAGTTGAGCACTTCAAGCACCAAGAGTAAAATGATGACATACCAAGGAGGATTGTGACTAATTTGAAGAGGTGTAGAGATAAGATTGTGCCAAAAATGATAATTGGAATGAGGAGTTTTCACCCAGGACACTATTAACAACCAACAAAGCTTGGGAGTTGAAGGTGTAGTCATATATCCCATGACTCCAGAAGCACTGACCACCATTTGAGACTTTGGTAACCTATGCCTACCAAGGTTCAACACAAGTAGATTCAAAATGGTGAAGAAACAAAAGACATCAAGATCCACAGAGGAAAATTAGGAACCCAAGTGGGTTAGGAATGTGGAAGAAATAACGGCCACTAAAATCAAATCATAATTGATCAAAGTAGTTATCATCATGGAAGTAGACACTGAGGTGGTAACAAAGATGTCATATTAGTACATGCAATTTCTTGAAGAAGTTGTAGTAGGGGAGAGTTGGAATTTATTTGTGCACATATGATAGCTAAAGGAATATAAACACCAAATGTCAAGTTATTTGCAAGACTTGGTACAAGATTAGATGGTGGACACAAGGCACAAGATGTCGTAAGGCGATGCCCTATATGATGTCTCAATTTGAGATAAGTTGACCACTTTTAGTGCAAATAAAATCTATGATTTATTCTAATTTTGGAAGCCAAAATAACTTGTATAGTTCCTACTCTTGCATGTTTATGAGGACTACATATACTTTGTAAGTAGGTACATCAAGATTTTGGCACAATTAATTAAGAGAATAACTAGGCTCCTAGATACAAAAAATACATCCATCAAGTGATGGATGATGATGAAGAGGTGGAATGCCTAACTCAACTCTTTAAATATTTCAAGAAGGGTTTTGTATTCCCCATTACCAAGTGTGAGGACCTCGACACAAGGGTGGTAGCATGTCTGGTAAGTTCCAAACTGCGCCTATGTAGTCAATGGACTGATATATCAAAGGCATACCTATGCATCATATATAACATGGTGCAAGGCATGAAATTCAATATTGCAAAGTTCATCACCAAGGAACTAGTGAAAAATGCACTAGAGTGCCATAGCATGAAGGGGACCTTCAAGTGGGGGTCTATCCTTATATTGATTGTCATGGAGGAAATTGGGATCCTAGATGGGAATAAGAATAATCTCTAGGTTTTCTCAGAACATAATGATTCCTCGGCATAAAAATATAGAGACTTCACTTACCCCACCTCTTTCAGTGCCAAATATAAATCATGCATGATGCAATGGTGTGAAAAATACATAGAAGCCTTCAGACTAGAGTGGTGCATTCTTTAGGAGTTCCTCAAGAACCTTTATGGAATGACAACCTTTGCCATGATGCAACACTACTGTGTAGTGTGCTTATTGTTGGTTGATGGAAACATATTGTGGTGGTTTAAGCTCCCCTACACCTTCTTAATGAGATATTTTAGAGATGCGTTACGGTGCATCTTCAACGCCCAACAACTAGACATCTTAGTTAAGGAACTGGATATGAAGAGGCATTTATTATGGTGCCAGTTTGTCTGCACCAATGGAAGGGACATTGAAGATGAAGAAGGTGAGTCCTATTGCATAGACATCGATCCCATCCTAAAGGCAACCATAGTTGGCTTCATCCATAGGATTTATTATGAAATGAAGCCAAAAATGGTGGCCCAATATAAAAAGCGCAACACAAAGCACCGATCCTCCAATCTAGACTGGTGATGAAAGGACCTTAATACCGCCAAAAATGAACAAGTATCTCTAGAATAAAAGGGGGAGACTTTGGAAGAAATAGAGGATCACTTGAATATCACATTAGGTGAAGGATCCTCTCCTTTAGCCTCATCCAAGAAGTGCATGAAATTTATGTCGAAGACTTATCTCGATGCAAAGAAGGGGAAGATGCATATTTTGGTGCCCAAGATAGTTCTTTCCAATATAAAAGAGGAAGGGGAGGAAAAAAATATAAAGGAAGAAATAGTCAGGAGGGGCATATATATCATGCTTGAGGAAGATGAATCCTCATCAAGTGTGTGAACATAGAATTATAATAGGTAGAGATTAGTATGGTGTTAGTGAATGAAATCAAATCCAAACAAATAACACACTAAGCTAACACCTTAAGCCTATCTCAAGGGGGGAGTATATTAACAAAATCAAATTAGAAACACAACTAGAATGCAAAGACAAATAAATCCTTCACCTTCTTTGGATGCTTCAAATAGCGTGTTGAAGTGGCTTGCTCGACTTGTGCTCAATGAGTTTTCATCAAAAGAGTCTTGGCTATTTCCTCTTCATCTTGGAACCTTTGTGATGGCTTTGGCTTTGGATTGGATCAAAAATTTAAAATTGTAACACTAATTACAATGGATTTTGGAATTATTTGTGCATTATAACTTTGCATTATCCAAGCTTAAAATTCATGTTCATGGCTCTTTTATTTATAGATTTTGAAATAGTTTAGGATCAACCATGACCATCCATCTCAAGATTAAGATGTGTGATCATGAATTAATCCAAATTATGTAATTAAATTCATAAATATCCCTTATAAATATTTAGGAAGAAGGGGCATTTAAGAGGCATGGGAGGCATCAATGAGGCATGAGAGGGTTTTAATGAGGCATGAGAGGGTTTTAGTGAGGCATGGGGTGGCTTGATGAGAGATTTTATGCATTTATGGCCTAGGGATATCTTTTCAAGAAATGATGTCATTTGATGATACGAATAGTCATTTTCAATTTATAAAAAAAATATATTCAACAAGTTTCATTGAATATTTAATTAGACTTATGATTTGAATTAATTAGCTTTTAAACATGATTAGTCACTTTGGTGCAAACATTGGCTCTTTGTGCACAAATTAATCAAATTGGTCAAAATGTCGTAATATTAGCTCAAAATTTGATTGGATTGGAATTTGAAGTCAATTTTAGATGCATTGAAACCTTATTCTATTTAAGATGTTTCCAATGTAAAATAAAAATATCATGTCTCCTACAAAAAATTTGATAAAAAAGAGTAATCTAGAGCATCCAAGTGCAAAAATGTCATTTTGACTTGAAATGATCTGATCAAAGTTAGCTACTTCATAAATTGCATTACCCCATTTAATATTACCCTGGAAAAAATCAACACTTGAATATAAAAATTTAAACTCTTTTAATGAATTTTAGTGTTTTTAAGCCAAATTGTGCATTGTGGTAAAAATTATTCAAAATCCTAGTTGAAGGTTATCAGTGGCCAGTTTTAGGTGTCTATAGTTTACCCCTCTTTGGGAAAGCATTACAAGCTATAAGCACAATAACATGTTCTCAAAAAATGAAAGGGTCTTGTATGCCTACAACTGCAATGATGACGAACTAAGTGTATGATGCCCCCTCAAAGGAATGGTTGGCACAAGCAGGATGGAAAATAGTCCCTCAAAAAGAAGGAAGCAAAACAAGGGGACCAAGGAAAATAAGATGATGGGGTGAAAACATAATGAGTTTGAAAAAGTAGTCAAAAGCATTGAGAATGCAAGTGAGATGATGTAAAATGGTTTTCTCAAAGGTGGTTATAAGCATTGTACCCTGATAGTGGAAATGTGGTTGATGATGATGGTAAATTAACATATAAGATAATGATGAATTGGAATAACCTGCGAGTAGGGAGATACTCATTTGAACTAACAAAAGTTAAAATTCTCTCATGATTATTTACTCTATTTTCGATATGATTAGGATCCCTGGGCTAAAGAAATATTGATACCACCCTTGTTGAGTAGACTTATTGAAGCTAATTTTTGCTGTAACACTTGAAAGTGAGCCTCATGATAGAACACCATGAGGACTAGGCCAAAATATGCACAAGTATTGACTCCCAAAATCCAATACTCAATAGAAAACAATGCACCAATGATAAAAATCATGATGTCAATGTAAACATATGAATATATATGTATTTGGGTATAAATGCACAAGGAATCACCAAATGAACATACATAGACCAAATCAAGGCAACAATGCTGAAATCAAATAAATAAGCACACAAACAACAAATAAAATAAGCAAAGAAATAAATAATAGTTAGTCTTAATGTTAGTAGAAATAACATGACAAACATTTCTCCTAAAAAATAGGAAACAACTTAGCAAACAAACATGATGGAGAATAGAAGAAAATGAAGGGTGTGGCCAAATTGTCTCCATATACACTAAGCAAGTGGAAGCTGCCTAAATAGTTCCATAGATGTAAAATTCATTAAAAACTTTAGATCAAATGTGGTTCTCCTAAGAAATGAAAATAAAATAATAACTGATGAAAACAAATAGAATTGATGTGATAAAATAATAGGAATGGTCTTGAAAAATGGTAAGTTCATGGGAGAAATGGCCAAAAAAGATGGGGAAACTAAGTGACAAGTTATTTGCTTGTGAATGAGTAAGGGTTCCCAAAATCCTTAAGAAAAAGAAGTGGTCAATGGTTTTGATTTTTTTTACCAGTTTTATAAATGTTTTTGAAATTTTTAGAGTATTTCAATTCTATCTAGGATGATGAGACACAAAATGGTTCAAACTCACAAAATGATGAGAGTATTACTTAGGTTTCTCATAAAACAATGAGAGAATGGCTTAAGTGACTCGTAAAATTTCAAGAGCATGGCTTAGGTTACTCATAAAATGGTGAAAACATGGTGGAAAGGGTGACTGAGATGACCTCAACAAGTATCGATCACTACTTACATAGTCCTAAAGTAGGACCTCAAGTCATTATAGTTCTACCTTACAATAAAGGAATCTAACTAGTGTAGCAGTCAGTTCAAATAAAATAGGCATAGTTGGTATAAAAGCATAATATGACATAGAGAAAGGCTAGTTGGTACATCAAGGAATGATAAACAAGTGTTGCCCCTAGTTTGTGCATAGGTAGTTATAACTTAAGAAATAATGGCTTAGGTCAAAGACACTAATTTACCCATAGGCAGTTATAATCAGGCACACTTGATAGAGAGAATAATTAAGAAATAAAGGAGGCAACAACCAAATGTCTATCATACTACTCCAAAATAATACCTATGTTTGGAATGTGTGAAACAATTATTGAAACTAAATTTGAATCTTATTACTAAAAGTGGTGATAGATCCAAATGGAATGGAACCAATGTCATAGGGCTGGGTAGGGAGGGAGAGATGAACTCAGTTGATGGGGAAGGTATGGTAAAACAAACATGTGATATGAAAAGTGATAAGTTGGTAGGATGATAAAATTACAAAGAAGATTTGATAAAATGATACAACTTGAAATTGTTCTTATAGACAATACATCAAGTCACTTAAGTGTAGTACTACTTAAGGTGGATAATTTTCATTGGCTCATCAAGTTCATGGCCATCTAGTGTGGCAAGCTTGTATGCTCTCATTCCAAAGTTTGCTATAATGATGAAAGGACCAACCTAGTTGGGTTTGAACTTACTTTTATGCTTCTTTTCAGCGATGGTATTCTTTCAATTTTATTTAAGGATAAGATCACCAAGTTCAAATTCTCTATGTTTCACGCATCAATTATAGTGGCCTCAAAGTTGATTCTGATAGGATTGGAGAATATTCACCGCATCCATGTGTTTCTCATCAAGTAACTATAGTTCTTTCAAGAGAGCTACTTGATATTCATTATCATCCAAGACATGCTTAAAAGAGATGTGTAGAGATGGAAACTTGACCTCAATAGGAAGGATGGCTTCTATACCATAAAAAAGTGAATATGGAGTGGTTCATATGGGTGTATGATGATTTATATGGTATGCCCAAGGGGCACAAAATATTTGAAGGTGTCAATCATGATTGACATCATTGACAATTTTTTTGAGAATGTTGACAATGGTTTTGTTAGATACTTTAGCTTGACCATTACCTTGAGGGTAATATGCCATATAAAAATGTTATGTGATGTATTCGACACATAGCTTGTCAACATCCTTGTTCTTGAATGATCCTTTATTATTAGATATAATGTTAGATGGGATACAGTAGTGGAAAATGAGATGGTTGAAGATGAACTTGAAAATTTAATTTCTAATCACGTGAGGGGTATAGCTTCAACCCATTTAGTGAAATATTTGATGGCAGTAAGGATATGTTTATGGTCATCAGATGAGGTGGGATTGATATTCCTAATGAGTTCAAGGCCCCATGTAACAAATGGATATGGTGTCAACATTGGTTTCAGAGTTTTGGCTAGGGCATGAATCAAATTAGTAGGTTGTTGACAATTGTTACACTTCTTTACAGATGTAACTACATCTGCATCCATCATGGGCCAATAATAACTAGTACGTAAGAGATTTTTGGATAGGATGGTCTTACTAGTATGGGCTCCACATACGCCTTCATGAACTTCCTATAATGCTAATGTAAATTCTACTAAAGTTAAACAATGAATTAGAGTTCCATTGAAACTACGATGGTAAAGGGTTGATCCAAGTAAGGTATAATAAGTGGTTTGATGGATGAAGGCTTTGGTTTGATTTTGAGATAGGTTAGATGGTAAAATTTAGTCATGAAAGTAGTTGTAAAGGTCTGAGTACCAAATAGAACTAGGACCAACAATATCACAAATCATCATGATGGTTGAAGGTTCATGAGCTAGTGATTACAATTTATTGACAAAGAACTGATACTCTTTAGTTGTCTGTTTGTTGAATCAAAGGTCCAATAGTGGCCATAACATCTATAGTTTTATTACTTGTCCTTGGTATATGATCAAATTGAATGTCAATAATCTATCATTTGAGAGTGTTGACCATGGATTTATATAGAACCAACTTATCATCTTTAGTCTAAAAATAATCTATAACTTGATTGATGATTAACTGAGAATCACTATAAACCTTCAGATGAGATATGTTTTATTGTACTACTTGATGAAGCCCTAGAATAACTACTTCATATTCAGCCATGTTATTGGTACAAAAAAAACTAATCTTGAATGATTTAGGGATTAGATCCCCCTGTGGTGTAATAAATAAAAGGCCTACCCCCAATCCATGTGCTATGAATGATCCATCAAAATATAGCTTCTAGTTTTGCTCCTCAAGAGGTGTGTCAATGATGGTTATTATGGATTCATCAAGAAATTGAAATATGAGTGGCTATGTATTAGCAAGGGGTGCTTCAGTAAGCTCATTTGCAAGAACTTGCCCCTTAATAACTTTTTAATTGACATATTTGATGTCAAACTCACTTAAAAGCATGATCTATTTGGCCATGTAGCCTTGTAAAGATATTTTAGATAGTAGATACTTGAGTAGATCTACTTTTGAAATAACCATGGTCTTATTATTTAACATATAATGATGTAATTTTTGAGTTGCGAAGACCATGGATAAATATTTTTTTTATATGGGTGTATAATATGTTCATATGTGACCAGTGTACAACTTAAATAGTACATGATATGATCCTTTCCATTGTCATCATGCTGAGCCAAAAGTGCCTCCAGGGCATTACCAGTAGATGATAGATGCAACAAGAATGGCTTTCCCAACATAGGAGGCAACAAAATAGGTGGATTCACTAGATAGTCCTTTAGTTGTTGAAAATCTATTTGGTAGTGATCATCCTAGTGAAATGTGACTCTTTTCTTCAAAGGATACATAAAAAGATGGCATTTATTAGCAAATTGAGATATGAAGCATCAGATAGATTGGATCTTTCCCTACAAACTATAGAGTTATTTTAAATTAATTGGTGGTTTCATCTCTTTTATAGCTTAAAATTTGGCCAAATCAACTTCAATGCCTTGATGAGACACAATGAAGCCTATCAATTTGCCTGATGTGACCTTAAAGACACACTTTTTAGGATTAAGTTTGACTTTGTACTCATGTAATCTTTCAAATATTCTATGTAGCACTACCGAATGATCAGCCCTGGGTTTTGATTTGTCAAGAATGTCATCGACATAGTCTTCAACAATATCATGTATCATATCATGAAATATGATGGTCATAAATTTTTCGTAGGTGGCCCCTATATTCTTAAGACCAATAGAAATAACTTGATAACAAAATGTTCCCCATGAAGTGGTGAATGCTAGTTTATGTTAAGTCTTTTGGTGCTATTCTGATTTAGTTGTATCCTAAAAAGCCATCCATTAATGAAAGAATTTCATAACCTACTCTGGAGTCGATGATCATGTCAACGTTTGGCAATGAAATTTCATCCTTTAGGCAAGTTTTATTTATATCACAAAAATTAGTATAGGTTCTAATTCCCTCTAGCTTTTTGTTAACTGGTACAACATTAGATATCCACTCTGAGTAGTTAATGGATCGAATACATCTTACTTTTAATAGTTTTTCCAACTCTTTCTTTACTAGTACAAAAATGTGAGGATGCATCTTATATAAATTTTATTTTACTGGTTTGGCATTAGGGTTGACTACAAGATGGTGTAGAACCAAGGCGGGGTCCAAACCTGACATGTCAAAATATGCCCATGCAGAAATATCTACAAACTCCTTCAAAAGGGATATAAATACCTCATGCTCCTTCTCAACAAGGGAAGCACCTAGCTTGATCCACTTTGGGTCATCTGGGGATCTGACATTAACCTTTTTCATATCTTCTACTATAAGGGTCAAATTATCTTCAAGGATAGTAGGCATAGATTTGAATTAGCTGGCAATAATAAAGTCCTTTGTTAGGACTAGATCTTCAAGTTTCCCTAGGCATGAGGAATCAGAGTCCCCCAATCGAAGGTTTGGCCATGTAACAAAAACTATTGGAAACTCTTGAATGATTTGATCAAAAGCTTGTTGTTCTTCAAAACTAAACTTAGACTCACAGACAAGTTCGTCCTTGGTGGTCTCCTAAGTTATGGTTGAAGAAGGTTGAACACCACTGTCTAACGGTGCCTAAAATGGATTTTCACCACTACACTGGCCTTTTTATTTACCTTTAATCTGGTCAAAAAGTGCCTAAAAGAGGTGTTCACTTTGGGACCTCCATGTTTTAATTATTTAATTTTGGCTAAGGGTGTTCACCCACTCTCCAAAATATGCTATAGGATCCAACTTGATTGAGAACCCTGATTTATGGTCCCCTAATAAAACATTGTCTCTAAGGCTATGAAAACGACAAAAAGCCTCATCATTTTGAAATGCATCAATTTGTATGTTGGACTCTTTCTAGTCTCGATCTATCATCTAGGGATAATACAATGGCAGTGGGTCACAATAAATGAATGAGCTAAGGGTACAAATGGAATGAGGGTTAAATAGGTTGGTTTTGGTTAGGTCATAAAAAAGGCTATGATCAGACTCTACTTCACTACTGACATCTTCATCACTAGATGATGGTGATGGAACATGAGTAAAGTATATGGAGTCACCCCTAGGAAGTTTAAATCCAAGTCCATAGGGTCCTTCATATTTGGTCATGAAAATTGGCTCAAGTGTTCTTTGTTGATTAGGTCCAAGGCCTATTCCTTCATAGTCTTGATTCTTCATGATCCTATTGGGAATAGGATACTTTTCATTCTTGTAAAAATTAGCTTGGTTGTCATTATACAACCATGATTCATTCCCTTTAAGAGGTTATAGTTCTAGGCCAGATGCTAGTACAAACATGATAGGGCCTTTACCTTTGCTCTTCTGTTTCCAGTTTGGACAAAATGGCTTAGATTTAGGTCTTCCAAAGAAATTTTAATTCTATGTAAGGTTTACAATATGAAAGGTATCATGGGTCACATACTCCCATGGGCCATTAGGCAAGATAGTAAAATGATTGGATACTTTAGGAGGTGACATATGGGAAAGAGAAACAAGGGTATTAGGATCAATGTAGTTATCCTTTGATAGATCAAGGAGTATTTATTTTACCTTATCATGCTTGGCCACTGGATTCATGTTGAAGTAATAGTTATAACTCTTGAACTCAGCCTCTAGGTGCTTGTAGTGCTCGTATGGATGCAAATCTTCTAGTATACAAACTTCTATCCCTGAATGGAAGAACTTGATAAATTGGTGCAACATTGATGGGACTGCATGAATTTCATGTAACTAAGGTCTTCCCAAAATCATATTGTATAGAAAAAAAGATCGAGCACATGGAAAATTGTATCATGGGTCAAGGGCCCAAGGATAACTATAAAACAAATGGTGGCCTATGATTCTTGTTTCTCATTGTCATATGCTTTGATGGTTATTGTCTCTACTTAAAGATCTACCATAGTGTACTCGAGAAGCTTGAAGAGATTAAGAGACACTATGTTTAGACCTAATCCATTATCTATAAGGATGCATTTCACTTTATGCCACTTTATGTAAACTTTAATGTATAGTGGGGTATTATGCAGTGGGCCAAGGGATGACATATCACTTTGGTTGAAAGTGACTTGTTGGATTGGAACTAAGTGTCCAACTAAAGCTTATAATTTATCATGGGATGTGTCACTTGAAATAGTGGATTGGCTCAGGTAATCATTCAAAATATTTTTGTGGATTGTTAACGTATGCAACAAATCTAAAATGGAGATTTATGTGGGTGTCTTTTGTAATTATTCCACAGTGTCAATTTTTTCTCTTGGTCAGTGGTACATGGTTTGTTTTGAGGTTGAATGACTGGTTGGATAATGGGCAAAGTGGTAGATGGATGTGGGCCTAGGATGGCAATATTTGACCTTTGAGTTGTGATTTCACAACCAAGATTAAATACAAGATAATGATTGCTAATAAATGATGGTGATGGTGTGAAACTAGATAAGACAAGGTACGGTTGCTAGTGCACTTGTGTGTGGTCATGAGGAAAGGATGAGTTATCGGTATAAGGTCCAAAAGTGGGAATCCTTATTTTCTAGTTCACTTGTGTGCAGTCCCAAGTCAAGAAAGGATTGTCAAATTGATTAGACTGGTTTGGTATGGTTATCAATAGTCTCATCTGATTAAAATTTGGTCTAAGATTAAAGAAGATGGTACTAACACTACCTCTTGCAATATGGCCTACAACTCTATTATAATCATGTGGAACTGTATGGTAGGTTTATTAGTTGTTACCATTATGATATTGGTTCTATTCATCATTTTGGAATTATTGGTTCTATTATTGGTTCTAATGGTTCAACCTTTGATTTTTATTTTGATACTATTGATTTTGTGGTTGTACAAGCCATTGATGTTGTTATTACTATTATTGTTATTGTGGCTGGTTGTTATGTTGGGGAAAGGGGTTTTGATAAATCCCAAGAGTTTGATTGGAACTAAAAGAACCATTATCCAATGATATCTCTCCATTTCCAACATATTTTGAATCAAATGTTTAATTTGCATACATCTTCACAAATTGTGCCCGTTGACCCGATGATATTCACAAAATTCATTTTCATGGTACCAATTTGTGCCTTTCGACCCGATGATATTCACAAAATTCATTTTCATGGTACCAATGAGGATAAAGAGTACCTTGTAGATAATGCTTTGGTATATGCCAACTAATCAAATTAGTGGTGGTGAGTTTATGAAACACAGATTCAATAAGCTCTCCAAGGTCACTAAAAATATGGTGAGTAGGAACTGTTCTCCTTGGAGAAGGGACTTACAATGACAAAGGTGGTTGTGTCGGTTATGAAGGCTTAGGCTATTGTATTTGTGGCACATTTTGCTGCTAATGAAGAGGTTGTGTGGTAGGAGTGATATGAAAAGGTAATACTAGCTAAGCAGATGGTTTTTGTACCATTTAGAGATGATTTGACTTAGTTACTCCATTTCTCACAACATTTTTATTGTAGTTAAATTACTTTGGTCTATCTTGGTTATTGGCTTGTGCTAGTTGTGATATTTAAGCTTTGATTGGATGTTAGTTTTGACCATTTCCCTGATTGGTACCTTGATTATGATTAGTTAAAGTAAGATTGATGATTTATTTATTAATAAGGGCTCACTTAATTAATAAACCTTTGTCAATGATTTCTTTAAAAATATTTGCACACTACAGTTCCAGATGATATGATATCTCACTATACAAATTTTGGTAAACATAATAGCTAATTATTTATATGGTAAAATATGGGTAAATCAAATTTTAAAGGCTCTCCATCACTATAGATAACTTGTAAAACTCTCATAAGTTTTTTGCCTTGCATCAAGTCGACCAATGAAATATCATGTTTGAGATTGTAGGAAAAGTGTTGCACAAACTTATTTGAAAAGTCATCAAAATTTATTACTAAATTCTTGGGGAAATTTAAAAACCATTCCAAGGCTTGTCTAGCTAAGCTCCTTGAAAAGAAAAAGAAAATATATATGTCACTATATGCCACTGGATGGCATGCAACAAAGAACTTGGTCAAATGAACTTTGGGGTCACCTTTCCCCTTGTATTTATTGAATTTTGGTGGTTCATATCTTAGAAGAAATGATATCTGCAAGTACCCCATGTTGAATGGATAAGATCGCATGTCATCCAACTTAACTTTTTTAGTTTGTTTTCCAGCTTGGATGGTAGCAATCACATCCTTCATCTATTGCAATTCTTGGGCTAAGAAACTAGAGGTAACATTGGTTTGAGGGGGCACATTGGCCTAGGTAGATGGTTGAGCGGTCGCTAGTGGAACACTTTAATCATGGTATGATGAAGGTATTTGTTGGGGTATGTTGGTTTGGTTTGGAAATAGACCATGAATATGCATACGTGGATTAGAATTCAGTTGTTTAAATTGCATTTGTGGTTGTGAAATATTTTGGTTAAGATTGGATATGTAGCCTTGGTTTTGTGGATTTTGAAGTTGGTATGGAGGGATGTAACTATACTATGTCTGTTGAGGTTGAAGAGGGATATGCTACCAACTAATGAAACCTTACTATTGAGGGGGTACTTGTGAATCAAGACCCTATCTTTGAACTAGTGGCACATTTTGTACAAAAGACAAAGGTTGCTTGATTGGAACTTAAGGAACATTAGAACTTCTTTGTTGCATGAATCTTAGTTGGGAAGTGAATGCATGTTGGATATTCAACATTTGATGACCAATAGTCATACGTTGTTGATAAAAAATCATTTGGATTTGAAGTGGCACATTGGTCTGTGAGGAAAGAGGTATGTTCACTGCTACTTGGCGAGATAGAACATCAATTTCCCCTATTGAGGTGGCAACATATTCAGCTTTTGATGTATTGGTATGCTAGATTGTGCCTACTATTATGGAATAATCCTTGTCACCTATTGGGAAGGGGTAGGATTTTTCACATTTTGTTATTGAGGCATGGCATTGGTTACTAGCTGGCTACCTAATCCTATTGGTTTAGTGCTTGAAGAAATAGTTGGTTGAGGATTAACAATAGTAGTTGGTTGAGGTTGGGACATAAAAACCCTTACTCCTTAATTTTGAGAACCACTCATGGTGTTAACTAAAGATATAATTGCTTGTGTACTAGTTGTTTGTGTACTTACACCACTTTGGTTTATATTAGATGTTACTTGCACATTGTCCACTACATTTTGGCCACTATTCTATGTAGAAGTAGAAGACACTTCTTCTATTCTTGGGGTATGAAATAAGTTTTCAATTGAAGTGTTCTGCATGAATGGGTCTATACCCTGATTATCTTAACCAATTAACTCTATTAACACTCTAGTTGAGGAAACTAAATCTATGAGAGGCCTATTTGACATGGTCATCTGGTTAAAATTATGTGCTATGTTCAAGTAGGTTTGGTATGCTATTTGCATCTGCATAAAGTGATCCTCCATAAGTTCCTTTCCTTTGATAAGCATAATAGGGTCTTGATATATTGTTTGGACTAGAGCTAAATGATTGTTTGAAGAATCTTGTTAATTGTACAGTATGTTATAAGGCATTCTTACTGGACTTGGTAAATTCTCATGGCAGAAGTCTACTAGAAACTTGACCCTTACTTGTATGGCCCTAACCAAAATCTCATTTTTATTTTCTAATAAGTGATGCTCAAATAGATAAGGATCATACGTGGATGGTGTAGTAACATAGTACAATTATTGATGAAAAGACTATTTAACATTAGGCACCATAGCTAAGTATTGCTCTATTTGCGCTTGATCTTGCTCTAAGTAAGGAGGTGTGTTTACCAAGTAATGGGCCAATGGGTCTTGGTTTTGTGCCCCTGTTTGAGCATTATAAGATGCATAGGCATTTGTCTCATAAGAAACATTATTTGCATAAGGGTCTTAAACCCTTTATTCTTGTACAACCATATTACTAAACCTTGGATTATACATGAGGGCACTACAAGTGTAGGAAGACATGTTGGGATCCATAGTGAATGTTTTGTGACAAAAGAAAATAGAGTTATACAAACTCTAAAAATGAGATGTCTAAAAAGATGTTCAAACTATGTCTAACTTGGTCAAAAGGATAGATAGGTATATCCAAAAAGCTTGATGCAATGAATTATGATAAAAAAAGCTAACGTCAAGTGTCAAATGATACATGTCTCACACAAAAAGGTCAAGTAAAAGGACCATAAATCAAAATACCAAATTTTAGGTCAAAATGTTTCAAATCATTCTAATCTAGGAAAAAACAAAGTTGCTAGGTCTCTTGGCCAAACAAAATGTCAAAATCAAGGCTCAAACAAAGTGCATGTGCTAGGAATTTAGGCCAAAAGATGTTAAAAGCTAGACTTTAAATATGAGATATTTAATCTAACAGATTTGAAACACTTTTAATAGAAATTAGGCATTTGACTCTTGGTCATAAAAACTTGATCGATAAGTATGAGGTATGAAACAAAAGGCACTTGAAGATAGTTTATTTTCTTCCAAATAATGGTAAGAAGCTAGGTTATTTTGACAAATAATCTAAACAAAGGTGAACGATGTAACCATGCTAGATAAAGATTCTCAAAGGAAACTCGAAATGGTTGAACCTTGGACAGACTAGGATTCTATGTAAAGAGGTTTATGAAACAAGTCTCAAAATAATTTGAGCAACGTAATAACGCTAAACTACTCAAAATATGTGATAAATGCTTCTTTCAAAAAACTCTAAGGTAAAATGGTTCCAACACAATATTGACAGTGTAACACTATCCTTCTTAACTTAAATGATACCCACACACAAAGTTGGATAAATTTCTCTAAGGCATGAGTGTGCTATCAAATGGATAAATAACAAAATAGGGTAGGTAGTCAAAGTCGAGGACTCAAAGTGTTAGTAAACATGCAAGATGACTTGAGTCTTAGAAAATGATGATAATGATGTTGAGTTTAAAAATGGCTGTTAATTCAAATTAGAAAGTAAACTCAAGTTAAAATAAGTCAAGTGTAAAGTGGTGGACTCAATTTAACACATCAACTTTTAAAAATTGGAAAAGTCTAATTTAAAATTTAAACTATCAATGAGAGACTTAAAAAAAATGTGGCAAAAGGTCTAGACTCAAATGGGCAGCATAAATACACCAAATTGGAAGATATGACACAAAGTGTATGATGATGAATTTGAATAAGAAAAAAAATGTTTTCACTTGGGCAACATAATGTCTCCTTGTTCAAAAAAATTTAGAGACTATGTGTTTGGTTAAGTCATTTTTGTTAGTACCAAGTTTTGAATCTTAAACAAGACCAAGTAATCTAAGACAAAGACAAACCAATAACTAATCATCTTAAATATTAAACTAAAAAAGTATGACTAAATGGGGTTAACTAAACTAATTATTTTACAAACATTCTAGATAAATCAATTGCACAATTATATTTTTTCCAAATGATGTGAAAGAAATGCACTTTAATTGGGTATCTACGACACATGATTTTTTGCAAAAATATATTTCCCTTTTTGTAACCACTACATCTGTCGCTTATTTAGTGTAGTATTATATCCAATGTGTAGATACGTTCTAGTACTTAACTCTAACATGAAAATGTGGTTTAACCACTTAAACCTTTGATCTTAGTGGGGGTGATGAATTCAACGCTAGGAGATGAAACCCTGGGTCAAAGCTTCCCTATAAAATTTGTGCGAGGTAATGAAGTCCCCCTCACAAGCCAAGTTTGTATAAAATAAATGACTTAAAATAGAAAAAGTTTATGATCACCTCAAGATTACCCAATACTATTGTGATTTTTTTAAGAGTGCTTTAAATGACATTATTTTTATGCCTTGGACTAGGCATGTTTGCAATAAGGATGGTGTTCTTTATTCCAAAATTTCCCTAGAGGGGACGGATAGAAGAGCATACACACATGAACCTTCTTTTCACCAATCAATTAATTAATCATCTATTGAATACAAACTTGATAAATGAGTCAAATTTTAATCACTAAAATAAAATTTTGGTGATGTTATTTTGACCCCTTGGTCTTAAATTATGAAAATATGTAAAGATTACAACAAAAGATACTAAACAAAATAATAAGCACTTACGTTCATTTTAAACCCAAATTTTGAAGTGTTTAAGACTTAGCATGCTAAAGATTCATTTTAGGCACCAAATTTGAAGTGTGCATGATTTATACCAAGTTATTTTTAAAACTCTAAATTTAAGTGTATGATTAGTTAAAAACTCAAATTAACTTCCAAACCATCTTTTCAACATGTAAAAACAAGATTAGGACTACCTGTTTTGAAGCACTTTAGAGGATGAGATAAGGACTTTTGAAAAATGAGCTCTCAGGTTGACAGTCGAGTTGGGTTGAGAGGTGAGTTGGGTTGATAGGTGAGTTGGGTTGACAAGTGATTTGGTTTGGCAGTCAAGTTAAATTGATAGGTGATTTGAGTTGATAGGCGAGTTGGGTTGGCAGTCGAGTTAGGCTGCACAGTTCTAAGAACAAAACCATGGCTTAGAAAAAATAGATTTTTGCACAAATTTTTATCTTGTTTGCCTCCAAACTTTAATATCTTGCATGATAATGGTTAGTATGTTGCTTATAAGTGTAATTTGATCAAATTTGTGAGGCTAGGTCCCACCAGGCATGCCACTTATGAACATAAGATTGCAATAGAGGGAGATTAGTATGGTGTTAGTGAATGAACTCAAATCCAAACAAAGAACACACTAAGCCTATCTCAAGGGGGAGAATATTATAAAAACCAAATGAGAAACACAACTAGAATGCAAAGATAAATAAATCTTTCACCTTCATTGGATGCTGCAAATAGCTTGTTGAAGTGGCTTGCTCGGCTTGTGCTTAATGAGTCTTCATCAAAATAGCTTTGGATATCTCCTCTTTTCTTTAGCATCTTTGTGATGGCTCTGACTTTGGATGGGTTCAAAAATTTGACATTGTAAAACTAATTGAAATGGATTTTGGAATCATTTGTGTATTATAACTTTACATTATCCAAGCTTAAAATTCATGTTCATGGCTCTTCTATTAAATTCATTTCAAGATTGAGATGTGTGGCCATGAATTAATCTAAATTATGTAATTAATCATAAATATCCCCCATAAATATTTTGGAAGAAGGGGCATTTAAGAGGCATGGGAGGCATTGATGAGGCATGAGAGGGTTTTAATGAGACATGGGGTGGCTTGATGAGATATTTTTAACATTTATGGCCTGGGAATGTCTTTCTAAGAAATGATGTCATTTGATGATACATATATTCATTATCAATTTAAAAAAAAAAAAATCAAAAAATTCCATGGAATATTTAATTAGACTCATGATTTGAATTAATTAACTTTTAAACATGATTAGTCACTTTGGTGTAAACCTTGGAATCAAATTGGTCAAAATATCATATTATTAGCTCAAAATTTGACTATAGTAGAATTGGAATTCAATGTTAGATGCATTGAAACCATATTCCCATTTAGGATGTTTTTAATGCAAAATAACAAAGGCACGTGTCTCATACAAGAAATTTAATAGGAAAGAGTAATCTAGAGCACCTAGGTGCAAAAATATCATTTTGACTCAAAATAGTCTAATCAAAGTTAACTACTTCATAAATTGCATTGCCACATTTAATGATACCTTGGCAAAAATTGGCACTTGAATATGAATTTTTTAACTCTTTTAATGAATTTTAGTGTTTTTAAGCCAAATTGTGCACTTTGGTAGAAATTGGTCAAAAGCTTAGTTGAAGGTTATCGATGGCCAGTTTTAGGTGTCTAAAAAGTGAAGGGACCCCCTCCCTACCACCTCAAATTGAGTTGGATAATAAGATGTAGAGATAGAAGAAACTCAGCTTTAGTGAAGCTGAGATATAGAGGGTGCAGGAGCTGGTGGTGCAAAAAGAAGAAATGACCAAGGCTAGGATGTTGAAAGAGGTCATTGAGATGGTTGAGATTGAGGAGTGACAGAAAGAAGAGGAGAAATGAAAGGTGCAAAATATATAGGGGAAAAAGGAATAAAGGAGGGAGGAAGGATAAATAGGAGAAGGTCCCAAAGAAGCAACACATTCAAATGCACCAACTAAAGAAGAGTTAAAGTGCAAATAAGAGGACATGGGCCTAGGTTAGGATCACATCGATGTGGTGCTAATGTTAGACCATATCTAAGAGGCCTTAAGGGCCAAGGGAATTTCCTAAGCTGAAATTTATCGAATAGAGGCCAAGGAGATAGAGGTGAGATAAAAAAATGTGCAGTGCAAACTACACAGAGGAAGGCTGAAAAAGAAAAAGCTAGGAAAGAGGAAGCAAGAAGAAAGGCCACAGAGGAGAAGGATAGGAAGAAATAAAAAGAGGAAAAGGTGGCCCAAGATAAAAGGGACATGATGGTGAAGGAAAGAGAGAATAATAAGATTACCACTATCACAAAAGCTAGAGAGGAAAAAGTACCAGAAAAGGTGCCAAGTGCCTCCACCAGGATGATAGAAGAAGCTACACAATAAGTGTACCCTAGTCTAGAAAGGGTACCTAAAGATAAATAAGGCAATATTAGCACATTATAAAAACAAATAGAAAAGGAAACATATACCCTAATGGGGAAATAAGAGAGAGAAGATGGCATTAATGAAACTCACACCAAAAAGACATGATAAAAGAAAACATATAAAGGGGAAAAGCCCACTAAAGAACCCCTATAAGAGGAAGAACATGATGATGAGTTGAGCACCAAAGAATAAAAAGAAACTGAATAGGGGGAGAAGTTTGGAGAAGAACCCTAAGAAGAATAAGAAAGAGAGGAAGAAGGCACTGAAGGGAACACCAACACTAGTGAAGAAAAGAAGGAGCTAACAGAAGAAGAGTATAAGCCAAGTTATAGGAAAAAAAACAATGGGGATTCACTGACGAAGAAGACTTTTACATGATGGAGTTCATGTAACCCAATACTACCATAACACTAATGTGCTATTAAGTCTCTTTTGTTCTTGATTGCTACATGGATGAGCCTCGGTTTGAGGTTCCAAAGAAAGTGATCCAAAGCACCAAGTGGCCAGAGGAGGGGTATGACTACCAGATAATGAATCCTAGGGATATGAACCCTATGAAGTCAGATAATACCCTCCTCAAAATGACCTCCAAAGTGGCACACAAGAATATTATCAATGATGTTCATACCACCAAGTGGAAAGGCATTGTACTCAAAGTAAAGGAGCAATTAAAGGCAATGAAACTAAAACTCTAGAAATTGGTTGAGCATGTATAAGATGTAGAGCCATCCTTTATGGATGGTATGGATACCTTAGAGATGAAATAGGTTGACAAAGTTTTCATATTGGTAGATTAGATTTTTCCTTGGATGAAGCTGACACTTGAGGAGTAAGAAGACCCTTGTGAGGCCATGAAGAGGGAATTGAAAAAAAATTTATATGTGCTAGAAGGCCTCTTTGTCAAACTAGAAGAGAGTTTGGAAGAAGTACATGCCATATTTTACAACTTTACCACCTAATTAGTGGTCTTTTATCTACACCTTAAAAAGACAAAGGAGGAGAAAGATGCCTTGTTCCAACATTCCTTCACAATGGGTAGAACTGAGTGTGTACAAGTGATGGTGAAGGTCAACACCCCAAGTACCCAACTAAAGACCCAAGAGCAAGACCTGAAGGCACTCTTCTATGCCTTCCAAATGAAGGTAATCAAGCAATGGGATATCTTAGATGGTGGGGGTAAGGTGAGTAAGGGGGAGGCTTGAAGCCTTCATAAAAGAATTAGAAAGCATGGATGTGATCACCCTCAAATTTACATCAACTGAAGTGGAAGGAGCCATTAAAGAGATCAAGATCACTATCTAGGGATTTGAAAACTTCAAGGTAGAACTTGAGTAGGGTACGCTCAAATTTTACGTACCAAAGGTATTGAAAGACTAGTCTAGGGTATACTAGTAATTTTGTATGGGGTAATGTTGGGCCCACTTTTTGTAACTTACCTAGTGGACTATGCCAACTAGGCACATCTTAGTGCATGGTAGTCATGCAAATGATTACCCTATTGAAACCATTAGTATCAGCTAGAACAATCTTTGGTGATCTTACACCAACTAGTAGGTAGTTTCTTAGCACTCAAGTTTGAAGGAGAATCTTATTGAGTACTTACACATGGTGGTTGGAGAGCATGGGTTTCAGAGTAAT
Organism: Torreya grandis; assembly: GCA_037957365.1. Taxonomy (NCBI): domain Eukaryota; kingdom Viridiplantae; phylum Streptophyta; class Pinopsida; order Cupressales; family Taxaceae; genus Torreya; species Torreya grandis. Next base: position 2,947,821 of record JARHVA010001574.1, read on the forward strand.
GGATATAGTGGCATAATAACCCCCAATGATATATCAACATTCAATGTGCACCCATTCCACCTAGAAAAAATATGCCCCTCTACCTATGTAAATGATCTTGAACTGGAAGAAGAAAGAGGCGATTACAGTTAGTAAAGCTTTGCTAGAATCAAGAACCACCATTAGTATTTTATAATCTATATGATCTAAGTTAGGATCTATAATGTATGGCCCAAGCTCACCTATGAGCCATTGGGAATGAGTAGTTTCAAAGACAAGCACATGCTTGTTTTCATGTCCTGAGCTTTGTGTGTTGAAACTATGAATCAATGAAGAATGTTATTGAAGCAATGGGGTGTTGATTATTCACATATAGTTAGCATTGTTGTATGTTTTTGAATTTAGTTTTATAGTAATAATGATATAGTTTCCATGTTTTATATGTATTGTGGTATAAAGGCCCATCCCAAGTCGTTAACAGTGTTGTGTAATATAGTGACTTTGGCATACCTATTAAATAAACTAGTGTTAAGACCAACATGCATCAAGGCCCTAAGACCCATGCATAGAGTGATAAATCAAAGAATGAGAACTTGAACATAATCCATACCCATGACTCAACTAAGTTCCTGAATAACCCCTAATTCGTTATCCCCCTAGCTTGCATCGATAAGGGTTTTGCCCAGCCATATATGAACTTGCACCATAAGACTTGCATCCTTGAATGGTCTCGTACCTATTTAACTTGCCAAGAATAACCTAACACTGATAGGCTTCCCAATCCATTTCACAAATGATCAAGTCCCATTTATCCCAAGGTTGTGCCATGTTTCAACTATCCCAACGCGGCCTTGATTCCTTCATTATTGTGCTTTAGGTGAGTGCACAAGGCTTGCACCTTGTGTGAAATTTATGCCAACATAGTAGTGTGTTAAATGTTGTGCACCATAAACTTTACCATGCTCATGCCTAGTTGTACCAAGTATAAAACTAATTTGACTTGAATGCTAAGCGCATGAGTAGGCAGAAAAGATAAACAACCAAACTTTTCTACAACAATTAGGCTGTCTAAAAATGTGTTTTAGGCTTAAGTGATCTATGCTTAGTAAAAAGTGACAACCCAAAATAAAGTGTGAGCATCTCAAACAATCATGCACTATAGCTAAAAACTCAAGATCATGTTTTATATATCCCAACACATATTACTTGAGTTTTCTAGACTAATAGGAAATCACCCTACCTCTTGTATGAGAATGGACCCTAACCATGCATGGAAGGCATCGATATAGACTAATAACTCATCAAATAGATCATGTAATACTAATATGTGTGCACTAGTGAGATGCTCCTTTAACAACTAGAATGCCTACTCACATACTTTTTTCTAGACAAACATCTACCTTCTTCTCTCAAGGGAAGTGAAAGTGTTCATAATGCCAGAAAAATTATCAATAAAATGATGATAATAGCCTACCAAAATCATGAATATTAGGACCTCCATGACACTTGGGGATTCCAACCACTCTATAATAACATGAGTCTCAGATGGATCTATTAATATCCCTTCCCTTGAAATGATGTGCTCAAGACACTACATTTTTAGCTGTGCAAAAACCCACTTTCCCAAGTTGTATAAATGTTTCTCTTGTAAATCTTGTAAAACCTACCATAGGTGATCATTGTGTTCTTATTCATTTTACATGAATAAATCAATTTGTCATCAAGGAATATCAACATAAAATAGTCTAAAAAGGTACAAAAAATTCATTCACAAGTCTCATGAACACTACCAAAGAATTATTCAACCCAAAGGGTACCAATTTAAACTCATAATGACCATGTCATGTATTAAATGTGGTATTTTGAATATATGCCTCTGAAATTCACAACTGATGATACCTTGACTTCAAATTTATCTTGGAAAATAATCTAGCTCCATGCATATGGTCAAACAAGTCATTAATCCTAGGTAATGGATAATACTGTTTGACCATTAATTTGTTTAGCTAGCATTAGTCAAAATAAATTTGAAGGGATCCATTCTTGTTCCTTATGAAGATAACATGTGCTCCCCATGGAAAACACTAGGATGTATACGGCCCTTCACCAAAGATTCATCTAGATGTAACTTGAGCTTACAAAACTCAAGTGCGGTCATCTGATATGTGCTCTAGATATTGACATAGCCCTAGGTACAATATCTATCCCCAAATCAATCTTTTGAGGTGGGGGAATCCCAATGAACTCACTCAAAAACATATAAAAAAACTCCTAAAGGATGGGATGATCATTTAATGAATCCCCCTCTATCTCCTCTGACCTATCACTTAGGGTGATAACAAATATTTGATATCAATTTTACATGCTATACTTGAGTTGCATCACATAAACCATGTGAAGGGAAATGTATCTATTGACTCCTAAGATAATCATATTGGTGCCAAGGTCATTGAGACACTCAATGACCTTGATGTGATGGTACATCTTAGCTCTATGAGAATTTAGCCAATCCATACCAAAAATAACTCTTTAAGTTGTAATGGGTATAATGTGTAAGTCGACAGTGGTGGGGAAGTAACCTAAATAAAAAATGAAATAACTCACCAGTGAGATAATGGACACCTTGGCCCTAGTGGAAAACTCAACCTCCCAAATCTCATGCTTTACAAAATATAGCATCCTAAAATGGTCCACAACTGGAGGGTATATGAAAGAGTTAAAATCTTTATAATCAAATATAACTATAAAAGATAATTTGTTAATCATACATGTGGTCTTAATGATTATTTATTAGGATTCCTTTGGTAGTTTTCAACTACCATATACATCCTATGACCCTGACCCATATCACTTATAATATTTTCAAACATTTGAGCCTTCTACCTTGTGGTATCTTTTAATATATGTGAACAATCTTCTACATAGTTTTATGGTTATTTGCAAGTGTAACACGTACCTCTAACCTAATCTTGCCATGATGGGACTCCAATTATCTTCTACCCAACTATAGTTTTAGATCCTAAAGGTCCTATATATATAAATTGATGAGTCCACGTCATCCCAATTTGATGTCTAATAAGCTACCTATCCTACCTCTTATCAATGTTTTGGCCCTACCTATTCAAAACCCTCATGAATATCTGGATATTATAATCATGATGGTTACTCTTTTGTTACTGATGAGAGGGTCCAACATGTTAGATGGTGGATCCTAATCTTATTATAATTCCCAATTTATGATCAAGGTGTGCTTCCCCATTATGGTCTCCATGGACCATCTACTATTAGGTCACATATCTAATGGTAGAAATTATGTTGGTACATTTTTGTCCTAATATGTAACCCTCTTTGATAGAAGGTTATTGTAATCATAATGATGCACTATGTGTGAGTGAAGAGATTATTACAATAGATGTATTACAGGTTTATCCCTTCATTTATTGGATTGAATAAGAGAACTAGTTATATTTGTGTGGATGTATCCCATATTGGGTGAACCCTGTTAAATCTATGCCTCTCTTGTATTATGTTTTCTAATTTTTATTGTTTTTATTTCATTAATATTACTCTGCATTCTATTTTCCTAATGTGAGAGTTGATCGGGTAGGTTTCTAACCTCCCCTAGGTGTGGGCTACTACCATGTGAGCTAACATCATATCAGAATTGCAACTTTCTCTACAACCTCTCTCTAGCCTCCTGAGACTTCCCTCAAGTGTCCTCTAAAATGCAAGTTTTCTCCAATGTGATCACTAAGGTTGGTGGAGAGAGTATGCTTACCTCACTAGCTAGGTATACATTCAAGCCTCTATAAAATGTTTCCCATGAATAGCCTCATTTGTAACTATAGATGGTATTTTATGATTATATAACACTTCAGTATTGTACACTTGGAAAACTCAAATCTTAGATATTCCTCTTAGTTCTACACTTTTTCAACTTTTTGCATGTCTCACATCTACTCTATCTTTATGCCCCTTAGCCTATATCTCTTAGTCTGACCAATCTTATATTGATGATCCAGGTCTTTTATTTTTCCCAAAATGCTTAAAAGGTACTTATATTCCATCTCTACAAGTTTAGAACCTGTACCTGGTCCCTACTACATAGACACTAATGTTTGGGATAAACTATAGTGTCAAAATTATTGTCATGTCTTGACACGTGTATAGTACCCTAAAATCATATAATTTACAAATGAAACATATTCTAATGGTTGGCCTAATTCCTTTAATGTGAGTTATTAATCTAAAGGGATTGATATAAATACATGATCAACTATCATTCATTCCTCACCTATCTACACCCAACAAAAATACTAAAGAACATTCAATTGAATAAAGCTTCCCCATTTATTCTTATTTCTATACCCATCATAGAGACTAAACATTTACAAGTCTGAATTACTAAGGAAGCATCCTAAGACCCTGATTTTCTAGTTTATAAGCGAGGTCACCATTGTCATTGCTTTGCATATATTGTCTGATTCAAACATAATATGTATAGGATAACTACATGAGCATGAGGCCCTCTTCTAGAATATTGGTTCGTAGGTAGCATCCACTAATAGTGGGATCTTTGGGGAAACTCAAAATTGTGTTCTCACTAACCCATTTTCTCCCAAAGTCACTATGAATATGGAAAATTAGGGTTTTACCATTTCATAAGGAACAACTATCCATAACCTAGATCTAAGTACAACAGAGTGAAAGTGAAGAAAAAATTAAATTATCTAGGTGGTCGCATCTTATTTTAGTATATATTCTATATAAGACACTAGCATTGAACCCAGATAGTAGCATCGATACAACCATCCTAGGTTGTTACTGTCTAGAGAGCTAGAAGAATCGAAACTAGAATATGATAACTATTCTAGAATATCTTTCTCACCTACTTTGTATCTGTTCTAGATCTAGAACTAATTTAACATCATAACAAACTAAGTTCATTACTTCTTTTTCATTTCTATATCTAACATGGTTATATTTTTCATATTTAGACTATCTCAGCATAACAAACTCAATGTATACTTACATTTGATTTTAAATTTTGATTACCCTGTTATAGATATGATTTTCACCCTTGTGCCATTTCATTTATATATACCCCTTTAACATCTAGATAATCCCAATCTAGATCTTTTAGGGTTAAACATTTGGTGAACATGATATTTAAGCATCAAACCCTAGGACAATTAGGTTTTTCTAATTTTTCTATTACTGATCCCTAAATTGATATAAGTTTTAAAATCATGTTTGACATGGATATTTCTATTAATCATTTCATGGTCCAATACCTTATAGTGGCTATTAATTTTTATAACTCATTACTAATTAACTCATTTCAATCTATTAGGGATTCAAAACCTGCATTCCTGTAGGCTCCTCCTTGTCTTAATGTTTCCAATAATAGGATCTTAAAAAGTAAGCAACACTTGATCTCTCTTCAAAATTCATTTTGCAATGCCACACAACCAAAATCTAATGGATATGACATTATTAACCACTTGATAAATATGCATGCAAAAAAATTAATCCTTGAGCTCTTAAATCAATCTAATGTTTATAAGGATATCCTATACAAGGCATTGCATGAGACACAATTTCCAAGTGATATTGAGCCTATTTATTTTGTGGATATCATGAAAGATCTCAAGAAATATAACAAACTCATAACCTTTGATACAACAGACTTACCATCCAAAGATATTCTTGACCAAAATTTGCCTTTATTCATACAAGTAACAATATAAAATAAATTTATCAAAAGAGTGTTCATTTCTAATGGATCAAACCTAAACATTTGTAGCATAAAATTGTTAACCACCATGAATGTTAACCCAAATCTTATTAAAAAAGTAGTTATGCAAATAAAAAGGTTTGACAATTCAAAAATCCCTTTGGTTGGTTAAATTACATTGAATAACACTATGGGTCTTCGTACATTGCCCAGTTTGTGCTAAATTATGCAAAATAACTTGAACTATAACATCCTATTGGGATGGTCTTGTATACATAAAATGTATGTGATTCCTTTTACATTACATGCATGATTAAAATTTTGTGATTAGGTAATCCTTTACACATGTCTATCAGATCCAAATCCCTTCCAACACTATGCAATGGTCCAACAAATAGATAATACTAAACCATAATACTCTGGATATGAGTCCAAAATTGACACACTACTGCAAGAACCTAATCATACTATGCTATTCAAAGTGCCAAAAATACAATTTAAATATTTACCTGAGTCTCTAACTTCATTACTCTAGTGGTTAATAGTGTATGGGCTTATATCTTTCCCTCATCCTATCGAGGTTGATATGAGTCAACCTCTACCCAAAGGATATGGTGTGAATGTTTATTATTACTATCATCAGGGACTCGAGCATTCTATGAACCATTGATTTACCTTGAAGCATCATATCTAAGATCTTATCGATGACCAAAATCTAACATTTGAGGATTCTCCAAAGGAGTTAGGCTCACAGCAACTCAAAAAGCATCCACACCAACAAGATTTAATAATTACATTATACATGGTTGGTACTTATTTTTTACATAACCATATTGATCCTACGTAAATGAAAACCACTTGAAATTTTAATCATTTTCAACAACTTGGTTTTGGATTACAAGGCTTGCAAAAAAAAGTCACTTGGAAATACTCCTTAGGAAACATAACATTACCTATTTCTTTTGGTCTTAAAGTAATTCAAACACAAGTTTGGGTTATTGCTACCACATATCCATATGCACTTACATTAGTAACTCTTTGGCTATACCAAATGGAATCAAAAATTGATCCAAATCAACAAGGTATCTCATTTTCTCACAAAGACCAATTAATACATATTTTAAATGATAAAATTAATTCTTATATTACACATGCAAAATGTGAGGAGAAACATGCTATGTACCTTTTGAACATATCCAATCATGATGTAAACAATGTCAAAGATCTAACCTAAGGTTGTAAGTTTCACAATTGGGGGACATCTATGACCATCCATTGGATGACATCATAGGATGATCTTTCCTCTTTGAATATTCCAAAAATATCAAACAAATCAAAACATTCAAAAATACAAAACAAAACTTTTGACACTTATAAGTTCTATTGAATCCTTGGCATCTGTGTGTTAGTCCCATGTTGATGGATGTCATACTCAATTAATCTTGCATAAATATATGTGTCACACTTTTACTTGAGTGTGATACAAGCATACAAAGATACATGATACATTCTTATGTTAGATGATGTGCTTTCCCTCTACTCATGTCATATGGACATTGAGGGAATCCACTTCTTTGATCTTGATACACATAGGTTATATGATTTGATGATCACTTTACATTATCATCTTTGATTTTTCATATGTAATTATACAAGCCTATTATCTATGATTATATCTTACATATGGTACTTGATATGCTATACACTTGACAAACTTTTTCTAACACATTGGATCCATGGGTTACAATGACATGTTTATGCTGGTTGTTTATGCTTTACTTTATGCACTTCATTAAGTGTCTTGCCTTGCTATTATATACCTTGTTTGAATATTTGAATATACTACTTTTATTGTGGCTCCCATGCCTATATATGCTTTCATTGATATTTTTCTATGTCATTTTTTATTTTATGGACATTTGAATATGTCATTATTGCTTTTATGGACATATAACTAAGTCATGTCCCTTCAATTGTGAGACATTTGAACATGCACCTTGTTTGTGGTTTTATTGGACCATTGCCTTTTGAGTTTCTTTTGAATGCTCTTGTGTGTGTGATTGATTTACTTTTTCAACTTGTATTTTTATTGTCTAGACATTGCTATGATATTTATCATGCATATTATGCCTACATGTGATGACATTAGTTCAATGTGTTTCAACGATATATTTACCTAAACATGTTCCATTCTATATGCTACATGGTCACATTTACAGATTATACAATTATCTTATCCTTTTGAGGTGAGGTAACTATTATTGGAAACAAGATGACTAAGAGGGGGGTGAATCAGTATTCATTTTTTTAAAATTCAATTCCACTTAACTATATATGAACCATCTTAACATACATGTACATCTCAACAATAATAAACAACAAAACATAAAATCTTAAAACACATGAACACAACATATATGTGGGAAACCCTCTTGGGGTAGAAAACCCACTGATGAAGTAAATGGACTACAGTCCTATAAGACAAACATCAACATTCAATTGAGCACCCATTTAACTTGGAGCACCAACCTTAATCTACCAAGCACCAACTCAACAAGGAATACCAAACCCTAATTTACCAAGTACCTACTTGGCTTTAGCAAGATCCAACTTGTAAGGAGGTTATAACCTCCTAGATGACTCAACACCAACTCAGCCACCTGATTTTTTGATCACCTTCAGAAATCTTTATTTGCTTTTACAATAGATGATGATCTACTCTTTCAGCTCTTCATTATTTTCAACCCACTCAAATTGATCTTCAAACCTCTTAAACTGATCGTCAACACTCTTCATTCAAATAGACCTCTTCATAGCTTGATTAGGTCTTCTAACCTTAATCCTCTCTTGTAGAAATTTTGTTATACATTCATGATATCTCTGATGCTCTACATGACTTCCTTCTACTCATAAATGATGTATGTCATTCACTTATCCTATTCTACTGTCATTCTCTTATCACACTCTTAACATCCCCTCTTCTCATCTTCTAAGCACACAAAAATAGGCCTAACTACCTTGTTTTTATATAAGTCATTTGATCATATCCTTCTAGGTTAGCTATACATTCAAATCACATAGGTCAGCTATGTATAGGTTAAAGATTATTAGAATAACATACCTTAATCATGAATGAATCACTATAATCAATTGGCCATACATCAATTATCCCTTAGTCCTCTTTTAGGCTTATGGAGATGTAATAGGTATTCTCAAAAACATGTTACTCTTTGATCTCTTTGAGGCTTATCCAAATGCTTCACATGGTAGGAACATAACACATGTCACTCCAATAACCCTAAGACAATTTTACTTTAGGTCTACAACACATTTTAGGTCCAAATGCCACTTGAGCCCTTATTCAAAATAATGCTTATAAAAGGTCTATGCATATATAGAAACTCACAACATCCTCAGGGCCACCTCAATCAACCAGATCATGGGATATGATGAGAACTATTGGTCTTACAGAACAATATTCCAAATTACTCTATCACAGACTCTACTCAACAAGATAAGCCAAAATGGCTTCAAAGAATAAACCTCTTATATCAACTTCCAAGCTTCTGTAAATAATGGATAGATCATTAAAGATACAAATAATATCATCATGCATTTCAATGCATCACTCTTTTATGAAAACACATTAGAAATAATCTTATTTCTTCTATCTGATTTCTTCACTGTCTACATAACTAGGTATGTTAAGTGACTGGCCAACTTTGATCATTGACTACACACACTTGAGGTTTATAACTTGTCTAGAAACCTTCATGAATATCAACTACAAGTCTCATACTTTGATCTTCATCTACTTAGCAACTTTGACTCCGTCAATGTTGTTTGCTATATTAAATCTTTGAAAGATAAACACTTATCTATATGGTCTTCTGAACCACTTGAGAAACCAAACATACCTGGAGATGCCTAAGAGAGTTGAAATAAACCTCCAATCACTTGTCTAGTCATATCAAACCATTCTAAGCTCTTTTGATCAAGATCTTCAACATCAAGTCATAGTCAAGGTTTTATGAGGGTTTAGACTAACTTCTAGTCTTAACAATCATTTATAAAACTTAGCTCCTCTTTCTAGAAACCAATGCTTAGAAATTTGAACTATAACCCTTCCTTATCTACCATGAATAACTTAGGATCTCATGTAGTAGTTGCACGTGCCAATAAACATTGATAAGACCTTTTTGGGTAGATAACTCTTCATTCTATGAACTTGAGAAATTTTAAAATACTTTTTAAGCCTTTTCCTTTTAAACCAAGTCTTGAGACTTCATACAAATACCTAAAACAATTTGACTTGCCATTGTCAATGTTTATCTACTTACCAATGTCATGAAAATATATCATGCTATCTCATCTGACCACCATCTCTCTTCTTGCTTTATAAGCCTTCACCTACAAGTCTTATTAAGCCTTGTATTTGATCTTCTATCCACCCTATAAGCCTTACCTTGAAACTTTTTAATGTTTTAATGCCTTTTCTGTATGATCAAACAACATCATACACTCACTCTTCTTCAAATCTTCAACATAACTTCTTTAGAGCTACTTACAAATTTTTAGAATTTAACTGTAGCCTCTTTAGAGCTATATACACATAATTTTGGAGCTGAACTTCTACTCATCTATAAGATAATAAATACTTTAGATACAAAATCAGACAATCTCTCTCATGCTCAAACACTATCAAGTGTTCTTTGGAGCATTTTCTTTAGAGCTTCATCTTTGCAACACAATCAAAGCATCTTTGAAGTTGTATACATAAAACTTTGGAGCACACTACATCTTCTTCAGAGCTTACTCATTTCATCTTGCCACATGAAAATATAATCTTACAATATCTCAAGGCTTAATTAATCAAGGATTTGTATCAAAATCTTTGATATTAATTATATTAGATTGACATCAAATAAAGAATCATGCATCTTCATTAGGACTTTTGACATCAATGATAATATTAAATATCAAAGATCAACACTGAAAGACAATGCTCAACATCTCTCCTTTAATCAATGGCAATGTATAACAATCTCCACCTTTGTCATTAATGGTAAACACACTTAGAAAACACTGTCAACTACTCCTTGATAGCAATCATCTCTTAGACCTGATTTTTTTTTTTCTTCTATTTTGATCTTGCTCTTTTTCTCATTTTTTCTAATCTTTCTCCCATTTTCTCATCCTTTTCTAAAATTTTAGAACTATTTCATTTTTTTTAATCTCTCTCCCCCTTTGAAATTAATTACAAAGGTCTTCCATAACTATCATCTCTTTCAAAATGGACTCAGATTACAAGACTACTTCAACATAGATAAGACTTAGTCAACTTACTTGAATAGCTCCCCCTTATACTAAGCAACCACCATGCTTATGTTAGTAATAGATATCAAGGATCATCTGTAAATTTTAAAAATATACTTTTCTCCTCTTATGAGTTGCTACTATTTCTCAAAGACACACAGTCTTCAGTAACTTCTCAATCAGGGCATTCTTCTAGCTGATTCATAAAAAAATCAACAAAGTTTATGATGCATCTCAAAGTTAATATCTCCTTAACTCTATGTATATAAAAAGAAATAACTCTCTTGAAAAATAACATAGAACTACCAAGCTCCTCTTTAGACCAAGCATATATTCTTTCAAATAGCTAGGAACTCAAGATCACATACCATTTTTTTGACATGGTTGAAGAAGATATTGTTGACCAAATTTGACTTTTAGGTCAAATTGGGGCACCTCTAGGTAGAAAAATTATTTTTGAGATATTTTAGGGAGCATAATATCTTGTCATGAGGTGTTTTATATATCTTTTAATATTATTCAATGATATATTATCCTTGGTCATGAATTTCATTAGCCAACATGTCTTTTTGAATCATTTTAGGGGAAAAGGTGCATTTAATGTTTTGTATAAGTTTTTAAGGAAATGTAAAGGTTATAAAATATTTTCATGCCCCATATGTCCCTATGAGTCTTAATTAGCTGATAAAACTAAAAGACGACAAGTTATGCAAAAAAATGTATTTTTTAGTGAAAAGAGCAGAAAATGGCACTTGTACAAACTCTTTGGGAAGTGTGCCACTTTAAAAAGGTTAAAATGTGACTCTTTAGCTTTTACATATTTTAAATGATCTATAAGTATCATTTTAAATTTCAAAACTATTCTACTCATTTTCACCTTTCTTGGCAAACAAAAATGACGTATAAATTTGTACGTGGTACGGTTAACAAAAGGGGTTTTATGCAAAATGATCATGGGAAAGTCTATATAGTTAATTGTGCACCCTACAAGTTTTGTTCTTGTTTGGGAAAGTCTATATAGTTAACTTGCTAAGATTGATTCTAGAGGATGTTGACTCTGATACCTTATGTCCTCCATGATTTTTTTCACTTTTTGATTTTATTTGATGAGTTAACCAGCTCAGTTTGCAAAGAAGAGTGAAGGAGTGAAGTTGTAGTCAGTTCTACCTTGTTCTATAAAATTTGTCATTTATAGAGGTCTTGTATGAATGGAAAAGGATGTCTTACATGCCTCAAAATCATATTTTCACTTCTTCAAAGGTTTTGGTTTCACCATGTCATCATTTGAGTAGCTTGCTAACTTGTCTTCCTCCATTGTCAGCTCTTTGCACAATTTCAGTCGCAGTCTCACATATGAGCTTGTTCATCCTATCTATGAAGTGGTAATGGAGGTGTATTAGATTATTCAAGGATTTAAGAGTTGAATAAAGTTCTTTTTTATGCTTATAAATGTGTGAGTTTGATTATATGCCCATATTCCATGTCAAGAAGTCATTGATTCCTCTATCTGCTCCATTTTATGTGTGTGCAAGTGGTTTCAGGTTGGAAAGGGTGTTTTTAAGATGGTTTCAAAGATTTATTGATGGCGAGCATCTATTTGAAGATTTAATAATGCATTTTGAGTTGTTTTGTATTGGCATGTGTGATAGAAGCATATAAATTCTATATACATAGGTAGTATCCTATTGTTCATATCTAATTCACTATTGGTGTGCCAAACATCCACCTATAGGCTATCTAGTAGGGGTCAAAGAGCCATTTTGAAATGCTTGGCAAGTGATATAATTCATATTAATAAACCTCATAAGTTAGAAGGGATTATAGCATCCATTTTGAAGTTATAGGATGACTAAACAAGGTAACAATTTCTTCTCAAGATAATGACTAAGTTTTCAGACCTACAGTCTCCAAAAAGGCAAAGTAGTGGTCCATGAGCTTTTTAAAAATGATATGTAACAAGGATATCGAGTTGCTTGATGCATTTAATGAACATACTAGATTTATTATAGTATAGACTATACCCCTGTAAAAGGTGGAGGTCAAAAATTAAGGGGAGATAAGTTTTTAAAGGCCTCAAATATGCCCTAAAACATACTGAAATACTTTAGTAATATCTAAAGGCCTGTAGATGCAAATGACCCTTTTATCACCATAAAGAGCAACTTTGAACTTTATCATGACTAATGTTTTATAGCTAATGAAATTGGGTCAAATGAATTGAAGCCTAATAATAAAGGGATAGGATAAATCTCTATGTACCCATGATTACCTACATGTACCCCCTCAAGCATGGAGATCAACACCTACAATAGGCCCTACAAAGGTGTCTTAGTCTAGTCAATAAGGACTCAGTTTTGGGATAAAAAAGTGTATTATTAGGGTTAATGGGAACTCAATATTGATATATAAGTAAGTGATCACCTCAAAGAGGTATGTTAGTGGTGTCATATAACTCTCCCAAATGAAAACAAGGCTTATACAGGGTCCCAAGACCCTGTACACACCTACAACAAGGTTCAAGATATCAAAGGTAAGGTGAGACCTAGACTATTTGCTAAGGAGAGGGATGATATGTGACATAGGAGAAGGTTTAAGGGAGCCTAAAAGTATCATATTTAAATGAATAATGCCCATGAAACCTACAGGAAGAGGTAAAATAGGGGTGTCTTAGTCTAGGTACAACATGATACCTAATTTGGACTAAAAGATGAATATGAGGCCCAAGAAGGAGTTTAGGTGATGAAACAAGCATGGATAATATTCAATAGGAAAATTTTAACCTCCATAAGATATTTTTTATGAAAAAAAAAGTATACATGGACCTCCTAAGGCCCTGCATACACCTATTCACTAAGTGTGCACTCTTAGTGAAGGTAGGAGTCTATCATGCAAAGAGAGAAATAATGTTTGACATCAACTTGAGATGGTTCATGATAGATAAAATTAATGTTTTACACATTTAAATACCCCTCCAATATGCTCATCCAATTTTCATTATTTGGGCAAAGTCATTAGTCTGTACAATGAGTTAAGAAACCTCTTGGTCCAATAGGTGAATATGAAGAATCTAAGGAAGGGAATGTTTTGGGATGAACACAAAGCTCAAATAACATGAAGTGTATATTAAAAACATGTTATAGGAACCTATAATTACTATTTTGGCTTAAAAAGGCCAATTTTAAGAGGGTTTGATGCAAATGTAGGGAAACAAGGTTTTTTAGGCCTTTTTTAGGCATTTGGAGATGGTTAAATACCTAAACCATGGAATTAGGCAAAACCCTCTAGTAAAAATGATAATATGACTTAGAAAATCTCAAAAAATATTAAATTTTACATGGGGATGAGGGATATACCTCTCTATTTTTTCTTAGATGTTAGCCAGTCTAGAAAAATCAAACTTTGGCAAAGTAAGCTAATGAGGGCAAATTGAGAAAACATTTTGTCATGGAGCTTTGGGAACCTCATTGAAACATCTGATAAGGTCTATGAAAATGAAATTGATTCCATGGAATCAATAGATATGGAAACATATGATAAGGTGTATGAAAATGATATTGATTCCATAGAATCACTAGATCAAGCTCAAACTCCTCAAGTTGACCAATTGCTCATGCACACAATCCAAATAGGCAGACTTTCACTAGGCCTAGTTGGCAAATGAGAAAAGAGGATGAAGTAGGGTGTTTGGAATACTATGTAGTGGCTTGGTAAGCTAAAATGAGGTGTGAATATGCATAATACATCAACCTACCTATGAGATACCAGTCCAAACAACTCAAAACAATAGGGTGCATGCTAAACCTATTAGGCTTTGAGAAGGTCTAGTGCCAAATGGTAGTCCATATTCATTTAAAGCTCTTGGTATACTATATAGGTGATTGAGACATGTTTAAAAGGTGGAAATACACATGATTGAACTCATAGTATGCATAAGAACCCACTAGAAATCCAATTCTAGCCTTGATAGAGCTCAAACATGAAGAATGAGTATAATCAAGCTCAAAGAGGTGTGTTAAAATGCTCAAATATTTTTGAAGGTTTTTAATGGGAGCCAAAGGGATTAAAAGAGGTTATTAGGGTCCCTTGGTATCAAGTTTGTGGAATTTTGAGGTAGGTTCAATGTCTAAGTTTTATTAGCCAAGCTTAAGACCAAAAACTACTCAAAACCCTACTAAACCCTCAACCAGGACTTGATGGAGTAAACAAGCTTTAGGAGATATCCAAATGACATAGTTTGGCAATGAAATATATTATATCATGAAGAAGACTCCCTTAGGGCATCTCCCACCAAGATGAGTTGTATGGATAACATGTAAAATAGGGTTTTTATCACTATTTTGTGTGTTTTTAGGTTTTAGAGAGGATCTGAAAATGCAATCAAGTTTGAGGGGAGGAATAATAATTTTAATAACTCCTTATGGCCATTTTATTATAAGAAAAAACTTTTGATTATCCAAAATAGAGCTCTTATTTAAGTCATCCAAAACTGGCATAGTAGACATAAGGGTGAAAACTCTAAGTGTAAGCCTTTTTAAAGCATGAATAATGCCTTTAAGGCAATGGAGGGTATTTAAGGTGTCATTCAATCCCTCAAAAAATTTCATGGGAAACTAAAGGCATTTTTTTAGACTAAGTGTGAAGGGTAACTGAAAAAGGAGTTTTTAAGACTATAAACAATGATGGCTTCCTTCTAGGAGTTTCTAGATGAGTAGGAATGCAACCAATGAATGAAGATGCATGCCTAAAGGCCTTTCCTCTTATTCCTATCATTAGACCTATTCCTAGTCAGTGGTGGGATGTTCAAATAGGTTTAAATTATGAAGATAGTTTTTTGAGCCAAAACTAGGAGTTTCATGTCATTTTTCATAAATTTCATGACTTATATGGACATTTTTACCTCTTGAAATTGCATGGGTCATCCCATATCTCTTTCTCATGTAATTTTAACCCATTTTATTATATTTACAAGTGTCCAAGGGAATTTTGGACTTCCATTCTCTTACTTCTCTCTCAAAAACTATAAATAATGACTCATTTGGCTCTTTTTAGCAACCTCCATTGGTTGATGGTGAAACCCTAGATGAATTTTTACTTGAATGACTCTTGAAGAAATAAAAAAGTGATTTTTTGTGCTTTCATGCTGTAAAATTTGGTGTTATTGTAATCTTGTTGGTCTTGTCTAGTGGAAGATGATCTTTTCTAGCATGTTATCTTTGATTGTTCACCAAGTGTGCAGAAGAGTGATTGTTTCAGGTCTTTGTTAGTGTTATTTTCATGTGTAAGAGTGTCTTAGAAGTGATCTATGACTAATTATCTAAATGGATCATTCATTTCTCTCTTAAGTATCAAATACCTTCTTGAACCTAGCTTATGAAACACTGATGTGACAATGCAACTTAAATTGTGAGTTTTATGGGAAAGAAGCCTTGTTTAGCTCTAAGTAGTATAAGTTCAATTCATAAGAGGAATTAAAATATTGGTGTGTCACATTTTTTTTATATTTATTAGTTATTTTCTCAATCCTTTTCATCTAAAATTGATAGGCAAGAAAGTACTTCAAAGAATGCATCAAGGGAACTAGCCCTTCTAGAGATTCATCTCAACAAATTATTACCAATAGCAAGATAGATGTATCCATTGTGCCACTTAGATGAGGAGAGATAGGCATTTATTCAATGGTGAAAATCTAAGTGATAATAATTTTTGGCATGCTCAGTGGGACTCTAAGTCCTAGAAGATTGTCCAAGATTGGTGTTGGCTTTGGCATAGTTGTAGCTACAAGAACATCTACATTCAGTACCTGGTAACTCCATTTAATTTTTTAACTCTTTGATTACTGATCAGTTCTAAATTTCCATACCAAAGGTGACCACTAGTTCTATTGCTAAAGGTATACCCTTTGATTTTATGCAATTGCCTCCATATTCTATCAAAAGTTTTAGGTTTGTGATTACTCATCCTTATTTAAGAGAGTTAGTGTTTAAAAAGTTCAAGTTATTATTTAGTTCAACCCCTAATACTCATAGTCTACATTCCAAGATGGCTAGGAACCAACCTTTTCTAGCTTTCACCAGATCATCTCCTTTGAATCTTGCCCAATATGACCAAATTCCAGGAGCAACCCTTAAGAGTGTTCTATCTTTTAGTGGAGAAGGTCCTATTACTACCATTGAACATATTAGAAACATATATATTTTTTGTAATATCCATAATATCATTCAAGAGAATATGGATACTAGGTTATTGGCATTGTCTTTCAAAGGGAAAACTTTATATTGGTATGGGACTCTACCTAAAAATTCTATTCATTCATGGGACGAACTAGGAGATTTATTGACTAAGAGGTTTGGAGAGAAAAGTGATCATCTATCACTAGCTGAGTGATTGACCACTATCAAGAGGGCACCATAAGAGTTTATGCAAGATTTTAATATTAGATTTCAAAAAACATTGGATAGGATCCTAGCCAATATGAGACCTACTCCAAACTATGCCTTCTTGTACTATCTAAAAGCATTAAATAGTGATGTTAGCCATGATGATCCAATCCATAGGTGGGAAAACACTCCCTATTCCCTATAAAGATAACCATGAATTTTGAGAATTGTCTTGTTCAAGTAGAGAAGATTTTCCCTAGGCCTCCAATGCCATCATTCCCTGATTTAAAGGCTCCTAATCAAGTTATATTACCTACCTTGGCTCTTTTGCCTAGTCAAAAAAGGTCTGCCATTGCCCCTAAAAATGAGATTCATGAAGTCAAGAGTTTTTTCCAAAGTGTCACTAATGAATTGGTTTCCATAAAAAGGCAACAAGCTCAAAGCTATAGACCTTATCATCCTTATAATCAGTTTGGATAAGGAAATAGACCTTCTTTTCAAGGTAATGCTCAAGGATGAGGTCAAACCACTCAAGCTAGACCTTACCAAAGTTACAATCCTAATGTTGCCTCTTCTTCTAAAGCTCTTGTTCCCCATCAAAACAATTTTTTTCAAGAACAACCATGTTATCCCTCCTATGACCAAAAATCAAGGCCAAGTTGCATATGCCAATGAAATACCTAGTCAAGACATGACAATGCAAGGAAATCAAGCATCTCAAGTTCCCACTTTTGAGATGCCAATGCAAAATGGAATGAAAATTGGAATAGAGAATGGAAAAACACAATCTGATTCTACTCTCATAAATCATTTTGAGGGAGAGTTTTGTGGCATCAATCATTTAGGGAAGTCAAGCAATGTGAATGCTAGTGTGTCTTCTAACACTAGGTCTAAGAAGAGGGTTGTTGAAGAGACACAAGGGGATAATAAAGGACCTATATTAAATCTTAAAACATCTCCAATGGTAGGTGGGCCTAATTCAGCTCCTAAAGTGTAGGAAAATCAAAAAAATTAGAATGTAAGGCATCTACACATCCACCTCCACAAGCTACACCACAAGGTACTAGTGCTTCCAAAGAACCTTTCAAGGTGAACATTCCTTATATTAATGTTTTGGATCAAATGAATAAGTTTCACATGAATATTTAATTATGGGATTCATTTACAATACCTAGACAAAAAGATATGCTTCAAAAAGAAATGTAAGGACTTCTTAAGTAAGTTGGATCAGCTAGGAATGAGAATGTTGTCTTGGTGAATGGAACCCAACCCATTGATTGAAAAGTGATGAAGACTAATAAGACTCCTCCTTTTTACCTATCATTAATCATTGGTGATTTCTTAGTTCACAATTACATCATAGATAGTGGGGCTAGTACTTTAGTTATGCCCAAGTGTATAGTAGATATACTAGGCCTTGAGTATGAACCAATGGATGGCTAAAAGAGTTTTACAATTGGATGGATCACCAGAAAAAACTTTGAGAGTAGTCAAGGACTTGAAATTGATTTTACATGCTTGTCATAATTTTTCCATTCTTCATGATGTGTTTGTGGTAAATTTACCTTCATACTTTGCTCTTTGTTTATTAAGAGAGTTTACAACTAAGATAGGTGGATACTTGGTATCCAATTGGTCTTATATGGTTTTTAGGACAAAGTATGGTACTAAAGTGAAAATTGAATTAGATCCTATCCATCACAATCACTTAGAGCCTTACATGCCTAAAGTGGCAAATGTCAATTATGCCATTATTGATGAAGAGGAACCTCACATAGACCAATATCCAACATCTTCTCTTGAAGGAGTTTCTGATTTATACATAGATGAATGGGGAGATGAACATTATGATCATGATCCTTAAAAATTCATAGAGTAATCTAGTCTTGAAGTGTATTGTATGCATGAGTAAGACTCTTTCATGCCAAATTTAATGAATCCAGTGAAGACATGGATGGTTTATGGTAGTTTTTTTTTGATAAATCAAGAATCAAGGTTGGGGTAGGTGGTGGAACAATGTTGATTTTTCCTTCCAAGGAAATGTACTATTCCACTTTTAGATTTTAATTCTATTGTAATTGTAATATGGTAGAATATGAGGCCCTCATTCATGGCCTTGAGTGGGCTAGGAAAAGAGGTGTGAAAGAGTTACAAGTGTATGGTGATAGTGAGTTGATTATGAATCAAGTAAGAGGCTAAAATGTGACTAAGAACTCCTTGATTAAGTCCTATAATCATAGAGTGTGGGATCTTGTGAAATATTTACAAGATTTCAACATCACATCTATCTCAAGATAAGACAACAAACATGATAATAGGTTGGCAACAATTGGAGCTTAGTTTGATGTTCTAATGGGGATAAAAGAAGATAAGAGCCAACCACATCTCAAGGTGATTGTAAGACCCTCCATACCAAATAATGTCACTAATTGGAAAGTTTTTTATAGTGACCAATAGATAACACTTTTATACAATAGGAGGCTAGGTTTTATTCCAAGAATTAGTCCAAACTACAGTAGTAATATCGAGGGTTGATTGTGTAATTAAAGTCAAACAAGCTCTCTAAAGGCCTAGTCACACTTGAGAGTATTTTCAATGATGATGACCAGTTGAAGAAAGAAAAGGTAAGAATGTCTACTAAGGAAGAAAACTATGAGAAATTAAACATCTTCAAGGATAAGTTGCTTGCACTTGGAAGGGTATGTACTAGTGAAGTGAAACATGCTTTCATTGAGTTATGCAAAGAGTTTTCTGATGTCTTTGCATGGGAATATAGTGATTTGAAGGGATTTGATAAAAAATTAGCTCAACATACCATAGAGATAGATGATAATGCTAAGTCCATTAAGAAAAGACAAAGTCAAATCAATCTTAAGATTGAGCCTCTTATGAAGAAAGAGCTTACTAAGTTGATTGAGTCCAAAATCATCTTTCCTATTAAGCATTCATCTTGGTTGACAAACATAGTCCCTATTAGGAAGAAGAATGGAGAAATTAGATTATGTGTTGATTTTAGGAACTTGAATAGAGTTTCCTTGAATGAAATTTTATTCTCTTCCCTCCATGGAACAAATTTTACAAGTTGTGGTAGGTAATGAAAGGCTTCCTTTCCTTAATGGATATTCCAATTACAATCAGATTTTGGTGAAGTGACCAATATAATATAGCCTTTACTACTAAATGGGGTACATATGCTTATAGGAAAATTATTTTTGGCTTGTATAATGCTAGAGATACATTTTAATGTGTAATGGATATGTCTTTTCAAGAACTAATAAATGACATTGTGTTGGTGTATCTTAATGATATCATAATTTTTTCTAAAGATGCAAAGGATCACTTGAATCACCATTTTTGAGAGATGAAGAGAGTTTGGAATCTCTCTCAACCCAAATAAATAAATGTTTGTTATCCATGAAGGCAAACTTTTAGGACACATTATCTCTAAGAAGGGCCTGTCCATAGATCCTTAAAGGCGAGTGAAATCTTGGCATTGGCTTTGTCCAAACACAAGAAAGGTTTACAAAGTTTCTTTGGGAAAATTAATTTCATTAGGAGGTTCTTTCTTGATTTTGAAAATTTATTCAAGCCTCTAATCTCTATGCTAAGGAAGTTTAATTGGACTATAAGAAGGAAGGATAGTTTTGAAGAGATTAAACAACCCATTGCCCAAGCTCCAACTCTTGCAAGTCTTAAATTTTTAAAGGATTTCAACTTGTATACCTTTAGAAATGATGAGGTAATTGTTGACCAATTTTTGGTCCTATAGGCCCAAATTGGGCACCCCCTCCTTTTTCTTTGCAAGATTCATTCAATCCATGTTTTGGCTAGATCAACCCTTAGTTGTCTTGTGCAAAACATTCTTTGTTAGACCTTTCTCATGAAAAATATAGGTGTTTCCCTCATTCTACTTTGCCAAGTGTATTTTGGGTTTGTCAAGAGCAATGAATTCACCTACAGTAGTGCATTTTAGGTTTTCTAAATGAATTTACTTGTGAAATTTTCATAAGTCAAGTCACTTGATAAACTTGATTTGGTCTTGGTGGTGTAATTTAGACTTTGCAAATGTCTTTAATTATAAAGGTTTATAAGTAAAGTCACTTGTAAAACATGATTTGGTCTTGACAGACCAAATTGGGTTTTTCAAGTGTCTTTAATTATTTGCCTTATCAACTGAAGTTGATGTAAAACCCAAAGTAGAAGCTCCTGGGAAGTCTAAAATGGTCTAACTAGTACAAATTAGGTTTGTGCAGGTGCATTACTTATCTAATTTTATAAGTAGAAGTGATTGAAGAACCCAACATGGTCTAAGCAGTTCACAAAAGGCAATGAATTTCCTTCAGAGGGCATTTTGATGGCTTGAAGGATGTTTACAAAAAGGTTGAAGGGTAAGTGTCTTTTCAGAGGGCACTTGGGAAAAGAAAGAGGACTTCTTCACTATTTCGAAGGATTATTGCAAAATTCCCAAAGGGTGCGTGCCTTTGTGAAGGGCACTTAGGCAGTACACAAGACCCTTATAATTCTTTTGAAAGGCATTGTTGGACTCAAAGTGTCCTTACAGAGGGCACCTTGGTCAGTGGCAGAACCAAATCAAAAGTTTTGAAGGGGCATTTGGAGGCACAAAGTGCCCTTGTAGAGGGCACCTTGAGAAAGATGAATACCATTCCATGAAGCTTGAAGGGAAATTTTAGATGAAATAAACCCTTACAGAGTGCAACCAACTAAAAAAGGAGATAAATTGCAAAGGCTCAAAGGGCACTTGCCATTCAAGAAAAGGAAATAAGCCAAGAGAGAATATCCTTCAGATAAATGTTCAAAGGAATTTGGAAAAAAAACCATAAAAAGTAAGAGGCTGAAGCCTAAAACATTGAATAGAAATGAAGGCAAAGGAAGATCCAAAGGATGATTTCCTTTGAATAAAATGTCTGAAGGAAATCCTTTGGACATTTTTTCTGAAGGAAATCAATGTTGCAAAAACCTGACACCCAAAAGAAAATACCAATAAGGCTCAAGCAAAGAGCGAGCAAGAATAAGAATCCATGGAAAATAAAAATGGGAAAGGGTCAGAACCTAGAACATGAAAAGGAGATAAAGCAAAGGCATAAGCTAAAAATTAGAATACCACAATCTTAAGGCCTAAATGAGTAAAGACAAAATAGAAAAAACCAAGTTAAAGTGAAGAGAAATAAAATAGATAAAACACGAGCAAGTAAAGAGAGCAGAAAAGACAAATCTTAGAATAGTTTCAACAACTTGACAAAGTCAAAAGGCATAATCAATGACCATTCAGAACAAGACAAGTGGTATAGGTACACTCAACAAAAGGAATTAATATATTTTGGTAGAATAGTATCTACCAAAAACCAATAAATAAATTGGTTTTTGAACTATAGAGACCAACATCCTATGTTTTCATGCTTCACCATTAATATGTATCCAAGTTGCGTCTAGGTATTGAAGAGAGCATAGTCGATCACAACAACTTGGAATGGCTTTTTCAGTTGCTAAGAATGAGTTTCCCATGCTTTTACAGCCCAAGGTTAGTAGAAGTGGTGGTTTGGATAGTCTACAACATGGTCTCCACATGTAGTTTGAAGATATGATAGTAGTAATGGTCTCTTGTTTCAGTAGATGTTTAACTTAGCATGGGTCTCTATTCCTAGTGATGTCAACCATCTTATTTTCAGCATTCTATATATTTTTAACCTCTCATTTGAGAAAAAAATATCTCAGCTTATATGGTGAAGTCCTGAAAGAATTTACCTTGAATCAAAAAAAATATTTTTACCTCTATTTAAGCTTGAAATTTTGTATATGTCTATGGTTTTGATCTTGTGTCAAGTCATTTTCTTTCATGCTTTCATAGTTTGAATCCAACATATCTAGTGTATTGTGATCTATTTCTTATAGGTCAAAAATAAGTGTCCATAGTAGAGTATATGCACATGTGAATAGGATACCATAGTGTATCTTAAAACACCTCTGATAGTCCTTCCTCCCTATATCTCCATAGGGCCCCCTATTGAAATACTAATGGAGGAGAGTTTTTCATCTTGAATGATAGTGTATGTTAGCTTGTCTTAGTGTAAAGTGTATATCAAAGTTGAGTAGACCAACCATTTTGGTGCATCACTGCTTAAGTTTAGGTTTTGATTTTCATTATTTCTCTCCCTTTTCATCCCCCCCATTGTTAACAACAAAAAATCTAGGGCCTCAAGGTACATCAAGGGGAGCTATCCCTTAATCTAGAGATTCATCCCTCACATTTTCCACCCATAACAAGAGGGATATCTCCATTGTGTTTCATGGATGAAGAGAGTTGAGCCTCCCTTCACAGGGTGCAATCCACCACATCAATAGTTTTTGGAACGCCTAATGGGACTAGTTTTTTTCCCAAAGAGTTGAAGAATTTTGGTGTGTTCTTCAACCAACTAGCCTTTAGAGGCTTTTCATCAACACCAATGGTGACTTTAAGTTGAATTAGTTGGTTAAGCAGTCTTGGTGCCATCAAGAAATCACTTTGGTATGTATAATCCCATTATTGAGTAGCATGGGCCTTGTGTTCCTTCATATAGTTTTGATCAAGCTTAGGTTATTCATAGAATCACTTCAAATATCTCTCCTAGTTGCCCTTCACCTAGTATAAGGAAGATAATTTTGAAGTTTGAGAAGCAAGTGATGGAGATAGATAGATTGGATGAACATAATAGATATTAGCAAGAGCTTATATATAAAGAGGAATATTTGTTCAGGCAAACTCATGCCTTGTAATCCATGAAGGAGGAACTAACAAGATGGAGGAGCCTTTTAATTCAAGGCAATCAACCTTGTATGCCTTTTCCCATCCCAGAGCAGCCCCCTCCTACTCAAAATAAAGTCCCCTCTTGTACACCAAATCCTTTCTACCAAATAGCCTTTGCTCACCAAATTCAATCTTCTAGCTCATCTAGTGCATTAATCACTCCTGATCTTAATCCTTTGCATCTATCTTTCCAACACCAAAGGGCATTAGAACAACCTCTCATGGAGACTAACCTTCTTAATTCTTTAAAATGTGGACCCTCTTTCAATGGGAATCACCCTATATCTTTTTTAAATCAACACATCTCTCTTGAAGCATCTCTTCCTATGCATGAGCAGACCCTTCCTAGTCTCCCTCAACCTCCTCAAGTATTTTAGCATAGGAGTGCCTATCATGAACTAGCTTAGGACCTTGAAGAGGATAATGTTACTACCTATTCACAAAGAAAGAGTTCCAATCCCAAGGTCATGAGTTGGAAGCAAACAATGGAAACATGGGGTGGGGAAAAAGAGGAGGAGAGGCCTATTCATTTTGATAGAAGCCTTGAAGAAGATGAAGCCACTCCTACTCATCATGATGATGCTTGTGACCTCTAAGAAAGGCTCTTCCAATATAATATAGTCACTCAAATTATAGAGTTAGAGTCCAAAATGAGGTTTTTGAGCCAAGGTGTGATGGATGGTTCAGACCAAGCAGAAGATCCTAGTCTAAACACACCCCATCGACACCCCTCTAAGAGAGATATCAAGCCACATCTGATGTGGGTGAAGTGTTGGCCAAATGGAAGGAAGAGAATCATTTGATTTTAGCTCAGGTTTTGCCTCCTCTCCCACATGAATTTAACCATCAGCCTTCCACTTCATCCCTTCTCAAGGAACCTATTTTAAAAGAGGTAAGTGAAGAAGAGAGGATTCAATTCATGGCTGACTAAGAATCTCTCATGGATGACAATGAGGAGGAAATCATCATGGATGCTCCTTTTTAAGACATCATCAATAATGGAGAAGACATAGGTCATGCATACATGCAGATGTTCTAACAATATGAAGATGAGGTTGAAAAACTTTATTTGTTAATAATGGATGATGAGGAATGTAAGCATGGTGAGCTCTCTCCACTTATTTGATGAACTTCATTCTACTGTGATGAGGAGAATGACCATGCCATGGAACCTGAGTTGGAGGAAGATCAGGAGCATGTCTTTGAAAAATTAGAGACTCTTATTTTTTATCAAGAAAAGGAGAGGCCTACCCATCTTGATGAAATATTTGAAGAAGATAGCCTTGAGAAAGAAGATGATGTCCCCTAGGATGAGCAAGTAGTTTGTGATCTCATTCTAGACATCATAATATTCAGCCTTCTTCATGAAGGCCATGATGAACCAAAAGATTGTTTGACAGGCTCCTTAATGAAGTTAAAGGGAACAAATCAGTCCATGGTGCATTGAAGGGGGTTATGAGCTAAATGAGGCTTATGGTGATAATCTAGTAGTCATTAGTTTCTTGATGAAATAAACCAGCTTGAGGGGCCAACATGAATTAGGTTTCAAAGGTAAAAGTGAATAAATTGATGTTGGAGACATCATTGACCTTGATCCACTCCGATACAAGCCAATCAAGGTGGCAGGCAAGAAGGGCAAGCCACCAAGCTTTCATTCCATTTAGCCACTTTTCTGGCACCATAAATTTTCTTGACATGAAGGAGACTTAAGAAGTTTTCCCTTTGATCCAAGAGGGAAAAGAGCATATTTGGTTAGTTGTACATAGTAGTTTGCTTTTTTTTAGGTTGTCTTTTGTTTTCCCTAAGTGTTGTTATACATGTGTGTAGTGTTTTTAGCCTTTGTGTGTGTTTTTTCCTTGTTGTTTTGGGTAAAATATTTGTTGGTTCATAGGTCCTTATAAGGACATTTTTGACTTAACTAAGATGCATGCTTCCCCTATGAGTCGTCAAATGTGTTGACCAATTTTTGGTCCTGTAGACCGAAATTGGGTACCCCCTCTTTTTTCTTTGCAAGAGTCATTCAATCTATTTTTTGGCTAGATCATCCCTCAGTTGTCTTATGCAAAATGTTATTTATTAGACCTTTCTCATGAAAAATCTAGGTGTTTCCCTCATTCTACTTTGCCAAGTGTATTTTGGGTTTGTCAAGAGCAATTACTTCACCTACAGTAGTGTATTTTGGGTTTCTCAAATGACTTTACTTGTGAAGTTTTCATAAGTCAAGTCACTTGATAAACCCAATTTGGTCTTGGTGGTGTAATTCAGACTTTGCAAATATCTTTACTCATATAGGTTTATAAGTAAAGTCACTTGCAAAACCTGATTTGGTCTTGATAGACCAAATCAGGTTTTTTAAGTGTCTTTACTTATTTTCCTTATCAACTAAAGTTGATGTAAAACCTAAAGTAGAAGCTCTTGGGAAGTCTAAAATGGTATATCTAGTGCAAATCAGGTTTGTATAGGTGCATTACTTGTCTACTTTTATAAGTAGAAGCGATTGAAGAACCTAAATTGGTCTAAGCAGTTCACAAAAGGCAACAAATTTAATTTAGAGGGCATTTTGACAGCTTGAAGGATGTTTGTAAAAAGTCTAAAGGGTAAGTGTCTTTTCAGAGGACACTTGGGAAAAGAAAGAGGACTTCTTCACTTTTCCAAAGGGTCATTGCAAAATTTTTGAAGGGTATGTCACCTTGCAGAGGGCACTTAAGTGATGTACAAGACCCTTACAATTCTTTTAAAAGGCAACTTTATATTCTAAGTGTCCTTGTAGAGGGCACCTTGGTTGGTGGTAGGACCAAATCAAAATTTTTGAAGGGGCATTTCAAGGCACAAAGTACCCTTACAGAGGGCACCTTGAGAAAGATGAAGACCGTTTTAGAAATCTTGAAGGGCACTTGCCCTTTGGAAAAAGGAAACACGCCAAGAGAGAGTTTCCTTTAGATAAATGTTTGAAGGAATTCCTTCAAACATTTGTTAGAAATAATTCAAACAAAATCCCACCAAAAGCAAAAGGCTAAAGCCTGAAGCATTGAAAAGAAATGAAGGCAAAGGAAGTTCCAAAGGATGATTTCCTTTGGATAAAATGTCTAAATAAAATCCTTTGAATATTTTTTCTGAAGGAAATCAACATTGCAAAAGGCTTATGCCCAAAATAAAATACCCACAAGGCATAATCAAAGACCAAGCAAGAAGAAGAATCCATGAAAAAGAATAATGGGAAAGGGTCATAACCCATAACACAGAAAGGAGACAAAGCAAAGGCATAAGTCAAAAATTAGAATACCGCCATCCAAAGGCTCGAATGAGTAAAGACAAAATAGGAAAAACCAAGTCAAAGTGAAGAGAAAGAAAAGAGACAAAATGTGGGAAAGTGAAGAGATCAGAAAAGACAAAGCTCAGAACAGTTCCAACAACTTGACAAAGTCAAAAGGCAGAATCAATGACCATTCAGAACAAGCCAAGTGGCATAGGCATACTCACTAAAAGGAATTAATACATTTTGGTGGAATAGTATCTACCAAAAACCAATAAATAGATTGATTTTCAAACTATAGAGACCAACATCTAATGTTTTCATGCTTCACCATTAATGTGCATGCAAGTCACATCTAGGTATTGAAGAGAGCATAGTCGGTCACAACAACTTGGAATGGCTTTGTCAGTTGTTGGGAATGAGTTTCCCATGCTTTTGTAACCCAAAGACATTAGAAGCAATGTTTTGGATAGTCTACAACATGGTCTCTACATGCAATTTGAAGATATGGCAATAACAATGGTCTCTTTTTTTAGCAGATGTTAAACTTAGCATGGGTCTCCATTCCTAGTGATGTCAACCATCTTGTTTCCAACATTCTATATATTTGTAACCTCAAATTTGAGAAAGAAAAAATATCTCAACTTGTATGGCGAAGCCCTGAAGGAATTTACCTTGAATCATAAAAAACATTTTTACCTCCATTTGAGCTTGTAGTTTTACATATGTCTATGGTTTTGATCTTATGTCAAGTTATTTTCTTTCATGCTTTCACAATTTGAATCTAGCATATCTAGTGTATTGTGAGTTCTTTCTTACAAGCCAAACAGAAGTGTCCATAGTAGAGTATAGGTGCATATGAATAGGCCTACATAGTGTGTCTTAGAATACCTTTGGTAGTCCTTCGTTATATCTCTATAGGGCCCCTTATTGAAATAATGATGGAGGAGAGTTTCTCATCTTGAATGATAGTGTATGTCATCTTGTCTTGGTGTAAAGTGTATGTCAAAGCTAAGTGGACCAACCATTTTAGTGTATCTCTGCTTTAGTTTAGGTTTTGATTTCTAGTATTTCTCTCTCTTTTCATCCCACCCATTATTAGCAGTAGGAAATCTAGGGCCTCAAGGTGCATCAAGGGGAGCTAGCCCCTAATCTAGAGATTCATCCCTCACATTTGCCACCCATAGCAAGAGGGATGTCTCTATTGTGTCACGTGGATGAAGAGAGCTGAGCCTCCCTTCACAGGGTGAAATCCACCGTGTCAATATTAATCTCTACCATGCTTACTCAATTAAATGAAAAAAACTTGGAGTAGCCTATTACCTTCTTTAGTCAAGGTTTGGAAGGCTATGAGGTAAGATACACCTATGTTGAGAAGTAAATACTTTCAGTTGTTATAAGTCTAAATAAGTTTAGGCATATGTTATCTAAACACAAGATTCACATATTGGTACCCCATCCTAGTGTTAAATACTTTATTTTGAGCATAGACTTGAATGAAAAAATGACTAGTTGGATAACAAAAGTGATGGAGTATGATGTAGAAATCAAGACAACCAAGCTAGTGAAAGGAAGAGGGATATGTGAACATCTATCTTTAGATTTGAAGGAACAATAAGAGGCTATTTTATCACTCCATGGTGACCCTATGATAGCTTCACCTTCATCAATAAGGAGTTGGACACAAGATATGATTCATTTTATTCAAATTGATGAGTGTCCACAAGGCCTTGATAGAGCTAGAAAAAGGTACTTTTCAAGTATGTTATTAAGGTGTGTTGAATGATATCAGATTAATAAAATACTATTTGAGTTTCATGATGGACTAATTGGTGGTCACTTTACTCCAAGAACCATAGTTGATAGGATTATGAGGGTTGGATACTTTTGGCCTAGTTTATTTAAAGACACCCATGCTTGGATAATGAAGTGTCCAAAATGTGCTCTCTTTGATGGTAAACAAAAGCTTGCTTCCTTGCCCCTTCATCCAATTCAATTTGATCGACCTTTTATGCAATGGGGTTTGGATTTCATAGGTTTAATCAATCCACATTATAGTGTTGGTTACAATTAGGTGTTGACTGCTATAGATTACTTTACAAGATAGGTGGAGGCTATAGCTCTCAAGGAAGCAAATGAAAGTTTAGTTTTAGACTTCTACGAAGGCATAGTGACAAGGTTTGGGGCTCCTTCAACAATAATTTTAGATAATGCATTGGATTTTCTTGGAATGAAGAAAAGTGAATGAGCTTTGAGACATGGCATCTATCTAGTACCTCCTCCAACAATTATCGACAAGAGAATAAACTAGCTAAGTCCACCAATGATAATCTAATTAGGATCATAAAGAGAACAATAGAGGAAAACCAAAGGACCCGACATTCCAAGTTGAAGATAAATTTTGGGGATGATAGGATCACCCCAAAAAGAACCATTATAAACTCACCATACACACTTGTTTATGGGAGATAATCTAGACTTCCTATTTCACTTGAGCTACCAGCCTTGGATCTCACTTATCAGCTAGAATTGATGGAAAATGAAAGCATGTAAGTTAGGTTGTATGAGTTGATAGAGCTTGAGTAGAAAAAATATCAAGCTATGCAAACTATGAGAGCTCACCAAGATCAA
Source organism: Torreya grandis (assembly GCA_037957365.1). Lineage (NCBI taxonomy): Eukaryota > Viridiplantae > Streptophyta > Pinopsida > Cupressales > Taxaceae > Torreya > Torreya grandis. The sequence continues at coordinate 2,977,916 of JARHVA010001574.1, forward strand.
ACAAAGATATATTTTGACAAGAAATCCATGCCAAGGAGTTTCAAAGAGGGAGGCATTGTTCTAAATTGGGATGAATAAGGCTAAGCCTATACGACACACAAAGTTTGATGCTTTGTGGAGTGGCCCTTATGTTATCACCCAACGAAAGAAACATACTGCTTTCCAACTCTCAAATTTGGATGGAGAGGAAATTAATATCCTATTAAATAATATATATCTCAAACATTGTTACTAAGGTTCTCCTCTCTCCTTGTATATATCTCAAACATTGTTACCAAGGTTTTATCTTGTGTTTGCTTGGTGTGGTGTGTTTGTTTTATGTGTGTTTTAGAAAATTATTTGATAGTTGTTTTTAATAATTTATTGACTCTCCTATCCCATAATAGGATAAGGCTATTGGTCTAGTTAGTATAGCAGGCATATTACCCCTATGAGTCATAATTTGTTGACCAAATTTGACTTTTAGGTCAAACTGGGGCACCCTTAGGTAAAAAAAATTATTTTTCTAGATGTTTTGGGGAGAATAATATTTTTTTATAAGGTGTTTCATAGGTAATCTAATGTTTTTCAATGATATATTAGTCTTGGTCATAAATTTCATTAGCCAACATATCTTTTTGAGTCATTTTAAGGGTCAAAAAGGTGTATTTAATGCTTTGTACATATTTTTAAGAAAAATGAAGGTTATAAAATATGATGTAATTCTCTATGTGTCCCTATAAGTTTTAATTAATTGATAAAACTAAAATATGATAGGTTATGCAAAAGAAAATGTAGTTTTCTAGTGAAAAGAGAAAAAAATGGCACTTGTATAACTTCCTTGGTAAGTGTGCCACTTATAAAAGGTTTAAATGTGACTCTTAAGCTTATTAATGCTTAGATCCACATTTTAAATGATCTATAAGTGTCATTTTAAATGTCAAAACCATTCTACTCCTTTTCACCTTTTTTGGCAAGCAAAAATGACATGTAGATTTGTACTTGGTATGGTCAGCATAAGGGGTTTCAGAAAAATGATCTTGGGAGTGTATTGTACACTTAGTTAGATTCCATTTAATATTTGGTTTCATAATAATGGTAGTCTAATATTTATGAACAATTCCTAAAATTTTGACATTTCAAATCTACTTGCTAATTTGTGCACCCAGCAAGTTTTGATCTTATTTATGAAATTTAGTATAGTTTACTTGCTAAGATTGATTCTATAAGATGTTGAGTCAATTATTTTATGTCATCCATTATTTTTTTCACTTTTGGATTTGATTTGATGAGTCAACCAACTCAATTTTCAAAGAAGAGTGAAGGAGTGAAGTTGCAGTCAATTCTACCTTGTTCCAAAAAATTGGTCTTTTACATAGGTCTTGTATGAATGGAAAATGATATCCCATATGCCTCAAATTCATATTTTCACTTCCTTCAATGTTTTGGTTTCACCATGTCATCATTTAAGTAGCTTGCTAGCTTATCTTCCTCTATTGTCAGCTCTTTACACAATTTCAAGTGTAGTCTCATGCATGAGCTTGTTCATCCTATTTATGAAGTGGTAATGGAGGTGTATTAGCTTATTAAATACTTTAAGATTTTAATAAAGTTATTTTGTATTCTTGTAAAAGTTTAAGTTTGATCCTATGCTCATATTCCATGACAAGCAGTCATTAATACCTTTCGCTGCTCCATTTTACATGTGTGCAAGTGGTTTTAGGTTGGAAAAGGTGTTTTTAAGCTGGTTTCAAAGAGTTCTTGATGGAGCTAATCTATTTAAATATTTATTAATGAATTTTGAGTTATTTTGAATCCATTTTCCACTATGATTTACCACATTTATTACCCTTACTGTCTACATAGCTAAAACAACCACCTATAGTCTTACTGACATCATCCTTGGAAGTGAGAATGCTTGATATGTTTCTAATACTTTAATACTAATATAGGTGTATTGGCATGTGTGATGGAACCAAACCAAGTCCATATTCATAGGTAGTATCTTATTGTTCATATCCAATTCACTGTTGGTGTGCCAAACATCCACCTACAGGTGATTTAGTAGGGGTCAAAGAGCCATTTTGAAATGCTTGGCAAGTGTTGGAACTCATCTTGAGAAACCTCATAAGTTAGAAGGGATCCTATCATGCATTTTGAATTTATAAGATGACTAAACAATGTGTAAAGTCCTTCTCAAGATAATGACTAAGTTTTCAGACCTACAGTCTCTAAAAAGGCAAAATAGTGGCCCATTAGCTTTTTGAAAATGATATATAACAAGGATACAAAGTTGTTTGATGCATCTAATAAACATACTAGATTGCATTTAGTATAGAATATACCCCCAAAAAAGGTGGAAGTCATAAAGTAAGGGGAGATAAGTATTCTAAGGCCTCAAATATGCCCTAAAACATATTGAAGTACTTCAGTAATATCTACATTCCTATAGATGCAAATGACCCTTTTATCACCATAAAGAGCAAATTTGAACATTCTCATGACTAATGGTTTATAACTAATGAAATGAGGTCAAAGGAATTGAATCCTAATAATAAATGGTTAGGATAAATCTCTATGCACCCATGATTACCTATAGGTACCCCCTCAAGCATGGAGATCAACACCTACAATAGGCCCTAAGAAGGTGTCTTCATCCAGTCAATAGGGACTTAGTTTTGGGGTAAATAAGTGCATTATCAGGGTTAATGGGAGTTAAAAATTGATAGATAAGTAATTTATCACATCAAATAGGTATGTTAGTGGTGTCATAAAACTCTCCCAAAGGAAAAAAGGCTTATACAGGGTCCCAAGACCCTGTACACACCTACAACAGGGTTCAAGATAACAAAGGTAAGGTGAGACCTAGACTATTTACTGAGGAGAGTGATGGTATGTGACCTAAGAGAAGGTTTAAAGGAGCATACAAGTATCATAGTCAAATTAATAATTCCCATGAAACCTACAGGCAAAGGTAAAATAGGGGTGTCTCAATCTAGGTACAACAAGGTACCCAATTTAGACTAAAAGATGCATATGAGGCCCAATAAGGAGTTTAGGTGATGAAAAAATCATGGATCATCTTAAATAAGACCATGGTGACCTCCATGTAGGAGTCTATCATGAAAAGAGAGAAAAAAGGTTTGCCTTAAACTTGAGATGGTTCGTGATAGATAAAATTAATGGTTTAAACATTTCAAGACCCCTCTAATATGCTTATCCACTTTTCATTATTTGGGCAAAGCCATCAGTCCGTATAATGAGTTAAGAAACCTCTTGGTCCAATAGGTGAATATGAAGAATCTAAGGGAATGTTTTTGGATGAACCCAAAGCTCAAATAGCATTAATTGGATATGAACAACATTTTATAGCAACCTAGAAAGTTTTAGCTTAGAGAGGCCACTCTTAAGAGGGTTTGATGAAAATGTAGAAAAATAGGGTTTACTGAGGCCTTTTTGGGGCATTTAGAGATGGTTAAACACCTGAACCATGGAATAAAGAAAAAAAATCTGGTATAAATGATCACTAGTACTTGGAAAATCTCACAAAATATTTAATTTTCCATGGGGATGATGGCTATACTTCTCTATTTTATCTCAGAGGTCAGCCAATCTAGGAAAATCAAACTTTGGTAAAGTGAGCTAATGAGGGAAAATTGAGGAAATTTTTTGCCATGGAGATTTAGGAACCTCATGGAAATATCTTATAAGGTGTATGAAAAGTATATTGATTCCATGGAATCACTATATCAAGCTCAAACTCCTTAGGTGACCAATTGCTCACGCACATAATCCAAATAGGTAGGCTTTCACTAGGCCTAGTTGGCAAATGAGAAAAGAAGATGAAGTAGGGTTCTTTGAAGATGATGTAGTGGCTTGGTAAGCTCAAATGAGGTGTTAATATTCATAATACATCAACCTACCTATGATATACCATTCCAAGTATCTCAAACCAACAATGTGCATGCTAAGCCTATTAGGCTTTAAGGAGGTCTAGTGCCAAATGATAGTCCATCTTCATTTCTATCTCTTGGTAGACTATCCAGGTGATTAAGTAATGTTTAAAATGTGGATATATATATATATGATTGAACTAATATTATGTAAAATAACCCACTATAAATCTAATTCTAACCTTGATAGAGCTCAAACATGGAGTAGAATCAAGCTCAAAGAGGTGTGTTTAAATGCTCATATATTTTCCAAGCTTTTTCATGGGAGCCAAAGGGATTAATATAGGTTATTAGGGTCCCTTGGCATCAAGCTTGTGTAATTTTAAAGTAGGTTTAATGTTTGATTTTTATGAACCAATATTAAGACAAGAAACTTCTCAAAACCCTACTAAACCCTCAACCAGGACCTGATGGAGAAAACAAGCTTTAGGATCTATCTAAATGACATAGTTTGGAAATGAAATACATTAGATAATGAATTTTACTACCTCAATATATCTCCCACCAAGATGAGCTGTATGGAAGTATGGACAACATGCAAAATAGGGTTTTTATCACCATTTTGTGTGCTTTAAAGTTTCTAGATAGGATCTGAAGATTCAATAAAGTTTGAGGGGAGTATTAGAAATTATAATAGATCCCTATGTCCATTTTATTCTAGGAAAAAACTTGTAAGTTTCCAAACCATAGATCTCCTTTCAGCCAGTCAAAATTGGGATAGTGGACACAAGGGTGAAAAGGGTGAACAATCCAAGTATGAGCCTTTTTAAAGCATGTATAATGCCTCTAAGTCCATGTATGGTATTTATAGGTGTCATTAATTCCATTTCATGGATTTACATGAGAAATTTAAGGCATTTTTTAGGCCAATTGTGAAGGGTAACTGAAAAGGGAGTTTGTAAGACTACAAATAGTGATGTCTTCCTTCTAGGAGTTTCTAGATGAGTAGGAATGAAACCAATACATGGATATGAATGTATAAAGTAATTACCTCTTATCTAAATCATCATACCTATCCCTAGTTAGTGGTAGGATGTTCAAATAGGTTAAAATTATGAAGATAGTTTTTTGTACCAAAACTAAGAGTTTCAACCATTTTTCATAAATTTTGTGACTTGTATGGACATTTATACCTCTTAAAATTTCATGGTTAATAAAATATATATTTATCATACAATTTTAACCCCTTTTCTAAAATTGACAAGTGTTCAAGTGACCTTTGGACTTCTCTTTTCTTGCTTCTCTCTCAAAGGCTATAAATATTGACTCTTTTGGCTTTTTTTAGAAGCCTCCATTGGTTGATGGTGAAACCCTTGAAATTTTTTTACTTGAATGAATCTTAAAGAAATAAAAAAGTGATTTTTAGTACTTATATTTTGTATAATTAGGTTTTATTACAATCTTTTCGGTCTTATCTAGTGGAAGATGATCTTTTCTAGCATGTTATGTTTGATTGTTCACCAAGTGTACAGAAAAGTGATTGTTATAGGTATTTATTAGTGTTATTTTCAAATATATGAGTGTATTAGAAGTTATATATGATTGTATTCTATCAATTAGTCATTAATTTCTCTCTTAATTATCAAATACCTTCTTGAACCTAGCTTATGAAACACTGATGTGACAATGCAACTTGAATTGTGAGTTTTGTGGGAAAGAAGACTTGTTTAGATCTAAGTAGTATAAGTTTAGTTCATAGGAGCAAATACAATATTGTTTCATCACATTTTTTAATATTTATTAGTTATTTTATCTACCCTTTTCATCCAAAAATGATAGGCAAAAAATACTTCAAAGAATGCATCAAGGGAACTAGCCCTTCTATAGATTCATCTCAACAAATTGTTACTCACTGAAAGAGAGATGTCTCTATGGTGCCACTTGGATGAAAAGAGATAGGAATATCATCAAGGGGTGCAAATCCAAGTGAAAATAGATACCAAACCTATTAAACACAGACATAATAATCCCATTCTTGATACTAGCATAGAACAAGAGACTCCCCCTTGGTCTTTACAAATCAGGGTCAACTACTTATAACAAATAGATATTAGATGCCTCCCTTTTATATGCCATTTATTATGCATTATATATTTGGAGTAACTTTGATTACAACCTCATGCTTCTACTGATAGAATAATGTCTCCATGGAGCTTAATGGAGCCACCTTATTTTCTATGGGGCTCTAAAATAGCATGAACTCAGGAGATTCCTAGATCTCCATATACTTTTCAAAAGACTAAATATTCTTCATCATTATTTTGTACTTGATTAGCTCTTTATTCTTGACATCATCATCAACCCTGTCAACCTTCTTACTTTCTTTGACTACCTTATCAATACATGTAAACAATAAATGTTCTTGACATCCCTTACTTTATTTTTGCTCCACAGTAGCAAATATTCCACCTTGGTTTATAATTTGATCATGACCTACCTTGTCATTCTTCTTCTTCTTAGCCACTTCTTCATTCTTATAGCTTTGATCAGTCATATGAGAACCAATAACTTTCTTGTTTCCTAGCATGTGGATTGAGAAACCACTTTCCACACTCTAAACTTTCACATAATCTTCTTCTTTAGTATTTTGCTCCACCTTTACCTTGTCTACAAAATCTAAATTCTTAATATATTTCTTAGTGACATGACTATGAACCTTCTTATCTTGACAGAATTATCTTCTAAGTCTATTAAGATAGAATCTTACAATATGTCTTACATCATGACAATATTAATAGACCACTATATACATACCATTTGAATAATGATGATAATGATCTCCCTATGACCAATTGATTCTTCTTCCATAGTTCCATGAGTACTCATTCCTAAAGGATATTTTGCATTCTTTAGCTCTATGTCCAAATTGACTGCATTTTAAATAGTAACCATTGAAAGAATTATCATACCTTGTAGCATTGGGTTGTTGTATAGGTTTTTTTACCTTCTTGTCTTCATCAATCATCTTCTCAACTTGAGGTACCTACTTTTGGTTTTCATTGAATCCAAGACCTATCTTGTCACTAGCAGACTTTTGACTGCTCAAGATATCATCTAGAGCCTCGGTACTTTTTTTAAACTTCAAAAAAAAATTACTTTGCTAGATACTTAATCTAATTTAGCTCTTAGATATTCTATCTCAGTTTTATATCTATTATAATCATCCTCTCTAACCTTTAGACTTGTTGTCATAATCTCATTCTGGGTTTCAACTTGTTAGATGATCTCTTCATATTCATTCAATGTGTTGCATAAAATTTCTTCAAATAAATCAATCTATTCCTCATAGTCTTGAATCAATGACTTCAATTTCTTGTTCTTCTTATTCACAATCTTCAGCTCCTCTAGGGCACTCATTAGTTTTGATTCAAGATCCACTTCAACTTATTAATTATCATTGTATTTTTCTTCATCTAATTTTACATCACTCATGAGACATTTTCCATGTGAACAACCTTTATTATCTAATTTTATACCTATAAATAGGGTTTCATTATTGTCATGCTTAGATTCATTTTTATCATCTTCACTATCATATGTATCTGAATCACTCACATCAGATAAGCTATTTTCTTTGGTGTAGAAGCTCTTTTTATTCTTGAATGACTTTTCTTTCCTTCATACCTCTTGAAACTTTGATTGCTCTTGTCAAACCTATATGATTTCTTGTCTATATCATCATCCTCAATCTTCTACTTATGAGGACATTGATTTGAAAAACATCCAATTTCTCCACAGTTGAAACACTTGAATGTCAACTTTCCTTTGTACTTGCCTAAACCTATTCTTAGATTTATAGAATATATAGTAATTAATTCATCATCATCAATGTCTAAACATACCTCATCTTTGTCTTTATTGACCTTTGAATTATTTTCAACTTTGAAAGTAACTTCCTTCTTAACAAGTATTCCTCCATTTATTCTCATCTCATAGGTTGTTAAGATGCCATGAGATCCATCCATCTCTAGCTTGTCCAAATCTTGTATCTTTTCTACTATAGATACTTTAGAATCAAATTTAAAATTTAATGATCTCAATACCTTTTAAATAACAATAAATTATTTCACTTCTTCTCCCAGTCCTCTAATGATGTTAACAATTTTATAAACTCTTAATAGATAAGATGCATTGGATTTATCTTTAAACATCCTCATGATTTCAAACTATCTTCTATGGGTCTACAACTTATCCATCTATACCTTGGTGTCTCCTTCATAGATGGTTTTTAGTTTGTCTCATATATCTTTGGCTGAAACACAATGCATTACTTTTACTAGCTCTACCTATGATAGGCCACACATAATGGTATTCATTACCTTGGAGTTATTTTTACAAATATCATGTTCTTGTGAGATTAAATATATCTTCATTATAAAAATGTAGAAGGCATAGTTAGATCCATTGAACAATGTAACTTTACTTGTAGAGAAACCTCCTTAAGCTTACTGACTAGTCATCCTTACTACTTAAAATCTCCTTTAGGCTATCAACCTTATTCCAAAGGACCCACTCTGATACTAATGATTAGAAACAAGATGACTGAGAGGAGGTGAATCAATTTTCAAAACTTTTCATTCAATTCTAATTGACTATATATGCACCATCTTAACATGCATGTACATCTCAAAAATCATAAAAAATAAAATAGAAGATCATGAAACACATGAACACAACATATACGTGGGAAACCCTCTTAGGGTAGAAAACCCACTGATGAAGCAAATGGTATACAGTCTTATAAGACAAGCATCAACATTTAGTTGAGTACCCACTCAACTTTGATCACCAACACCAATATTTCAAGCACCAATTTGATAGTATTTAGCTAAGCACCAACTCAAAAAGGAACACTAATTCTTAATTTACCAAGTACCCACTTGGATTTATCAAGATCAAACTTGTAAAGAGGATCCAACCTCCTAAATGACTCAACATCAACTCAGCCACTTGATTATTTGATCACCTTCAAAAATCCTTGTTACTTCTAAAATAGATGATGATCTACTCTTTCTGATCTTTATTCTCTCCAATCCACTCAAATTGATCTTCAATCCTCTCAAACTAATCTTTAGTACTATTCATTCAACTAGCCCTCTTCATAGCTTGATTAGGTCTTCTGAATTTAATATTCTCTTACAAAAAAATTATTATAAATTCATGATATATATGCTAGATCATGAAACATATAAACACAACATATACGTGGGAAACCCTTTTAGGATAGAAAACCCACTGATGAAGCAAATGGAATACAGTCTTATAAGACAAGCATCAACATTTAGTTGAGTACCCACTCAACTTTGATCACTAACACCAATATTTCAAGCACCAATTTGATAGTATTTAGCTAAGCACTGACTCAAAAAGGAACACTAATTCCTAATTTACCAAGCACCCACTTGGATTTATCAAGATCCAACTTGTAAAGAGGATCCAACCCCCTAGATGACTCAACATCAATTCAGACACTTGATTGTTTGATCACCTTAAAAAATTCTTGTTGCTTATAAAATAGATGATGATCTACTTGTTATGCTCTTCATTCTTTCCAATCCACTCAAATTGATCTTCAGTCATATTAAACTGATCTTTAGCACTATTCATTCAACTAACCCTATTCATAGCTTGATTAGGTCTTTTAAATTTAATCTTCTCTTGCAAAACTCCATTTAGAAATTCATGATATCTATGCTAGTCTTCATGACCTCCTTATATTCAAAAATGATCTATGTCATTCACTTATCCTATTTAGCTCTCACTCTCTTATCACACTCTTAGCATCCCCTCTTCTCTTCTTCTAAGCACACAAAAATAGGCCTAACTGCCTTGCTTTTATACAAAGTCATTTGATCATATCCTTCTAGGTCAGCTATACATTCAAATCACTTAGGTTGGCCATGAATAGGTTAAAGCATATTAGAACAACATGTCTTAGTCATGAATTAATCACTACAATAGATCATCCATACATCAATTAGCCCTCAATCCTCTTTTAAGCTTATAGAGATGTAATAGGCCTTCTTAACAACACGTTACCCTTTGAATCTCTTTGAGGTTTATCCAAATGCTTCATATGACAGGAACACATCACACACCACTCCAATAGCCCTTAGCCAATTTAGCTACAACATCTTTTAGGTCCAACTACCACTTGAATCCTTATTCAAAATACTACTTATAAAAGTCCTATGTATATACAAAAACTCACAACATCCTCAGGGCCACCTCAATCAATCAAATCATGGGATTTAATGATAACTATTGGTCTTATAGACCAATCTTCCAACCTTATTTATCACAGACTCTACTCATCCAGCTAAGCTAAAATGGCTTCAAAGAATTGGCCTCTTATACCAAATTTAAAGCTTCTAAAAAGTATGGATAGATCATTCAAGATCCAAAAAATATCATCATACATTTCAATGCATCACTCTTTTATGAAAACACATCAGAAATCATCTTCTTTCTTTTGTCTAATTTCTTCACTGTCTACATAACTAGGTTTGTTCAATAATTGGCCAAATTTGATCACTAACTATGCACACATAATTTATATAACTTATCCATAAACCTTCGTGAACATCAACTACAAGTATCATACTTTGATCTTCATCTACTTAGAAACTTTGACTCAATCAATGTTATCTACTACAACAAATCTTTGAAAGATAAGCACTCATATATATGGCATTCTGAATCACTGAAGAAACCAAATAAACCTAGAGATGCCTGGAAGAGTTGAAATCAACCTCCAATCACTTATTTGATCATATCAAACTATTTTGAGCTTTTTTAAACAAGATCTTCAACATCGGGTCATAGTCATGGCTTTATAAGGATTTAAACTAACTTTCAGTCATAACAATCATTCATAAAACTTAGTTCCTCTTTTCAAAAACCAATGCATGAAACTTTGAACTATAACCCTTCTTCATCTACCATGAATAACTTGGGATCTCATACAGTTATTGCACATGCCAATGAGTACTGATAAAACCTTCTCAGGTAGATAACTCTTAATTCTATGAATTTGGGAAACCTTAAAATAATTTTCAAGCCTTTTCCTTGCAAACCAAGTCCTAAAAATTCATACATATACTTACAACAAAGTTACTTACCTTTATCAATGTTCACCTACTTACCAATGTCAATGAAACATATCCTATTATTTCATCTGTCACCATCTCTCTTCTTGCTTTCTAAGCCTTGAACTGCAAGTCTTATTAAGCCTTATATCTAATCTTCTAGCCACCTTGTAGGCCTTAACTTGAAAGTTTCCTATGTTTTAATGTCTTTTGTGTATGCTTAAACAACATCATACACCCACTCTTCTTCAAAAACTTCTTCAAAACTATTTATAGATCTTTTGAGCTTGACTATAGCATCTTTGAAGCTTTATACACATAAATTTAGAGCTGACCTTCTACTCATATTCAAGGGATTCAATACCTTGGATACAACCTTAGACAATCTCTCTCATGTTCAAACATTATTAAGTGTTATTTTTATCATTCTCTTCGGAGCTTCATCTTTGCAGCACTATCGAAGCATCTTTAGAGTTACATACATAGAACTTTAGAGCACACTGCATCTTCTTCAAAGCTTACTCATTTGATTTTTCCACCTAAAAATATCATCTTAAAATATTTCAAGGCTTACTTGATCAAGTATTTACATTAAAATATTTGATATCAACTATATTAGATTGACATCAATAAAAGAATCATGTATCTTCATTAAGATTTTTGACCTCAATGACAACATTAAATATCAAAGCTCAACACTCAAATACAATAATAAACATTCTCTTAATCAATGATAATGTCCAACAACTACCAATTCCTATCTTTACCACACCTCAAAGGGGCATATTAGTGGGGGCACATCATAGAAACATGTGCTCCACATTTGGCATAGTTTCTAGATTCAATGGAGGCATGCTTTGAAAGCATGTTCTCCAAATTCATTCAGTATATGGTACTTATATCAGTTCTCAAATTTAGTGGGGGTATGTTTTAGAAGCATGTTCTTCACATCTATTCAATATTCAACATCTCAAGTTTATATGGGGCATGTTTTGAAAACATGTCCTCCACATTGGTATTTATATTAGTTTTCAAAATTTCCATATATAGTAAGGGCATATTTTAGAACCATGTCCTCCACACAAAATTATTCAAACTGACCAAAGCACACAATTATATCATTCAAATTCATAATTATGATATGATTTTATACATTGGTATTATTTTTATACACAGTTTCAACACGATACATATCTAAAGTACATTTACTATGCAACATGTGCTTAATATTTCAAAATCCAAATCAATTTCAAATTTTAAAAATCTTTTATGGATTATTACCATATCATAGAATTTTTTGTATTAATAGGATTTTATAAATTTTTATTGATCCAATCTATTACAGTAGTTGGTTTGCTTTTTTTATGGTTGAGGTAATCAAATCACTCAATCTTCCCAAATTTTTACTTTTAACTTGATCATCCAGTCTCATTAGGTTATAAGTATCATTGGGTTGCACAGTTGAACTAATCTCAATGACCAAATGATAACTCTCTTTTGCTCTAAATTTGGTGGTAGTACCTTTAAATCTTTCTCTTTATCTCCTTGGATATTTGCACTTTAAATTTATATCTATATTTGTCTTAATCTCAGTTTTAGAGCCTTACAATGATATTTTTAAAAATAAAATGCCAATAGGCAAGATGATTACATTGACACACAAATGTACTCTTAAACCTTGCTCTTTCAATTTCAATTAATTTCAACCCAAATTATATCCATTGATTTTATATTGTAACATAATATTTTTTTTCAGGTCAGTTACCAGTAAAGCACTCGAGTTGGGAATATGCAAAGATAATGTGTGCATACATACCCAATTACACATTATTTTATTTTAAACTAAAAATTTAATTACTAGATTAAAGGTAGGGGGAATGTATATGATATTTTATGATTATATAGAACCTCAATCTTGTACACTTAGAAAACTGAAACCTTGGTTGTTCTTAGTTTCGTACCTTTTCCACTTTCTACATGTATTGAATTTTCTCTATATTTGTGTCCCTTGGCCTATATATCTTAGTTCAACTAGTCTTATATTGATGACATAGGTCTTATATCTTGTCCAGAATGCTTAAAATGTACTTACCTTCAATCTCTACAAATTTAGAACATATAGCTAATTTCTTGCTCCTTGGACACTAATGTTCGAGATAGATAGTAACATCAACATTAATATCCTATCCCAACACAAGTGTTTAGTGCCCTAAATTCATCTAATTTTCAAATAAAATATATCCTAATGATCATCCTAAATTTTTTAATATGAGTTATTAATCCAAATGGACTGATATAAATACAATATCAACCCTCATGTATTCCTTACCTAGCTATACCCAACAAAAAGACCAAATAACAATAAAATGAACAAAGATTCCATATTTATTCCTATTTCCATATCAGTCATAAGGACTACACATCTACAGGTTTAAAGTACTAAATAAGTAATCCAAGATTCTAATTTATCAAGTTACAAGCTAGGTCATTATTTTACTTATTTTATATATATTATATGATCTACACACAAGCCAACATGTAGGAGATAACTAGATGAGTTTAAGGCCCTATTCTAGAGTATTGGCTATGTAGGTAGTGCCCAATTATAGTGGGGTCTTTGGGGAAGCTCAAAATTGTGTGCCCACTAGCTCATTTTTATCCAAGATCACTATGAAAATGAAAAGATAGGGTTTTGTCATTTCACAAAGAATGACTATCCATGACCCAGATCTAAATACACCAGAGTGAAGTCAAAGAAAAACTTAAAAGTATCTAAGTGATCACACCTTATTTTAGTAAATATTCATTACATGACACTAGCATCAAACCTAGATAATAACATTGATGCAACTATCCCAGGCTGATGTTACTATCTAGAAAGAGAGAAGCATCAAAATTAGAATCTAACTGCTATTCTAAAATCTCTTTCATGCTTGTTTTCTACCTGTTCCAGATCTAGAACTACATTAACATCAAAATAAGTACATCACTTCTTTATCATTTCTATATCTATCATAATTTTACTTTTCATATTTAGACTATCTCAACTTACTAAATTAAGCATATGATTATATTTGAGTTTAACATTTAATTGCCCTACTATAAATCTAATTTTCACCCTTGTGCCATTTCATTTCTATATACCCCTTTAACATCTAGATAAACCCAATCTATATCTTTTATGGTTAAATAGTAATATACCCCACATATTATAATAAGTTAAGTAAATGACACTCATACTGTGTCATTATATTGCTTCCTTACCAAAGCTTATGGAACTTGTCCAACTTCCTATGTATGTAGTTAAATGAAATATGATGGTCAATAAACTAGTCCTGAATATCTATTAAATAGTGGTGGATGGGGTCAAATAGATATTTTTATCCTTGGCCTCTCACCAAATCTTCCTTGTGCCTTTGAGAATGTGAGTAGCTAGACATAATTTGACATGGAATCAAAATTATACAAGGTAAAACATCTATGAACACTAGCTAGCCATGCCTTAATTACAAAATCATCATGAATGCAATCAAAATTCAGTGGTTAGAGTTAAATCAAGTCCTTGAATATATCTCTTAATTATTTCTTATGAGGATAATAATAACCTCACTTCTCTCAATGCTCCTCTATATGTTGAGGCTTTGCTTTATCTCCCTCTACACATAGGTGTGAGGGGCTATGATAATTAAGCCTCTCTCTATCTCCCTAAACTCTCTATTGTGTTAGGTTATGGGTTCTCTTCCTCTATAACTTAACTAATATTGATCCACCTTGTGATGGCTATGAACAGTGCCTCTTATAAACCTCATGAAAAATTGGTAGTATATCATGTAATACACTAAACATCTACCTCATGGTCTTAAGTATTTTGGCCCAAGGTTTATCAGCCAATGCAAAACTTGAGGTGGTTTAATATGATCATCAATGTCATGTTATAACAACATTTGTTCCATGCAATCCATAGTACACATAGAAAGGATGAGTGTTAGATCAAATTAGAAGAAACAAACCAAAAATTACCAACAATAAAAGTTACCAATAATTTACAAGTTAACAAGATCAAAATTTATCCAAAGCTCCCAGTGTTGAAATCAAGCTCTGATACCAAAATTTTATGCCCAAAATTTTACATGACTAAAACCACAAAAAAATAGGCCAATGTTTTTTGAGAACTTAAAATGTGAATTATACTTAATTGCATTGCCAAAGATAGGCCAACTGCGTGGCATGAGGCATACATCATGTTGAACAAGACCACATGTCTAACATACATGAGTTATGATACATAATTGGTTGCATGGTCGCTAGACAACCATGTCAGTCCCACCTACGTTTAATGGCCTACAATCCTTATTTAATGCTATGTCACTTGCATGAACAATAAGGATGCTAATATGTGGTGACCATATAGTTTGATTCAATGCTCTTGACACTTGAAGGTCAAGATGAGGTGAAATTCCAACCACACAAAGGATTAGAAAAATATGGGGTCCTTTTAGAACCTCCTAAAATATTTATGATTTGTTCAAAAATAACCTGATTAGGCCCATGACCAATTCGACAACTAAAAGTAGCCCCATGATTTTAGCTCAAAAACACAAGGAAATGTGTTGGAGTTCTAAAACAATTTAAGGGTTATTTCTTAGTGTGAAAGAGGTTGAAAATCAACTTGGAGTCTAATAAGGCTTTATGTGCCTTGAGGATCCCAAGGTTTTGCAATAATCTGCACAAGCCTAAAAGAGTCTTCTTTGAAAACAAGTTTAAAAATTGGTTTTAAATGTCTTTTTGGTCTTAGAAAATTAATTTGTGAAGAAGAGCATGAAAAATAAAAGGGGGTCCCCAATGTGTTTCCTCGCTCTCAAGCATCTGATCATCGATGCAAGTTTTAGGGTATTGGCCCCTCCAATGGGATCCTCTTCAAACTATATTTAGTCTTGTGGCTATGTTTTCCATAACTTTTGTGTCTAAATAACACACCAATAACTTGGTAGAAAAGGAGGCATGAATAGGATGGTATCCAATATTTATGTTTGATTTTGATCATGTTACATGCCTTTAAACCTACATATGGCCTTAGCTAGGTAGAAGTTTTTGCCCTATGAACATTCCAAGGCCTACCCATGACTTGCCTAAGAATGCTAATAAATTCAGTTCAAAATATAACCATATCAAACTATTGAAAATCACATTTAGGTATTTAAAGAGGCCATCATCTGAACCCAAATCTAACATGAAGATGTGGCTTGCTACCCATTTCTCTATTCTTTGGATTAATATGATTACCACTGATGCATAGGTCTACCAAATGGATACATCACTTCATAGACTATCTTTGAAAATCTAATTTTCAACCATTTTAGTGTGCTTATTAACCCTAGTACCTTTTACTATCTATTTTATACAATTTTTATAAATCCTAATGAACCCATAAGCTTATCTAATATTCATTTTTACTAGTTATATAAGAGGTTGAAAGACCCATTCCTATAAATAGAGGTGGTGGCTATTAAAATTTACTTTAGAAATTTATATCCCATAGTTGTTATGCTTATTAGAAGGACCACATTTGCACTCACATCCTTAGCATATGTTTATCGAGAGGAATTCATCATTCTAAAAAAAGTTATGCCACATGGTTATGGTTTTGATCCACTCTACTCTCCATAGAAACTAGGTGTCCACACTCAAAATACTTAGACATGTCTACCTATATCTCAACCTGTGGACCAATGTGTTCCTTATAATCAAGCCTTGCCTCAAGATTATGTCTAACTAGACTTTCCTTCAATAAAATATAACCCTATTATCGATTCAAAATCAAATGATTATGACTATTCAACTCTTGATCGATAAGTTATTTTGCCTTGTGCTAATAACCAAATGTCATTTATTGTAGGAGGTCCTACACAAATAATGTAAGATATGTCTTATGAAACTACATTTCTAAGTACACAAATTGGAATATATGGATGTAGAAATGGGATAGATGCTGAAGCAATCATGTTAACTGATAATGTCCCATTTAAAAAGCAATAATCAATCCCTGATAATAGTGATGATGATGATTCTGATGATGAAGATATATCAGTCATATATAGTGATATCCCACATGAATATTCAAGTAGCAAAGAGATGTGTGAATAAGAATAAAAACTATACACTTCCTACAATTAGCCTAGATATGAGATAAAAGAATTGGAGTAGATAGATGAAGAATATGTATGTTATGTATTTTAAATACCCATATCATATGTTATTTCTCCTACATTTGGAAAGATAGCTCTAGAGGATCAACAACTTTATGGTAGCTATTTGACACCCATCCCTTCATTAGAGATGGAGGAAGTAAAAGAGATTCAAGTGGTTATCTTTGCATCTAAAAACTCAAACTCTCTAAAACAACTTGTATAATGGGGCTGCAATACTCGTGAAATCTTATCAGTAACAAACACAATCAAATTTCTCATGAGAAATCATGAATAAAATGGCTTAAATGAAAGAATGAAGCTAATGAGATTTGAATATGACAATGACATGATCCAATACAACTCTCCACATACCTCAACACTAATGATAAATACAGGAGGTCCTTGACTTTGGAATAACCAAGTCCACATCTTCTGGATGACAAAAATGATAATATAGATACTACCAAAGTTCCCATATTAGTTGAAGAGTAGCCATTAATGAATTCACTACTGAGATGTCACAAATAAAATATCTCTACCAGGTTGGATATACAAGTTATTCTAGTAGGGATTGATGCCCACCCTTATCCCTAACCATAATTTAATTTTTGGTCAGAGGTATTTCCTAAACTCTATCTTAGGTACTTCATGTTAATGGAATGTAAGTACATGTCTGATTTCTATAAAATAAATCTGATTAACTTTCATGAAAACATTGTTAATAAAATTATTTAGGATAGTGTTATCCAACATAAAGGACATAATAGATTCAATTAATTGTCCTCCCTTGGTAGGATTCCTACCAACCTTATCAAAATCGTGAACACGACTATGTTTTATTTTAGGTGTCTAACTGATAGCTTGGAATGATCCTATAAATATTTTTCTGTTGATTTATTTTTCTTCCTTTCCTTTATTATTTTGTTGCTTAGTTTAGGTTTGTTTTCTTGTTTGATTTTCTATTTTCCTTGTCGGGTCTATTCCAAACTATTTTATACTATTGTTATGAATTAGTCAATGTCAAGTGATGAAGTGAAAGCCTATGATTAGGTAACATAAGTGATAATTTATGTCAAAGGTGTTTCCTAAGTTATTTTTTGTCTTTGAACCCTGCCATCAAGTCCATATTGAAGGTTGAGATTGTTATATGTGTCCAGACATATTCTTGTTTGGGTAAGTTTGGTAAAACTAGGTGGTTATTGAAGGTATCCTCTTGAGACCAAGCATAAATTTCACATATTATAAAGTTTATAAATATTTTTGGATGAAAATATTGTGTGTATACGTAGGGTGAAAAATATATAGTCATACATTTCATTTTACATAATGGTCCCCAACCCTAAACTAAGACAAAAAACAAAAGAGAAAGGAAACAAAAGATAAAAATTTTAAAAAAATTAAGAAAAAATCAATCTTGGGTGATTCAGGTAGCCTCTACTAGGGTTATGGATGCTTAATCAGTAGTAGAACAGGGTCTATAATTAGATTAGAGGTAACTCCTTCTGGGATATGGATGTCTAGCTAGAAGAAGAGCGATATCTAAAAAAATGTATTCAAGTTAAGACTCACTGTCTAATTGTTGAAACATAGAATTTAATCTTTGTAAGTCCTATAAAATGGTAAACTAAATCATTTTACACACATCAGTCTAATAAGGATACCTAGTTTGGTCACTCAATTTCTCCCATCTTTTCCTTCTTGGATTTGTTCATTTTCCATGCACTATTTTACTTATAAATTATGGTTTTTTAATTGTTTATTTGATTCAAAATAACATGAGTATTTTCCAACAGAGTCATCATTTGTTGTTGCTTGTAAACATGTCTTAATTTCATCACTAAAATCATAAAACCTCTTTTATTTATAACATGGTCTTCTGGTCTAGTCAAGTTTGGGTCTCCTTTATTCATGGTCTGATTGAAAAGGTTCTTGACAAGTTGTATGTTTGATAGTGTATTGGCTTTAATCTTGGAACTATATGCTAAATTGAAATATCCATTGTATTCATTTAGACTAAATAAATTTGGGAAATTTGAGATGTATTAGCGATTGGGTTTGTATTGATATAAATTTCTCAACTTATTTAAATCTGATAAGTTTTGGTCTATTTTGTATCATGTTTTGAACTGCATTAAAATTTTTTAGTTTTAGACCATTTCACCTCATATTTTTTTAAATTACTCTATTTCTACTTTATTTACATCTAAAATGATTAAGCATTTGTGAAAATGTATTCCTTTACTTAGTCATTTTTCATTAAAATGGGTTTACTTGGCTTTAGGATTAATCAAATGTCAAAGTATTTACAAAGTTCATCTTGAGACTTAATCACTTTTGAATTAATAATATTAGCCATTTTATTTGAAATTCATATTTAGGTCTAATAACTATGTGATTTTCTCACTAGCCAGTGGTTATCCTAGTTTCCTCTTTAGTCCTTAGGCAAGTGAGGAGCTATCACTAGTCACTCCTTCACTTTCCCATGAATTTTTTAACTTAGCCATTTTCACCTAAACTTTATGGGTACTTGGGATATTACCACATGGCACTATCTCATGTCCCCTCTCCCCTCGGCCCCCTTTGGTTTCCTCAATAGGTCTTAGAGCCCCTATATGCATGAGATCATTCCATGTCATGTGATCCCATTTCTTTGACCCCTTGAGATAAAACATATATTTCTTATGATAGTTGATCCTTTGGATGTTCAGTATTTTTCCAAGTGGCATGATCCTACTTCTCTAGGCCCCTAGGATGGTTTATATCCTTTTAATTTTCTTGATAAGCCCTAGATGAACTACATTTAGGCACATGTTAAGATATTATTTCACTAAGATATTATAGGTCATCAACCCAATTAGACCCAACATCAGACTCTTGAGTGTGTAAATATATATCGCATGACAGTAATACCAATTGGATAGAGCATTAGCATACACAACAATATTTCATCTGCTTAAAATTGATGGTTGTTTGACTTTTCGAGACCATCATAAAACCAACATGTTTTTTCCTTTAGACTTAATTATTGGATCTACTAAAATATTTAGATTATGACTCTAGCTTTTCTCTTAAAAGATCTAAAATTGCCTCTGTTGATTAATTATTTTTAATCTAAAAATAATTAATTATTCATTTAATTAAATAAATCAATTGTGTCTTTGGAAAAATCCCCTTTTCACTTGCTAAATTTAAGGGATTTTCATTTTATCTTTCGATATTTTTATGTTAGTCAATTTTCATAAAAGTTTAAACCCTAATAACTATATTTTATGTCCAGAAGAAACTGAATAAATATTTTTTATGTCCAGAATAAATTGAACAAAAATACATAACATGGCAGATAAAGACCTTAGAGATATTTTATCTCATTTTAGGGGAATTTGGTTGAATTCCATCCTACTTAAGATGGTGTTCTAAACAAACCATCAACATTATCTTTGTTAAGAATATCATAGCAAGGGGAATTGTTTTCATAAAATCAGATAAATCTGATAAATGAAAAGGGTTAGTATGTTATATGGACTTGTCAAAGTCTCTTTCACTTTCTCTAATATATTTATTTTCTTATTAATTTTTTAATTTTTTCATAATGTATGAGCCATGGGTTCTAGGTTCTCAAATACTCTAAAATATTTCCCCACTGATTCACCATTTATTGTGACCAACATCCCCCATTTTCAAATATTCAATTTAAGACCCTTTTGGGCTTGAAGCCTTCATGTTCTTATCTTATTTTGATAAATTAAACCTAGGTCCAAGATATATCTTATGTTTAAGTCAAAATCAAGGTTGATATTTTATTATTCTTATAGATATTTGACTTTCAAATCTAAGCATTTATCGAAATCAAGTTTTTATTTTATTATAGACTAATCAAGATAAAAGGATGTTTGTTGAAGGTTGATTTTTCATTTACAAGTTATATTAAATTTACAAGTCAACATAAATTTTTGCCACATGTCTCTTTTGCACTTTAAAAAATCATCAAATACAATAGTGGAAAAGTATTGTGAGTGTTTAGACAGGTTTAGTGGGTAAGATTAGGCCACAGGTCACTATTTAACTCCCTTTTGAATCCATCATCAAGGTTCCAAGTCTATTTTCAACTAAGTAAGCGAGGGCCATCCATGTGTCTTAATACCATCTATTTGTGGCATATACAAAATTCTAAGTTTATCCAATCACCCAAGTGAGTGAGAGCCACTCACGTGTCACCATCCTACTTTATTGAGACTTAGGTAAAAAAGGATAGATGTATGGATATTTCTAATTACCCAGGTTAACTAGACCATACCACACATCTCAATATTATTCACTCACTCCCCATATAATTATGAAATAGGAATTTGACTAAGAAGGGGAGATTAGTATTGTGTTAGTGAATGAAATCAAATTAAAAACACACTAAACTAGCAGCTTAAAGCCTAGTTACTAGGGTGAGCTCAATAATAAAAAATAAATGAAAAACACAACTAAAAGGTAAAGAAAAACAAGAATCTTTCATCTTTCTTGGATGCTCTAAATGCTTTTGTAGTAGTGGATTACTCGATTTGTGCTCATGAAGTCTATTACAATGGAGCTTAACTATCCTCCACCTCCTCTTGGCACCTTTGGCTTTGGCTTGGCTTGGAATCAATTTTCATGGTAACACTAATTGCAATAGCTTTTGGAATCATTTGTGCATTATAACTTTTCATTATCAAGACTTAAAATTCATGTGGTAAGGCCTCCTATTTATAGATTTTTGCAAATGAGTATAATCAACTTGAACCATCCATTTCAAAATTGAGATGTATGGATAAGGATTAATTCAATTTTGAAATTAGAATTGATAAATAGGCTCATCAATATTTGAGATAGAGGAGCAATTAAGAGGCATAGAGGGATTTGAAGAAGCATGGGAGGCATGAACCCTAATATTTATGGCATTTATGGCCTAAAGATGTATTTCCAAGAAATTAGGTCATCTGATGATGTAGATATTCAATATTCATTTCTAAAAATAAGTGTTCAACAAGTTTCTATGAAATTATTAATTAGGCTCTAATTTGGCTTAACTAGCTCTTAAGCATGATTAAGTACTTTGTGCACAAATTACTCAAATTGATCAGAATACCTTATTATTGGTCCAAAATTTTACTGAATTAAAATTGGAAGTCAATGTCATATGTGTTAGATCCATTATCCCATTTAGGATGTTATCAACAACAAATAACAAAAGCACACATATTGTTCAAGAGATTTGATAAGAAAGAGCAATCCAAAGTATCTATGTGCAAAATTGGTATTTTGACTCAAAATGATTTGATCAAACTTAGATGGTCCATAAATTGCACTACCCCATTTAGGGATACCCTATCTAGAATCAACACTTTACTATATCAATTTTTAAAAATTTAATGTGCTTTAGTGTTTTTAGGTCAAATTATGCATTTTAGTAAGAATTGATCAAAAGCCTGATTGGAGGTTATTGGTAGCCAGATTTAGGTCTCTACAATTTGCCCCTATTTAGGAAAGTGTTACAAGCTATAAGCATAATAATATCTTCTCAAAGAATTAAAAGGTATTTTATGTCTACAACTCTAATGATAATAAACTAACTGTATGATGCCCCCTTGAGAGAATGATTGACACAAGCAGATCAACAAACTACCCCTAAAAAGGAAAGAAGAAAAATAAGGGGACCAAAGAAAATAAAGATGATGGGAAGAGAACACAATGATATTTGAAAAATTAGTTCAAATCACTGAGAATATAAGTGGGACGGTGTATAATGGTTTGTCCAAATGTGGTTATAAGCATTATACCCCGATAGTGGCAATGTGGTATGATAACACAATGATTTACTCAAAGGTGGTTATAATCATTGAGAAGATATCATTTTCCAAGTTAGGATAGATAAACAAGATAATAATGTGACCTTATGTGGATATAAAAATTTAAGTGGTGACAACACAATGATTTGCCTAAAGGCAGTTATAATCATTGAGAAATACAGGTGGGATGGTGTGTAATGATTTGCCCATAAGTGGTTACAATCATTGGACCCTGATTATGGTAAAAATGATAAAATAGGTTGAGGATGATGATAACTTAACATAGAAAGTAATGATGAATTGGAACAACTTACTAGTAAAGAGATGCTCATTTGAACCAATAAAAGTTGAAATTCTTTCGTGGTTAATTACTCTATTTGGGATATGATTGGGAGTGAATCAGGATGTTGGTGTCAAAGAGATGCTACCATTGTTGAATAGACTTTTTGAATCTAAGGTTTATCATAGTACATGGTAGCAAGCATCATGTTATAATATCATGAAGACTTGGACAAAATCTACATAAGGATTGACTCCCATAATCTAATACTCAATAGAAAATAATGCACCAATGATAGAAACCATGATGACAATGTAAACATATGAATATGGATGGATTAAAGTGCAAGTGTGGGAAAGTAATCACCCAATGAACACATAAATTAAATCAAGAAAATAATGTTGAAAGCAAACAAATAGGCATACAAACAAAATAACAAAGAAACAAATAAAGAAGCACTCAATAGAAACCATATAAACAGTGCCCCTAAAAAATAGATGACAACTTAACAAATAAACAAAATGGGGGAATAAAAAAAAATGAAGAGGGTGGCTGATTTATCTCCATATACACTAGGTAAGTGGACATTACCTACATAGTTCCATGGATGTAATATCCAATAAAAATTTTAAGTCAAATGTAGTTCTCCTAGGGAATGGGAAGAAAATGATAACTGGTGAAAACAAACAAAATGGATGTGATAGAAGAATAAGAATGGTCTTACAAAATGGCAAGTGTATGGAATAAAAAGATAAAAAGGATGGAGAAACTAAGCGACAAGTGATTTGATTGTGACTTAGTAAGGTTTCCTAGAATCCTTAAGGCAAAGAAGAAGTCAATATTTTTGGTTTTCTAATAATTTTACAAATGGTTTTTGAATTATTATGGAGTATCTCAACTCAATCGAGAATGATGAGACACTAAATGTTTCAAGATCATAAAATGGTGAGAGCATTCAAACTTAGGTTTCTCATAAAATGGTAAGAGTGTTCAGACTTAGGTTACTAATAAAATGGTGAGAGCGTTTAAACTTAGGTTGCTCATAAAATATCAAGATTGTTGCTTAGGTTGCTTGCAAAATGATGAGAGTGTTGCTTAAATTGCTCACAAAATGGTGAGAGCATGGTGAAAAAGGTGATTGAGCTGACCTCAACAAGTATCGAGCACTACCTACATAGTCCCAGAGTAGGACCTCAAGTCATTGTAGTTCTACCTTATAATAGAGGAATTCAACTAGTGTAGCAGTCAATTCAAACAAAATAAGCAAAACTAGTAAAATGACATAGTATGGCATAAAAAGTGGTAAATTGGTATGTCAAGGCTTAATAAATAGATATTTCCCCTAGTTTACCCATAGGTGGTTTTAACTAAGATAGAACGGCATAGATCAATGGTACTAATTTTCCCAAAGGTGATTATAATTAGTAACAAGACCGATGATAAGAAAAAAACTACAAATGAAAGATGCAACTGCCACAACTTCTATCATACTAATCTAAAATATAATCTCTATTTTAAGTACTTGAAATAACTGATGAAATTGATCAGATTCCTTGATACTAAAAACGTGTAAGAAATGACAAAAACCAAGGTCAAATAGGCTAAGCTTTATAACACATTTGGTCGATAGATCAAAAATGTAAAATGGATACAACTAAGAAGATGGATAAGAATGATATTTGTATAAAGATGAATAGTGAGAAAATGGCACCACTAAAATGGTCCTTATAGATAATACACCTTAGCACTCAA
This sequence comes from Torreya grandis, assembly GCA_037957365.1. Lineage (NCBI taxonomy): Eukaryota > Viridiplantae > Streptophyta > Pinopsida > Cupressales > Taxaceae > Torreya > Torreya grandis. Next base: position 3,002,972 of record JARHVA010001574.1, read on the forward strand.
GCATAATAGCACTTAAGGTGAATAATATTTATCAACTTAGAAAGTTCATCTCCATCTAGTGTGGCAAGCCTATATGCTCCTGAGCCATAATCTATAATAATGATGAAAGGCCCTATCCAGTTTGGTTTGAATTTACCTTTATGCTTCTTCTTAGTTATGGTATTATTTTAGTCTTTTTTAAGAATAAGATCACCAAGTTCAAATGTTCTATACTTGACATGCCGATTGTAGTGGCCTTTGAGTCGATTCTGATATGCCTAAAGATTTTTTATCATAGCTATGCATTTTTCATCAAGTAGGTCTAACTCTTATAGGGGAGCTACTCGATAGTCATGATCATCTAGTAAATTCTTGAAATATATGCATAGTGAAGGTAATTCAACCTCAATGGGAATGATGGTTTTAATACTATAAACAAGTGAGTGTGGAGTGGCTCCTATGGGAGTACAATGATTGGTATGGTATTCCCAAAGGGCAAAGAATATTTGTAGGTGCCAATCATGACCAACATCATTGACAATATTTTTGAGAATATTGACAATGGTTTTGTTTGATGCTTCAACCTGGCCATTACCTTGAGGGTAATATGTTGTAAAAAAATGTTGTGTGATGTTATATTTGATATATAGTGTGTCAAAATCATTGTTCTTGAATGATCCTCCATTATCATATATAATATCAAAGGGGATATCATAGTAAAAAATGAGATGGTTGAAGATGAATTTAGAAATTTGTTTTTTGGTCACGTAAGTGAGGGGTATAGCTTCAGCCCACTTAGTGAAATACTCAATGACGGTAAGGATATGTTTATGGCCATTAGATGAAGTAGGGTTGATATTCCCAATGAGTTCAAGTCCCCATGTAGCAAATGGCCATGGTGTCAACATTGATTTCAGAGTTTGAGCTAGGGCATGAATCAAATTAGCATACCATTAATAGGTATCACACTTCTTTACATACGTAGACTCATCTACATCCATCATGGGCTAATAATAACTAGTATGCATGAGCTTTTTTTATAGGATTGTCCTGTTAGAATGAGATCCATATACCCCTTCATGAACTTCTCTTAAGATAGCATAGACTCTATCAAAGTTAAACAACGAAGTAAAGTTCCATCAAAACTATGATGGTAAAGGGTGGATCTAAGTAGAATATAATGAGTAGAGTGATGGAAAAGGCTTTGGTTTGTTTTTCAGATAGGTTAGGTGTTAGAACTTGATCATAAAGGTAGTTGTAAAGGTCTGAGTACCAGATAGAATTAGGACCAATAATATCATAAATCATTTCCACAGTTGAAGGTTTATGAGTTGGTATAACCAAATTCCTGATGAGGAACTGATACTCTTTAGATTTGTCTATTTGTCAAATTAGAGAGCCGATAGTAGCCATGACATCTATAGTTCTATTACTAGCCTTTATTTTATGCTTAAATTGGATATTTATAATTTGCTACTTTAGGGTATCGGCCATAGCCTTATATGAAACCAACTTGTCATCTTTGGTTTGGAAATGGTCTGTGACCTAATTGATGATTAATTGAGATTCAACATAAACTTGGAGATGAGTTATGTTCCATTTTACTGCCTATCAAAGTCCTGTGACAAGTGTCTCATACTCAATGATGTTGTTTGTATAATGAAAATTGATTCTAAATGATTTAGGGATTAGATCCCCCTATGGTGTAATAAATAAGAGGCCCACCTCCAATCGATGTGCAGTAAATAAACCATAAAAATACAACTTTTAGTGTTTCTCCTCGAGATATGTGTCAATGATAGTCATTATGGATTCATCAAGAAAATGAAATGTGAGTGGATTTTTGTCTGTAAAGGGTACTTTAGCAAGTTGATCTGCAAGAACATATCCCTTGATTACCTTCTGATTGATATTCTCTATGTCAAACTCACTAAGAAGCATGATCCATTTTACCATTCTACCTTGTAAAGTTGTTTTAGATAGTAGATACTTGAGTGGATCTACTTTTGAAATGACCATGGTCTTATTATTCAACATGTAATGACATAGTTTTTGATCTACAAAGACCATGGCTAGGGAAGATTTTTCAATAGGTGCATAATTGTGTTCAAATGTGACTAATGTATGGCTTAAGTAGTAAACTACATGCTCTTTTCCATTATTATCATGTTGAGCTAAAATTGCCTCCAAGGCATTGTTAGTAGCTGATAGATACAACAAGAATATCCTTCCTGGCATAAGAGGTAATAAAATAGGTGGATTAACTAGATGGTCCTTGAGTTATTGAAAATCCATTTGGTAGTGATCATCCTAGTGAAATGCAACTCCCTTCTTCAGAAGATGTGTAAATGGATGACACTTATCTGCTAACTGAGAAATGAAGCATTGGAATTGACTGGATCTTGCCTTAAAAACTATGGAGTTACTTCAAATTGGTTGGTGCAGGCATCTTGATTATAGCATGGATTTTGGTCAAATTGACTTCAATGCCCCTACAAGACATAATGAAGCCAATTAAATTTCTTGAGGTTACTCCAAACACATATTTCTTTGGATTGAGTCTGACTTTGTACTTCCATAATCTTTCAAATATCCTATGTAGCACTACTGGATGGTCAACTCTAGTCTTGTATTTTTCTAATATGTCATTGACATAGTATTCAACAATAACATGCATAATATCATAAAATATGATAGTCATGGCCCTTTGATATGTAGCTCTAATATTTTTAAGATTAAATGGCATGACATGATAACAAAATGTTCCCCATGGAGTGGTGAATGCTATTTTATGTTGGTATTTTGGTGTTATTTTGATCTAGTTGTATCCTAAAAAGCCATTTATGAGTGAAAGCATTTAATAGCCTATTATGGAGTTGATGATCATATCAATATTAGGCAATGAAAATTTATCCGTAGAACAAGCTTTGTTTATGTCTTTAAAATTGGTACAAATTCTGATTCCTTCAAGATTTTTGCCAATAGTTGCAACATTAGATATCCATTCTGAGTAGTCAATAGACCAGATACATCCTACTTCTAAGATTTTTTCTAACTCTTTCTTTAACAAGATATAAATGTGAGGATGCATCTTACATAGCTTTTTTTTTATCAGTTTGACATCAAGATTGACCATAAAGTGGTGTAGAACCAAGGCAGGGTCCAAACCTGGCATGTTAGAATAAGCCCATGCAAAGATATCTACAAATTCTCTGAACAAAGCTATAAAAACTTTACATTCCTCCCTAATGAGGGACATGCCTAATTTTATACATTTCAAGTCTAATGAAGTCTTGATGTTTACCTTTGTTGTATCTTCAACTAGAAGGGTCAAACTATCTTCTTGAATAGTAGGCAAAGACTTGAAATGTTAGACTATATCAGGGTCCTCTATTAGGAATTACTCTTCAACTTCTCTTAGGCACGATAAATTTGAGTATGCTAATGGGAGATCTAGCCATGTGACAAAAATAGTCAAAAATTCTTGAATAATTTGATCAAACACTTGTTATTGCTCAAAATTGAACTCGGATTTATAGGCAAGTTCATCATTGTTGTTCTCCTAGTTTAAATTCAAAAAATAATGAATACCCCCATTTAATGGCACTAGAAATAAGTTTTCACTAGACTGGTCTTTATCTTTACTTTTTCCTTGGTCAAAAAGTGCCTCAAAGAGGCTTTCACTTTGAGACCTCAATGTTTTATTTATTTGATTTTAGCTAAAAGTGTTCACTCACTCTCCAAAATAGGATTCAAGATCCAATGCAATTGAGAATCTTGATTTATGATCTCCCAATGGAATTTTGTCTCTAAGGCCTACAAATCATAGAATGCCTCATCATTCTGAAACTCATCAATTTGCAAATTGGATTCTCATTGGCCCCAATTTATCAATTGAGGATAGTATAATGGCAATGGGTTATGAAAATGACTGGGGTAAGAGTACATATGGCATTGTTATTGAATAGGTTAGTCTCAGCTAGGTCATCAAAGGTGAGGCTATGATCAGACTCTATTTCACTATCGACATCATCATCAATAGCCATCAATGATGAAACTGGAATAAGGTATGTGGGGTCACCCCTAAGTGATTTAAATCCAATTCCATAGGGTCTTTTGTACTTATTCATAGAAATTAGCTCAATGGTTCCTTATTGATTCAGTTTGAGGCCTCTTCCTTCATAATCTTGATGTCCCATGATCTTATTGGGAATAAGATACTTTTCACTTTTATAACAATCAGCTTAGTTATCATTGTACAACCATGATTCATCCCCTTCAAGAGGGTCTAGCTCTAGGCTAGATGCTAGTACAAACATGATAGGTCCTTTATCTTTGTTTTTTTGTTGCCAATGCATGCATGGGGTAACTTTAGGTCATCCAAAGGTCTTTGGATTCTGAAGAAGATTGGCAATATGAAAGGTATCATCGGTCACATACTCCATTGGGCCTTTATCTAAAATAGTGAAATGATTGGAAGCTTCAGGAGTGGCATATGGGAAAACAAATCTAAGCTATTAGGATCTATGCAATTATCTTATGAAAGATCAATAAGTATGGCCTTTCCTTTATCCTGCTTAGAACTTGGATTCATGTCATATTGGTAATTATAACTTTGAAACTTGTCCTCGAGGTGCTTATAGTGCTCATATGGGTGCAAATCTCTTGAAATATTTACTTCCATCCCTGAGTGAGAGAACTTGATACATTGGGGTAGTGTTGATGGGACTATACGAATCTTATGTAACCAAGGCCTACCTAGAAGCATATTATATGATAACTCAAGATCAAGCACATGGTAAAGTGTATCATGGGTCAAAGGTCCAATGATAATTGGTAAGTTAATGGTGCCTTGTGATATGTCCTACAACCTTGTTGTAGTCATGTGCAACTACATGGTAGGTTTATTGGTTGTTATCATTTTGACCTTAGTTTTGTCCATGGTTTTGATGTTATGGGTTCTACTATTGGTTATGTTGATTTGACCTTTGGTTTTGAAACTATTGATTTTGTTGTTGTACTAGCTGATGTTATTATTTTTTATTATTATGTTGTGAAAAGGGATTTTGATAAATCCCAAGAGTTTTATTAGAGGTGGAATCACTATTATTCAATGTTATCTCCCCATTCTCTAACATATTCTCAATTGAATGCTTTATTTTCACACATTTTTGTAAATTATGCCTGTTGACCCAATGATATTCATAGAATTCATTTTCATGGTACCAATCAGGATAAAGAATGCCTTGTAAATAATGTTTTGGTATAGGCCAACTAATCATATTACCAGTAGTAAGTTTATGAATTATAGATTCAATAGGCTCTCCTAGGTCACTAAAGACATGATGCATAGGCACAGTTCTCCTTAGAGGAGGGGTTTTCAATGGTAAAGGTTGTTGTATTTATTGTGCAAGTCTCAATTTTTGTGCTTGCAGCATTGGTTAGAGATTTTGTTGGGTAGGAGTAAGCTGAAAAGGTGGTGTAGATGATGTTTACACTATTTGGATATGACATGACTCGATTACTCCATTACCCACAACGTTATTATTATGGTTGTATTATTTTGGTCTATCTTGGTTATTGGTTTGTGTTGGTTGTGATGCTTTCACTTGGATTGGATGTTAGTTTTGGCCACTTTCTTGATTGGTACCTTGATTTTGATTAGTTGAAATAAGCTTGATGATCCCTTTATTAATAAGATCTCACTCAATCAAGAAGCCTTTGTCAATGATCTCCTTGAAAGTATGTGCACATTGTAGTTCTAGATGATAAGCTATCTCACTATACAAATTTTTCGTAAACACAGTGGCTAATTGTTTATCTAGTAAACTATTGGTGAATCAACTTGCAAGGGCTCTATATCGCTATAGATAACTTGCAAAACTCTCACCAAATTTTTGTTTGACTTGTGTCAATTCAACTAATGAAATATCATGTTTGAGATTATAGGAAAAGTGTTGTACAAACTTATCAGAAAGATCATCAAAATCTGTTACTAAATTCTTAGGTAACTTTAAGAACCACTCCAAGACTTGTCTAGCCAAGCTTCTTGAAAACAACAACAAAAGGTATATATCACTATATGACAATGACTGGCATGTGATAAAGAACTCAGCTAAATGGGCTTTAGGGTCACCTTTTCCTTTATATTTGTTGAATTTTGATGGTTCATATCTTAGAGAAAATGGTATCTATAAGTAATCCATGTTAAATGGATAAGAACATATGTCATCCAACTTAAAAAATTTATTCTATTTCTTAGCTTGAATTGCAGAAATTGCATCCTTCATTTATTGCAATTCTTGAGATAAGAAACTAGAAAGAATATTAATTTGGGTAGATGGTTGAAAGGCCACAAGTGAGACACTTTGACTAGGGTATGATAGAGCTATATGTTGGGGTATGTTGGTTTGGTTAGTAAATAAACTAGGAATATGCATATGTGGATTAGGATGTACTTGGAATTGCATATTTAGTTGTGCGATATTCTGGTTTGAGTTGGTTATAAAGATTTGACTTAGAGAATTTTTTAGTTGGAATGGAGGGATATAACTATACTATGCATATTGTGGTTGAAAAGGGACATGCTGCTAACTAATCAAACCTTGTTATTGAGCAGGAACTTATGAACTAAGATCCTATCTCTAAACTTGTGGCACATTTTGAACCAATTATTGTCTAGCAAATACTTGAGAAACATGAAAGCCTCCTTGTTGCACAAATCCTTGTTGGGAAGTGAAAGCATGTTGAATATTTGGCATCTATCATTGACCAATATTTACACATTGTTGTCTAGTTATTGTTTGGTTTTGGATTGGTACATTGGTTTGTGACTGAGGAGGTGTATTTGCCACTACCTAATGAGGAGGAACATTAGTTGCCCCTTGTTGAGGTGGAAATATATTTGGCCTTTATTGCATTGGTACATTAGATTATGCTTGTTTTTATGTAATACTATTCATCCCTTATTGAGGAGGAGTAGGACTCATCACATTCTATTGTTGAGGCATGACATTGGTTATTGGTTGACTACTTAATCCCATTGGTTGCACACTTGATGAAGTAGCTAGTTGAGGTTGGGAAGTAGGTGATGAAGGTTGGGGTGCAGAAGCTCCTATTCTTTGGTATGATGATCCACTCATGGTATTAACTATAGGCACATGTTTTTAACTGGTTGTTTGTATGTTAGTACCACTTTAATTTGGATTGGATGTTGCTTGCACATTGTCTACTATATTTGGCTCATTATTCTATGTAGAAGTAGAAGACACTTCTTCAATAATGGGCATATGCAGCAAGTTATCTATTGAAGTGTTTTACATGAATGGGTTTGAACTCTAATTATATTGACCAGTTAACTCTATCAAAACTCTTGTTGAAAGAACTAAGTCAATAAGAGGTTTTCTCACCATGGTCATCTGATTGAGATTGTGTGCTAGATTTAAGTAGGTTTGATATGCCATCTGTATTTGGTTAAAGTGGTCTCCCATGATGTTTTTGCCTCTATTAGGAATATTAGGGTCCCAATATGTTGTTTAAACTAGAGCCAAAGGATTTTTATAAGAACCCTATTGATCATAAATTATGTTGTGGGGCATTATTACTAGGCTTGGTAAATTCTCATGGGGGAAGTCTGTTGGAAACTTGACCCCTACCTCTACGGCTTGAACCAAAAGCTCATCTTTATTCTCCAACAATTGACACTCAAATAAAAATGGATCATAAGTGGAAGGCATATTAGCAAAGCATGACTATTAAACAACTAATTCGTCAGTTGTGGGTATTGTAGTTAGGTATTGTGAAGTTTATTCTTGGTCTTGTTTTGAATAAGGTGGTGTATTAACCAAATAGTTAGCCAATATATCTTGGATTTATGCCCCTAATTGAGTATTATAAGAGGGATAAAGATCCATCTCATAATTAATATTATCTATGTAGAGTTCTTGCACCAATTCTTCATGCTTAACCACATTACTAATCCTTCGATTGTACATGATTCCACTACGAGTGTAGGAATACATATTGGGATCCATAGTAAATGTTTTTTCAATAAAAGGTCAAAGATCTCTACAAAATCTAAAAATAAAATGTCTAAAAGCTGATGTTCAAACTTGGTTTAGATTTATCAAAAGGATCAAAAAAGTTTATGCAAAGATTTATGAGGAAACAAGCTAGCGTTAAATATCTAATGCTTCACATTTCACATAAAGATAAGAAAGTAAAATAGACCAAAAATTAAAATGCCAAGCTCTAAGGTTGTTGTGTTTCAAATCAATCTAATCTAGGAAAATCAAAAGTTGCTAGGTCTTTTGGCCAAACGTGGCATCAAAATCTAGGCTCAAACAAGGCATGTGTTAGGACTCTTGGCCAAATGTTGTCAAAAACTAAACTTTGAAATAAAGATTATTTTTAATCTAACAGTTTTGAAATACTTATAACAAACACTAAGAATTTGATTTTTGGATATAAACTTGACTAACTAAATATGAATTATGAAATAAAAAGGCACTTTTAAATAGTTTATTTTCTCAGAAATGATGGCATAAAACTAGGCTCTTTGTAACAAATAAGCTAGACAAAAGGTAAACATTGTGACCATGCTAGACAAATATTTCACTAAAGGTATACCCAGATTGGTTTTAGAAAAAATGGGAGAAACTTAGACTCTATGCAAAAAGGTTCTTTGAAACAATGGAAAAATGATTTGAGCAATGTAACCACACTAAACTACTCAACAGATATAACAAAGTGTTTTTTTCAACAATTTTTAAGGCAAAGATGATTAATCACAAATTTGGAAGCCTAACACTACCTTTCTCAAATTATGCACATACTCTCAAAAATTTTGCCAATATCTCTAAGGCAAGAAGTGTTACACTCGAATGGTCCCAAGACTCATGAAATTAGAATAGTACCAAATGTTAGTTTCATAGACTCAAAGTGAAAATGTTTAGCATGAAATGACTCGAGTCTAATTATGATGATAAACATGATTATGAGTCTCTAAAATGGCCTTCAATCTAAATGGGACTTTGAACCCAAGTTAAAATAAGTTTAGCATGTAAATGGCAAACCCAGTTTAACACACCAACTTTTGGAACTCAGAAAGGTTCAATTTTGAATGTGAATTATCAATGGACTTTAAAAAACTTTTAGGCAAGAAGGTCTAAACTCATGTGGGCAGCATAACTGTGCCAAAGTAAATGACATGACTCACAAGAAATGGTGATAAATTTGAACAAGGCAAAAAATGAAGATTTATATGAGCAACATAATGCCTCCTTGTTCAAACAAAATTTGGGGACCATGTGTTTGGTTTGCATCATTTGTTTAAACCAAGTTTTTGACTCCAAATAAAACTTTAATCTAGGATAAAACCAACTAACTGCTCTTAGATCACGAACTGACAAGGTTGCTTGGTATTGTTGGAATCCATCAATATACGTCATTTGAGAGGATTTTAAATATTTATCCAAAATAAAATGTGTATTATATAGTAGATTTTTTACACCCCCGTTCTCTAAAATGATAGTACTATGACATGGACCTTGAGGTGCATGTTACACCAATAATACTTCAGTGGCAAGTGGATATTTGTCTAAGATCTACAAGTTTTCGAATGTTCTAAGAGAATCAATTGCAAAATAACTTTCACATCAAACAATGCAAAATAAAAGCATGGATTTTGGGTCTGTATCACTTGGCTTGTTGCAAAAAGGTCTAGTCCTTTTTGTAACCACTACATCATGTTGTTTGCTCAATGTAGTACGATGTCCAAAATGCTGCTACATCCCATGTGCAACTCCAATATGGATCCAAATGAAGTCAATGTTAGGAGGTAAAACCTCAGGTCAAAGCTTCCCTAAAGAACTCATGCAAGGTAATGGCATCCCCCTCAGAAGGCAATTTTACATGAAAATAAAGAAAGAAGAAAATAAAAAGACTTTAGGGTCATTTTTAAGGTCACCCAATACATTTATGAGTTTTTGGGGAGTGCTCTAGATGACATTCTTTCTATGCCTTAGACTAGGCAATTTACAAATAAGGAAAGTGCTTTTGATTCCAAGGGTTCCCTAAAGGATAAAAATGGAAGAGCATACATGCAACATCCTTGTATTTTATAAAAACAAAGTGATAATTGAAATAATGAAAACAAAATTGACAAGTGTGTTCAATTTTAAGCCCAAATGAAAGATTTAGTGGTGTTCAATTGACCCCTTGGTTTGTAAACTTTGAAAACTAAAGCTGAAAACTTATTTAAGCACATATATGTTATATTAAACACCAAAATAATGTTCCTAGTTCATTTTAAAGCATACAAAAGATTATTTAAACATATTTTAGTAATTTTTCAACTTGGTCCTACAAAAAAAATGTTAGCAAGTGGTTTAGGTTTGAAGCATTTTTAAATATGAAACAATAAACTTATTAAAATGAGCTATTGGGTTGACACAATAGTGCAATATTTCTACTTGTCAAAGAAATCCCGCTACTTGCAAGACAATCCCACAACTTTAAGAGTTGTGGCATTGTAACTAATCGCTAACCATTTAGTCACAATATCATGACTCTAAATGATGATCTTGTTACTTGTAGGACAATCCCACAACTTTAAAATTTGTGGTATTGTAAACCATGGGTGGTTTGGTCATAATACCACAACTCAATTTGATGATCTCACTAGTTGCAATATTATGTTGCCACTTTGTGAGTTGTGGTATTATTACTTAACTACTAATGGTTAGACAATACCGTGACTCAGTTAAGCAACCTTGCAAATTGCAAAGCAATCTCGTGACTTCTAAAGTAGTGGTATTTTCATTTAATCACTAACAGTTAGTCATAATATCATGACTTGGTTAGACAAACCTGCGAGTTGTAGGTCAATCCCATGACTATGTCTAGTCAAACCTACCACTTACATAAAAACATGTTTTTTTTTTTTTTTTCACTTTTTTGGGCTTTCCACTCCAATATTTTGCATAAAAAATTTAGTGAGTTTTTTGAGGGAGCATTATGATCAATTTTTTTTAATTTATTCGGGTCCCACCAGGTGTGTCATTATGTGAACTAAGAATTTGATTAAGAAGGTGAGATTAGTACTGTGTTAGTGAATGAAATCAAATTAAAAACACACTAAACTAACACTTTTATGCCTAGTTACTAGGGTGAGCTTAATAAATAAAAAAATGACAAACACAAATAAAATGTAAATAAAAACAAGAATTCTTCACTTTTTTTAGATGTTCCAAATACTTTTGTAGTAGTGGCTTGCTCAGTTTATGCTCATGAAGTCTGTTGCAATGGGGCTTGAGTATCTTCCACCTCCTTTTGGCACCTTTGTATTTGGCTTAGCTTGGCCTGGAATTAATTTGGCATGATAACACTAATTTCAATAGCTTTTAGAATCATTTGTGTATTATAACTTTGCATTATCAAGATTTAAAATTCATGTGGTAAGGCATCTTATTTATAGATTTTTGTAAATGGGTAGAATCAACATGAACCATCCATCTCAAGATTGAGATGTATGTCTAAGGATTAATCCAATTTTGCAATTAAATTTGATATATAGGTTCATCAATATTTGGGATAGAGGAGCAATTAAGAGGCATAGAGGGCTTTGATGAGGTATGGGAGGCATGAATCCTGATATTTGTGGCATTCATGGGCTAGGGATGTCTTCCCAAGACATGAGGTCACCTGATGATGTAAATATTCAATATTCATTTCTAAAAATAAGTATTTAACAAATTTCTATGGAATTCTTAATTAGGCTCTAATTTAGTTGAACTAGCTCTTAAGCATGATTAAAAACTTTGTGCATAAATTACTTAAATCGATCAGAATGCCTTGTTATTGGTCCAAAATTTGAATGGATTAGAATTAGAAATCAATGTTAGATGCATTGGATCTATTATCCCATTTAAGATGTTATCAACAAAAAATAATAAAGGCACACATCTTGTGCAAGAGATTAGATAGGAAAGAGCAATCTAAAGCACCTAGGTGCAAAATTAATATTTTGACTCAGAATGATTTGATTAAATTTAGATGGCCCATAAATTGCACTACCCCATTTAGGGATACCCTAGTCAAAATCAACACTTGAATATATCAGGTTCAAAGCTTTTAATGTGCTTTAGTGTTTTTAGGCTAAATTGTGTATTTTAGTAATAATTAATCAAAAACTTGATTGGAGGTTATTGGTGGCCAGATTTAGGTGTCTACAATAATAAATGACTAAATCATAAAGATTAGTATAAGTGAGGATTATCCATGTGTTTTCATTCCACTTACCTATAGTGAATCAAAGCATTAATCCTCATAAACTAAGTGGACAAGTGAGGGTCATCCATGTGTCTCCATCCCATTCATCCATGATTGGTAAGCATAGGTACAAGTACAAAGCTTCCTAAGTAATTAGATAAGTGATATTTTCCCATATTTCACCATCCTACACATCCATTATTTATAGGTGCATGTAAAAAATATAGATCCCATTGAGCATCTACATAAGTGAGGGTTTCCACGTATTAACATCCTACTCATCCACCACCTTTGCATAGTGACATGAGTTAAAAATCTAAGTGACTAATCATATAAGTAAGAGTTAACCACATGTTGACATCTTACTCATTTATAGCTAATATTTAGTAACATAAACCATTAATCCTAGTGATTAAGTAGACAAATGAGATCTAGCCACGTGTTTACATCTCACTAAGTTAAGATCGACAACTAAGGACATATAGATCCATGCCAAGTGATTAAGTAATAATATTCCACATGTCATATTCTAAATAATCAAGTGTAAATGAATAAATATACATTATATTTAAGTGAGGTGATGGCATGTGTCATAATGCATGAATTAGCAATTGATTAAACAATAAAAGTCAATGATAAAGTGCCCCATGGCAAACAACCCTAAAAAAATTGACAACATGAAAATCAAATTCAAAACAAAATAGATAGTTGTTGAAGTTGTTATCTGTAATTAATTATCATGAATGGTGAATTTAGGTAATTAATGTTTGAGTTTAATTAAATCAACTACATACTTGGTGCCAAAATTCAAAAGAAAAAGACATTTACTACTTAATATTGTGAACTGCTATCAAAGCTCTCTCGTAACTAAAATCCTAAGCTTCATGACTTCACATAATTGTTTAGACTAATTAAAATGGAATCCCTAAGAAATAATCATTCTCCCTCCATGTTCATTTTTAGTGGTAACCTAGAATATATAGACACTATGTTTGATTCAGTTGTATTCATCCATAAACTACAACGTTATACAATAATATGGCTAGAGGTGAATGTAATAAAACCTTACAAGGAAGAATATTAGTTGTCTTTACAAGATCAATAATATATGGATGATCTATTGGTAATCAAAGTGGTGGGAATACATAATGCAGCCATAAAATTAGAGGTATTCCCTTCCATAGATGCCTTTTCAATTTGTTTGTGGCTGGGGACTTCTCTGAGAACATCCTTCATTATATCAAAAACCATACCCCTATGGTTTACGTATCTAAGAAGGCTTTTGAAACATATTATCGACTCCCAACCACTAACATGACATACAGCCAATTAGTTTTGTATGTGATGAGACCATAATATGGATCATTATATCTATAAAATAGCATTCTTTTTTTTACATAAGAAGTAGATCTAAATGTAGTCTCTGAACTTATGGTTTATTTAGAATAGAATAACAAGTATATATCATGATTATGTCTTTAGAATTCATTTTTAGCTATTACTAATGATTATTAGAAAAAATATGTCAATAAATTCATACACAGTTCATACGAAGCTAAGAATGATTCAAATTATGAAGAGTAACCATTCAAGAATAATGTTGGAGTAGTGTCAAAGTCTTCTACAATGGATACAATGTTTTGGTCAAGTTACGGACTCTCACAGGTCTACTAAAGACTCTTACAGACTTGTTGTAAACTCTCATAGTAGCTACAAATTACATTAGACCAACTATAGATTACATTAGATTAGCTATAGATTACATCAGACCAGCTACATATTTTAGTAGGTTTGCTACAGACTTTATCAAACTATAGACTTCAACAAAATTGTTACAGACTTGATTAAAATTTATTTCTAAATGTATTCTAATGATTGGTTGGTCTATTCCAACTATCACAAAGAATTCTTTCCATTTAGATTCTTTATATATATATAGATTTTTATGTATAGACTTTTAATTTATAGATTATATCCAAATATATATTTATATAATTTTATTCCAATAAATAGCTCTCTTCGTATTTAGTGAATATTGAGACTATGTTGTAATAGATTTCGTTCTTATAATAAATATATCTCTCCATATTTTTTGGAGATTGAGATAGGATAGAATATCTAGGTTGTTACTCTTAAATAAGGTGTTGGTTGGAAGTATAAGATATAAATGAAACCTTCCACACCCAAATAAAACCAATTAATATACTTTTCTCTCTATTATTCTGAGCAGTCTATTCTGAATTTTGTGTTATGAATAAATCATCTTCAAAGGAATAAGTTGGCCAGTCACTCCAAGGAAGATGGATCAATGTATTTTTATTTATTTCTTTATTTTTAAATTATCATTTTATTGTATATTATTATTGATTTCTTTGTTACTGTAAACATTTATTTTTGTATAGTTTGTGTGAACTTACATGTGTTTTATTTGTTTGTCATTTATTTTTAATTTAGAAATTTATTTTTTGCAAGTGTGCTTTAATTTCATGCATGTGTGGTTTAATTTTTGCAAGTGTGATTTTCAATTTCTATAAGTATGGAGTGTGATATTAGGAATAATTTGTTAAATATATATTTCTCCTATTGTATACAACCTTCAGACACCATCCATATGTCGATATTATTAAATGAAGGGGAATGACGACCCCCATTAGTATGCTTAGTTGGCTAAGAACAATTTTAAAGAAGCATAAAAAACATGGGAAGTAGAACCAAATAATTGTGTCAACATCTTAGATTAATAACACTCTAATTATCAAGTTCAGGCTTGAAACTCAACTCACCATGGCCTTGTTGACTAGATTGTATGGCTCCCCTAACATTAATTATGTCAGATAAAATTGGGTCCCACTCTTGGACATTGTTTTAGACACCAAAATAATGTTGATTCTTATATAAATTATCAATTTCAACCTCAAATATCAAATGATCAGTAATAGGACCAATGAACATTTCTACATGATGTAATATCTACTAAACATAGTCACAACCACTATCACTCCTCCTAGAGAAGAACCATGGATGACTTCATTAAAAATCCCAAGAACATAATTTTTGAAGATTATAATATCTTCCATATATAAATATTCAAGAAGCAAATTCAAAGAATAACAAACCTCTTCTACCCCACAGTCTATAAGGACATAAATGAGCAACCTTTACCTAGATTATTAGACCACATCAAAAGGATAATTGATAAGATGGGAGATTGTTGGTTATATCCTGATCATACAATAATTATAATTGAAGCATCATTTGAAGCACCATTCCTCATGCCTCGCTATGTCTTAGACAAGCTATCCAATCAATAAGTAGAAACTCAATTGTCAAATTATGTAGACCAAGATTTAAATTTAGCTAGGCTAGGATTCATCCATAAACCACTTCTAAGTATAGGTTAAAAATAATATACCTTATGGTAATACTTTCATCAAACTAGCAAGCACATAAATTAGTTTAGCAAGACTTACTTTAGGCATTAAAATCTGAGATAGGTAATTTCCAAAGTTCTCAAGGATTATGGTAATAGGACAAAGGTTAGGTAAGGCCATCAAACATATATACATGACCTAATATTCCTAAATTCACTCGATGGTTAAAAAGTGCACAACTAGATTTAATCATTTAATATGTCTATGAGGGTGACACAAAGGATACAATATGATCCTAGTGTTAATCCACAAGGTGTCATAGAGATAGATAAGGATGAGGAGGCATCCACTAGAGTATAAGATACACCATCTAAGAAAAATAAATAGATAAATTCCAACATATTTATATTTATCCTAAGGCCTCTAAGTTCCACTCCTCTATCCTTCTCATTGGATATGGAGGCACCTTAAATTCTTAGGAGGCCCATTGATCCTACATCACAAGCTGCAAAGGCCCAACCTAGAGAGGTACCTTGGGTAAGCATTACTCATTATTCACTAAACCCAATCACTACTACTCCTCCCCCAGTAGTCACATATAAGAGGAAGATAAATACTCTCCTAACCACTTTACAAGATCGAAATATCACAAGAGTGAGGGAAAGACAACCCAGTTATGAAAGTGTGCCTTTAGGACCTTCATATGTTGAGATTAAAGAATATGACTCTATAGAGGAGACTAGATTGGGTAAACTCAAAGAGGATGTAGTGTCACCCTCCTAGCCATCCACTCACTTCTCCAAAAGTGGAAGAATCACACGTAGAAAACATATCTAGCACATGGGTTGCCACCATACAAGAATCCCCTAGGGAAGATAGTCAAAAGGAGTCCTATGCTACCACAATTGTATCTACATTGATTGGAACTAGTGGTTTTGTTATGAATGTTTTAATAATTGATATGACAATTACAAATTAGACTGCAGTCACTCTTACTACAACAAACTTAGGAATAAGTGTTCCTCATAATAAATATCTAACACATGCAAGTTTTATAAGTATCCATTCTTTGATTCCTTATAGTCCTAGCATTAGTATTACTAAAATTATTTATTATGCTTCCATTACTCAATTTTTACAAGGATTAACCCAAGCCCCATTGGTTCATTCATTTCCTTCTACTACTACTATTCAAGGTACCATAGTAACTAGGGTAAATTTTAGTGTCCAAATCCATTTTTATCACCTAGTCATCACTAGCAAAGCCTTCCACTCGGTTAGGTATTCTCATTACACAAGAAACCCAAATAGAGTCTTCAATAGTATCTATATATAAGACCCTATACTTAACGAAGTACATTATCAATAATACCTCATTAATAAAGAGTACGAATTAGAGAAAGGCCTTGCCTATATTTATTAAACCCCTTGCATCTTACACACCATATTACATGGCTAATATTTCACTTTAAGTATTGATGATACCACTAGGTAACCCTTCACTCCCTACTTCTTCATCTCTATCCCAAACTACTAAGTTGACTCTCATGGTGTTCCCACCATTGATACAAAACATGGAGAAGGAAGAATCAACAAGTAAATATTTGGTTATTAGATAAAAAACAAAAGTTTCTATGCAGTTTGATAGATTCACCAACTCACTGAAGAAAGTGAAGATGAAAAAAGTAATGGTTAAGGGTAAGCTTATTGAATAAGATAAATAAGAGGAATTATTTTCATTATCAAAGTAAATAAAAACAAGACCTATAGATGTGGATGAGTTTGAATAAGACCCTATTACAATGGTTAGAGTTATGTTATGAGCCTATACCATATTTTTAGCTCCATAAATTTATTAAGATCACAGTCCCAACCACTATGGGGAAACATGGCTAAGTTTCATGAGTCAATGAAAGATTGGGATTACAAGTTGAGCTTCATTGATAAAGCTAATAGATTGAAGACATATCAACACCTAAATTTGATTATGGTAATAGGACAAAGGGTGGGTATGGGCATCAAACATATATACATGAGCCAATATTTAATAATGCACTTGATGATTACAATGTAATTAATTAAAATGATATGAGGGTGGCACACAAGATACAATATGACTCTTCCATTACTCCACAAGATGCCAGAGATATGACAAGGATGACTAGTTGTCCAATAGAGTAGAAGATACAATGGCTGAAATAAATCAAGAGATAAGGACCAACATCTTTAGAGGTATCCCAAGGCCTTCAAGTGCCACTCCTCTAGCCTTGTCATTGGATATGGAGGCACCTTCAATTCTTGGGAGGCCTAATGTTCCTACCTCATAAGATTTAAAGACCTAACCTATAGAGGTAATTTAGGTAATAATTCCTCTTATTCATCGAATCTAATAATTACCACTCCTCCTCCAATAGTCACATATAAGAGGATGAAAAGGACTCTCCCAGCCAATTTACAAGTTCTAAATATCATAGGAGTGGTGGAAACACCACATAATTATGCAAGTGTGCCTTCATGAACTTCATATGTTAAGATTAAAGAGGATGACTCTATAGAGGATATTGGACTGGGTAGTCTCAAAGAGGATGCAATGCAATAATATATTTAGGTCCACCTTCCTATCCATCCACTTCCTTCTCAAGAAGTGGAAGACTCACATGCAAAAAATGTAACCAACATAGGTGTTGCCACCATTCAAGAGGCTCATAGGTAATATAGTCCCAAAGAGTCCCCTGATACCAAAATTGTATCTATATTTGTTGGAGTTATTGGTCTTACTGTAAATTATAAAATAATTGGCACAATTATAACTCAAACTATAGTCACTCCTACTGTAATAGACCTAAGGATAAGTGTTCCTCCTAAAAAGGCTATAACACAAGCAAGTTTTGGAATTACCCATTCTTTCATTCCTTATATTATTAGTACCAATATTACTACATGAATTTATTATGCTTCTATTACTCAGTTTTTTACAAGGATTAACCCAAGCCCCATTGGTTCATTTTTTTCCTTCTACTATTGCTAGTCAAGGTACCATAAGAACTAGGGTACATTTTGATGACTTACTGTCTAAATATATTTTTACCAACCATTCAACACTAGTATGGCCTTCCACTCAATTAGGAATGCCCATTCCATAAGCAACCCAAACCAAGTCTTCAATAGTATTTGTACATAATACCATACGCTTAACCAAGTACATTATAAGGACTCCCCCACTAACAAATATTAAAACTTGGATAAAGTCCTTTTCTACTTTTCATATACCCCTTTCATCCTCCACGTGATATTCCATGGCCAGTATTCCACTTGCAATGTTGATGAGACCACCAAGCGACCCTTTAGTTTGTACTTCCTCATCTCTAGCCCATACTACTAAGTAGACTCACATGGTGCTCCCACCATGGCTATAATAAATGGAGCAATAAGAATTGACAAGGAAATATTTGGTTATCATAGAAAAAAAATTCCATGCAATTTTACAGAGTCACAAAAATATTGAAGAGAGTAAGGAAGAATACAATAATGGTTGAGGGTAAGCCTCTTGAAATGGAGAAATAGGAGGAATTATTTTCACTAACAAATAAAATAAAAACAAGACATGGAGATGCAGATGAGTTTGAAGAATACCCTATTATAATGGTTGATGAATCTAAATGGATGCTTAAGTAGATGTTTATGGGACTGAAATAGTCAAAAAGAGATTAAATGATCAAAATCTAATTGAAGCTCCCAAAAACATAATTGATAATGTACAGAGTTATGCTAGGAACCTCTACCATATTTTGAGCTCCATTAGGTCAGTAAGATAACCATCCTAACCACTATGGTATATGTGGTTACATTTCATGAATAAATGAAAGATTGGGATGCCAAATTGAGATTCATCATAAAAACTACTAGATTGGAGACATAACAACACTTGATTTTGATGCTTTCTCCTAATGTAAGTCTAGCACATAATTGTGTAATTACTAAGAGGGATCATTTGGTGGATTGGAATTAATAAATGTAGGGTTTGGTTCAATAATTTACAAATCAAGAGTAGATAATTATTCAAGTTCTTAGAGATATGAGGATTACAGGTGTGTTTACACCTTAGGGAGAAATTATCACCAAACCCTTTTTGAGATTTTATTATGGGTTACAACTAACATTTTTAAAGAAAAAGTAGAGAGTACCACTTACAATACTAATGAAAATATAGTACTATTGATCACATATATCAGAGATAGGTTAGCTCAAATAGAGACATTGCATGTCTATATTAAATATTTTAGGACTGTACACAAAAAATTGATGGATAAAATGTCATTTTTATTTTGAAGGTCCATCATTAATTTATAGACTTTTGAGATGGATTTTACAATAAGTATGACTACATAAAAAGGTTTATAGTGATAGGGATATTTCTCCACTTCATTCAAGCCTTTGTTCAGCCTCTAACAACTAAGTCATCTTTCCAAGATATAATATAGTATATACTCTAACCATATTAGTGTTAGTAATTGCATCAACTATTGTTCCTATAATGCAAACTTCAAACAAAAAGTGTTGTTTTAGTTCAAACTTCAGTGACAATAGTGATGTATGATACTTTGGTGGGAAATCCCATGATGACATTGTAATTATTTGAATTAAAATTTAAATTACACTTGAATTTCCAGCTAAGACTTCATGCAAGTCTTGATCTATTTTTATTTAGCTATGGCTAATTTTGTATGGAAAAGGATTTTATGCCTAAATTAGTATTATATTTAATATATATTGTATCCATGCATGGCTTGCATGTTTTTTGACACATTATTCTAATTTAGACACTATAAAAATAGATTCAACTTTAAAGGTGAGACGTCCCCAGCCTAAGCTATAAGTATATGTTCCTTAAACATTGTAAAGGGAGGAGAATTTTTGAAATTAATACAAGAAAGAAAGTTATTGTATTGTTCTATAATTTGTGTTTAAGTGTTATCTCTTCCAAATTTTATATCTTATTATGAATTTCCATTAAGTTAACATAATCTAGAATAGGATGCATGGTTATTTATTCTACAATTATTCATATTGGACAAATAGTTAGTTTAAATTCTCATTAATTATTGATCATAATTATTACCAGTTAGAGGTATGGATGCGCTATGTAATATAGTTATAATTCATATTTTTGATGATCATGTTGATTATATAGCAATTGTTTCATTTGGTGATTAATTGTGTCAATCTGTATACTATGCTAACAGAAACTTTCAATAGGTACTAGTTCTTGGACATTTGTTCAGCTTAGGATAAAGGAAGTTAGTTTGGAAGGATTTGTTTCTTAGTTGAATCATATACCCCTTTATTTCTACCCTAACTTTCCTCTTTATTTCCCCCTTTTGTGATCAATTCCACCTTAGGTTAGATCCACCCATCCACATCAAGTAGATTTTAGAATCACATCATATCCAAACCATCTGAGATAAACAACCACTCTTTTCACCACTAATCCACCATGTGGTTATTTACAAAATTGATACCCACAACTAATGCTTTGGAGTGAATATTTTCACTTAGCATAAAAAGTTAGCGGTATCCACATAAGATTTTATCGGTTTGCATAAAACCCACATCAATAGGATTTATTTAGTGCTATAAGGAGGGTAAATAATATTTGATTTTTAAAGTTTCACTTGAGTTGTGTATACTGGATTCTATAGTAAGGTTAACAAGGGCCAATTATGATTATGGTATACTATGTTTAACACTTTTATAAGTTTTCCAAATACCCATATCAAATAGGGGTGTCCTTAGGAGAATATTCACTCATCCAAATTCACTAACCCAAGGGAACCAACCTAAACTCTTTACTATGTCTTGGTTAGTTGTTTCAACCAACATTGTAGCTAGTTTTATCCATGATATACCTAGGAGACTAGATAAGTACCTTCGTTAATTATCTTCTTTTGGGGAATGAAATGCAAAGGAACGCATGAAAGATTTTAAAACTGGTCTAAGGTTATTAAATGTAGTTCATGAAAATGTTACATGTAGACTATTCCCATTCACACTATAATATGATGTCTATGATTGGTTCCTCAACCTTTTATAGATTCAAATTATGTCATGAACCCAATGTCATGACACTTTAATGACACAATATGGACAAGTTACCAGTCCTAGTGTAATATATCAACATTTTGATAGCATGAGAGGGGAACCTAATTAACCAATTATAACCTTCAACACAAAAATCCAAAATATGTAAATCCATGTGGTTAATGCATACAGACCTGGTGTTGCCTTAACACTTGAAATGTATGAAAGTTCCTTAGATCTTATTACTACATTATTTATATGTATAGTTACGAACATTAATAACTTATCAAGTGCCTATGTTGAAGTTATTAACATTTATAGGAAGTTGAATCCTCAATTGCAATCCATACGAAATATTGATCCAAATTTCTCAATCCTAAGTATTATTCAAAATGCCAATCAGAATGTCATTGCAAATAATCAAAACTCGGTTTTCAATCAATTGCCTCTGGTTCACACTACAATAAATCAAAAAATAAGCTTTTTGAACAATCCTGACCTAACCAATTTTTACCTGACCATTTGTCATGAATCACCATGGGATAATATGTAAAAAACATAAAGGATACAATTTTAGATGCAAAATTATATGAGATAAAACATGTTTTTAAGGACCATGCTTACATAATCACATTCCTGACTTCAAGCTTTATACAAGTGATTGGAAAGTTAAGGGTAAGAAATAAATAAAAGTATTCATAACATAATATCAATTAATTAATATAGAGCTATATAATATGTGAAGAGATAAAATATTATGGCATTGTGTCTTAGAGCTTGAGTGTTTTGATGTTTGGGAAAGATGAACGATGGAGTTGTAGGTGGGAATTATGTTGGTGAATCTATTGTGCACAAGATACCATATGATTAGAGTTTAGGGTTGGTTTTGGGTATTGGAATAATATATAGGGGCCATATTTCATTCTTAATAAAATATATCACGTTTATATACCCTTTTTGCACTCACATTTCTTCCCTAACAAGTATTTGGAAGAGTTATAAATTAATAACTTTATCTTGGAGGTATTGTATTGTGGTATCATTGAATCTCAATAGGAAAGGTCTTTGGGATTTCCTAACTAAGTATATTTATGTTTTCATTGAACTATTTAAGGATATAAACTTACAACATATATTGAAAATATCCACTTGAGGCAAAAGAGGATATTGAAGCATCAATAGGTCCACCCCAAGGAATGTATTTATATCCATATAGTATTTCCTAACAGTATGTCATTTATTGATTTGTCAATGTATGTGTGTATCATTAGGTTCTTCCTTATATTGGATAAGTTGGTATAGATATAGGTTTTCTTAGGTTTTCTATTTATTACTTTATGATGCATAAACCCCTATTTGGTTGACCATTTTACCTAACCTTATTTATAACCTATTACCCATCATTTAATTTAATTATAAACCTTTACAACCAATTATTTTAATTGCATATTTTCAATCATAGTTACAATCATTTAACTTTATTGAAGACTAATGAGAGATATATCATTATGTCATAGGCTTAGGCTTTGGACCATTTTGTCTTTAAAATTGAGTTTTGGGTTCTACTCTAATAGATATATAGATATAATTAGTCCTTACCTACTTTTCCAAGTATATACAAGTTTTATTTTATCAACCTTATTTTATTACAAGTCTATTGAGAGAACGGTGATAGTTTTATGTCATCCTAGCCCTTGAATGCATTCTAGTGAACCTAATGTGAGTCTTATCCCACCTTTGGTTGGATAAATTTCATGTTTTTCCTCTTAGATTCTTAGTTACATCATTAAAAATCATCATATATCTTCTAGTCCAATGTTATTGGCCAATTTGATACCATTAAGTAGCTTGATAAACTATATCAATCAATTTTGCACCATTTCTTATTTGTTTACCAACTGTATTAGTTAGTTTAATACCACTCTATGTTTTCTAAACTATATATTTTAGCCTAATATAGTTATTTGTATGATTAAAACTATATCTAATATCCTGATACAATTATATTTGACTAATTTTAGCTTTTTACTTTATTAACTAGCCTGATACCATTCTATTTTCTTGTTTAACTCATTGCATGTTTTAAATATAGCTTTCAACTTGAATAATTTCTATCATTATTTTTTATTTGTATTCCTAGAAACTATGTTATGGTAATTGTAAAACTAGTAGGATCTATTATTCTAGGCTAATCAATTATCATAATTATCATTATTAATTGGTGTGAGGGGTATTTCCACAATACTCAATACATTAGATATCACTATATATTGAATTTAGTTTTCACATATCTCACAATAAATTATAAATGTCTAGGGTTATTGGTTTCATTTTTTAAGAATCCTTTGAACCATTTAGTACATTGGTAAGTGGTTAACCTTGAGAAGTTACTCTCAATGTACCTCAGACACAAGATAGTGTAGATATGAGATGATAGAATCCTCATAATTTTTTACCTTGTGGGTATGTTCACTATTTATGACTAGGATAAGTATATCTGAGAGATTAAAATTCAGAACACCATTCTTAGTTATACCTCTCTACTTTGATTTTTCTAATAGATAGTTAACTTTTAGATTATTTATTTCCCACACTATATTGGTTGGCCTAATACTATTATATGTTGTCTAAAAGCTATATCAACCAACCTAATAGAGCTATGTGTGTTTTCCCAATTGCATGATCCAATCCAATACATTTTTATGTGTTTATTTAACTACATATGACATCCAAATATAGTTTTGTGTGTCTTCAAAAATGCATATGCCAACCCAATACAATTTAATTTTACCATCTTCCTTCTAACTATATTGGCGAACCCAATATAGATATTTTATGTGACAATACTACACCATCCAAGCTGATATAGTTTTATTTTATGATTTTTAGTTTCCAACAATTTTGGCTAGGCTGATACAATCAATTTTTAACATTCTTGTGTAATTTAATGCACCATCTAGCTCAATATAATTGATCTTTTCTCTTCCACAATGGAATAAATTTTGCACCAATCTAAAGAGAAAACTTGCTAAGAATTCTATGGATTTTTTAACAATCCTAATTATATGGAACTAACCAATCCCATTAATGTCTCCATAAAGGATTGCTTGCCTTATAAATTTTCTATGACTCAATACCAAATTACAAGTAATTTTCATGTGGCTTCCACTAGATTTAAAAACTATGAGCCAAATAACAATCTTAAGACTACTAGACGAAGTCAAATACTTCAATATTGTGAGGTTTAATAAGAAAGTGAAATTTATTATACATATGAGATGATAATCAATATCCATGAACATATTAAATAAAATTGAAAGGAACCTACGGTTGTATATCATCTCATGAGAGCACCTCACATAAAATTTCCTCTTTCCCCTATTCATGAATTTTCTACATGACTTGGGGAAAATCATTTTTCATCTTGCTCATTTCCTTCTTCATCCACCATGCCTAGTATTACTACTAACATGGTGGGCCTCTATTTTAGTGAGACTACCCAAAGTGCACATTACCAATGTCAATGTTATGTCTATCACATACCAATAGGCTACCCAAACCACCACATCTAACCAGAACACTCCCAATCCTAATTAAATTATCTGACAATAAATGATCCAAATCTCTAATATTCAAACCAATAATAGCACACAAATGATGAGAATTAAAAACTAAATTTTAAAAATTCAAAATAAACCTCAATAACTTCAATGGGGAGTTCCAAATACAAGGGTGATATCTACAAGATTCAAGGTGACACCAACCCTTGGAATTTTTAATAATTTTAAGTATGTGGTGTCTTTAAAATACTAACCTTGATCACTTGAATAGTATTTCCTTATGCATATACCAATGTTTTAATTATCATATCAATAAGAGTAAAGGCTACAATGGTCATCTTGAGCTTATGGGAAACATACCACCTAACCTCCTATATTTTAACGATGATGGGGCCAATGAGATTAGTCTAAAAATTAAAACATCACATATTTCCTCTAACATCATAGCTTATTTTCCACCCACTTTGGACCTCATTCTCAAAATAAGTCAACTGGTGAGATTCCCACTTTGGTGGGCATTTCTAAGAATCCCACTTCTCATACATACTCTAGTGATATAATGGTATAAGCTCTTAACATCGATCTTACTAATCATGATTATGATGATGATAACATCCTTGATGAACCATACTTATTTGGATACACCCAAGCTAAGGATGTGAAAATTATCTAAAATCATTCTTCTCTTCAGTGCTCATTAGATAGATCTACATCATATTCTAGCATCAAATTAATTTATATCATTCTATCTAACTATCCTTTATATTTTATTAACATTTTCCCCTCTTCGATTGATGTCCATAAGTATGATATTGAGTGTATTCCATATTATACTTCACATACATCTCTTATTGATTTTGAGCTTCTTCAGAGCATGCTCAAGGATGGATCCATGATTAGACCCTACTGGTTCACTAGATTATTTATGCTTCAAGCTCAATTCCTCTAGGGATGTTATCCAAACCTTTATGTTTCACACTAATGATGAATCCCAAAGAAATACAATCACCATTTTGTTCATTTCATAGAGGCTATGGTTACTCACAACACTAGTCCATATTGTACCAAAGATACCATAAGAAAAATCAAGTCCCTGAGTCAAACTTTCTATGAACCAATAGTGTCGATTTGTTTGATGATGTACCATAAAAAACCCACTGTGATTCTTATCATAAGTAATACATGGTATCAAACCCACCCATCAAAGAGGAGGAACCACTTTTTGAGTTTCACAAGGTATCTTGTCATTCAACTAAATAACGTAGATCTTATCATAGATTTTTAACACAACAAAAGATGTAAAACCTAGATTACACTATGGATAGTTCAACACCTCAATATAATAATCTTAGGCACTCTCATTGATTCCATGGGACTCATATGCATTATTTGACTCATTTCCAGGCTCTCTGACATTATATTGATATACTTTATCTTGAAGTAGCTAGCTTCCTAGTTTACCAAACATGTCAACACCAAGGATCACTCCTGATTACATCCCTCTACATGGAGATGTGTATTTTCATAAGAATTAGTGTGCTTCACATTGTACATATAGATGTAGATCTCTCCATCAACATTTAGATACTTTCCAAGGCCCCCGACTCTAGGTTCCTAGTAGTGCTTGCATAATCTATCTAGGATGAAGGAAAAACATCACATAAGAATAGAGCCATCTCATAGATCAAAGGAAATGTGTGTCACTGATGTCACATATTCCTCACATTGAATATTATCATAAGGAGGCCCCATAATCTCATGCTTCCAATGCACCTATCTTTTCCTTATAGCTTGTATGCTTGGTGGTCCTATAAAAAATCCTGGAAAGTAAAATAGACCATGATTAGAGATAGATATCAATTGCAATATTATTTAACATATGTTATTGATTATGTATGTTTATATATTTCATGACACATGTGAGTAGATAATTGTTCCATATCATTTACTTTACATTTACACATAATTAGATTTCATACTATTTATTTCTAGCAAATGTGATTTTTTTTGTACATATATTTCTTATATCATGATGTTTTTACATTTCAACACTTTAAT
The DNA here is from genome assembly GCA_037957365.1 of Torreya grandis. Taxonomy (NCBI): domain Eukaryota; kingdom Viridiplantae; phylum Streptophyta; class Pinopsida; order Cupressales; family Taxaceae; genus Torreya; species Torreya grandis. The sequence goes on from JARHVA010001574.1 coordinate 3,030,288, forward strand.
TTTTAACATGTATGATTACTTTATGTCATCTACAATCAACTTATAGTCAGCCTTTGTCTCATTAATGAATCTTAGGTATCAACTTAGGGTCTTGTTTATAGCATTTACATCACTTACTAGTCAACCTATAATTCCTTAAGGATCTTAAGTATCACCTTTGGGTTTTTTTAATAGAATTTACAACAATTTTACAGTCAACCTTTGTTTCCTTATGGATCTTAATTATTACCTTCAATTTTCTTCTATCACATTATTACCATTTTATAGTTTTCCTTAGTATCCTTGTTCTTATTTGGTGGTATTTCATTTCCCCCTATTTTGGGATGAATTATCATAGTAGTGCTTGTGTTAGATCTTATATATGTTAGTAAAACTTCTCTAGTGACATGATTATCAACTTGTATAGCCTAGTCACTTTTGAATAAAATTCCTCCATTGTGGTTGGATATCATCCTATTCCTCATTATATCACAATTTTCACATGGATGGATCTTCAATGATCCTCAATTTGACCTTTCCTTTCATTTGAGGTAGAATTCAGTGGGTTTCAAAATTACATAATTTCACGTTGGGAAAGCCTAGGATTCTTTCAATAAAAATAGTCTTTAAGATCTCCTATCTAACCGCCAAGTGTAAAATTCCATGTGTTATACATATGTAGCACCCATGTTAGGTTTTTCCATATTTGTATGGAGAAGGAAAATATAAAAATCCAAAATAGTTAAAATCATAATCTTGATAAATGCTAGTGTTTAAAGGTAAATAAAATATTAGAAGTCAAATCACACTCAAAAACATTATAATTTTAACACATCTCATATTCTATTCAATGCTCAAACTCCACAACTAGCCTCTTGATAGAGTCAAGGTCAGTTTGGGTGTGGTAAGCTATTAGACTAGGGTATGAAGTCTCGTTACATCATTACTTATCTATATTATATTATAGTGCCACCTACTCTTGCACACAAGTACCTAATATTCATAGTATATTGATGGATCTATAAATGACCCTAAGGATCATGGAACATGTTGTGGAAGGGAGTAACATTTTAATTTTAATACATGTATCCTTCATAGGATGATCTATATACTTCACTAGTCAGCGTAAGTTTGTGATTGCTAGGTGGGGTTCCCTAGGTCCTTGATGACAAAAGGTCTTAGCCTTGCCCACTTGACTAGTTTATTTAATCTCTACAAAGGATTTATACATCACATTTGTTTCCACTTATATATTTACACTTTCATCATATTTTAATTGATATCCTCTTAATATTCACTTCTATTTGATCATGTCCCTTCCCATTAGCTCACTTTTTCAACAACCATTGATAATGCCACTTGGATTTTTAGTTTGTGTGCTACATTGTGATCATTGGAGAATACAACTAGGACTTCCTCATAAATTTCCATCACTATTCACTTATATACCATCTTAGTCATCTTAATATTGTTTCTCAATGGTTATGTTTTCTTACATTGTGTTTTATAACAAGCATTAATTTTGAGTTTCCATTATGTACACACCCTAATTTGGTCAAGCAACCACAATTACTATGTCTTTGTTGCTCTTTCACGAGAAGGTCTTAGAGATGAATGTGAGTCTTGTTTGCATGGCCATTTTGAGTCTTTTGATATTTTTTATGACTTTTTTTCCTTATTTGTTGTACCCCCAGTGGTCTTATGCTATCATATCCCAGTCATAGGCCCCTATGGCCTATTTTGCATAGTCTTCACTTAGGTTTGTGTTCCCAAGGCACTAGCATGGTGTGTTAGTTTCCAAGTTCAATGTTAGTGTCCAATGGTCACTTTTTTAGCATCTTTTGGGTCATAACCCTTCCTTGAGTCTTCTCTTATGATTTTATCTTTCTTTTGTCTTGTCAGCTAGAAAAAAAGGGTATTGCATTCAGATCAAATTTATTTCTATATAAAGAGCCTCACAAGGCATTTTACATATTGAACTTACTACTTTGGCACATAATTACATAAACTTAGTCAATATTATATCTCATCACACTGCATATTACTCAACAATCACACATAGACTTGCATGTTTGATCAAAGAAGGGCCTAAAATAAAGTCATTTTGGCATACCATGTACATTGATTATGCATGTTCCCTAAGGGAGAACTACATGCGATATGAGACCCCTATCATTGGGGTTAATGTATGCAATATTTAGGATAATAGGGGTTCTACATCATGCGATCGTAACATCCCAAAACCCAATTTTTCTCTTCTTTTTGCATTTAATCTTGTTATTATTTTATGTGTAGGTGTTCATTAGGTTTTGAAAATACAATGACACAAATGAATGATCAGGAGCTCAAAACTAACCTACATGTCCTTAAAACCCTCCTATATCATCCCTAGAAGTCTCAAGTAGATTTTCCATAGAATCACACTAGCGTTGTAACTTGGATAGTATCACTATAGCACTACTATCCTCCTAATTGTGCTACTGTTTGAAGGTAATTTTCAACCCTAGTTTTAAAATGAAAGAATCCTGACTGATCTCTAAGCCTATTCCAACCTTCTTAACATCTGACAATGCCTATTTCACTCCAGATAAGTTAATTTTATCATTGTGTATACATTTCAAGTAAATTAGTTTGATATATCTATTTATAATATTTGTCTAAATTTACCCTCTATACTCAACCCCTTTAACAACCTAGGATGCACATGTCTAAGTCCTAAACAATTAAAATGCATTCATATGATTCTCTAATTAATTTTCCAATCATGTACTTAAGTTGAATTTAATTATCTTACATTAGATTTCTTTTTAATATATTTTTTTATCTTTCTCTATGTTTGATTTAATTGAATTTACTTGTCTTACATTGGATGACATATGTTTCATACATATCCTTGTTTGATTACATTTCACATTTTTCTACATTGAATATTTTATTGTTAAAAGTATTTTTTTGCATCTTATTATTACTCTTCTATTTAATTTTGAATTGAATTTCAATTTTTTATTTACAATGTTTTACATGTTTTGTCACAAGATTTGTGTGTTTTTCATTAATTTTTCATATTATCTTTATATTTTTTTGTTAATTTTTTTATCTAATTAAGATATTCATTTTCATAATTTTATTTTTTGTTTATTTTTACCATGCATTTGTTACACCTACTAGAAAATAATAAAAAATACATCACATTACATTAAAAAAATTCCATAGAATGATATTTAAACATACACTATGCTAGAAATAAAATTACTCATACAACCATTTCCTGACATCTAGATAACACCAATGAGTCAAAAAAAATATCTCTATGTAAATGTCTTAGAATTATACACATATCTTGATAAATCATATATACATTTAAAAAAAATGATTACAATGTAGGCCTATGCTTGTCGATCACCTTTAGCCCCCCTAGGGTGAGGTGCCATGTTTTCCATGGAGGATCATGATCAAGCAACTTACAAACTCACTCATAATGTCTGAGTCTACGAATATAATCTCACTCATAATGTCTGAATCCACAACTATAATCCCTATAGATATCCCTCAATAATATCCATCTATGCTTGTAAGCATGTTAATCATCCTATTGTAGCCATTTATGTGATCCTTTATTGACTAAGACCTACCAGAGTCCTCCATCATGCCTCCTCCATCATCACACTAAAAAAATAAACATAAATTCACATTATATATCTCATATATATATAAAAAATTACCTTATATATATCACTACTACTTAACATGTATATATCTACCTATAAGAAGTGAAATTGATAGCATAAACTCAAAATTTACATAACCAAAGTAGTATCATCAACATTTCCACCCAAGACATGTTTGATATCATGGATACATATTGGTTCGAATCCACACCATATCCCCCACTGAACCACTACAGCATGTCAATCAAATTTATGTGTTCATTATTGTATGGTTTAGATATACATAGGGCTCAGTTAGGTATCTCTCTATTATTGTAACATATCAACTTCCTACCCACTTCTACCATGTCCTTACACCAATTTATAATAATTCCACCATTGTCTAGCAACAATAGGCTAATGAGGTCTCACTATTAGGATTTCAATTGGCACCCCTCATCCCTAAACTCCTCAAGGATCACTATCATGTCATATCTAAAAGGATGGGACTACCAAAGGTGTCATTGGGTATGCTAGGATGAAATCACATGGATGTGGATCTACCCATCATGTGTAATGACTGATAATATATATTGAGCCCCTTCCTTATACATTGGTTGGGTATGATGGTCATGCATCCAAATACACATGTAAGGAGTCCACACTATTTTATTCCACTTGATGGTCTCTAGTGTAGGCACATGCTAGATCACATGATAAGCATGGTCATGATACCATCTCCTCATCCATGGGAGACTATTATCAATAACATGAGGTAATATGTATGGTATATACATCAAAAACCTATTGTAGATTCAACTTAAAAAAATATTAATAGGGCCCATCATCTACTAGCTCCATTTCAAAATGTTATAAAAATCATGCACTAGCTACACCCAATTAACAACTCTCATATCAAAAAATGTGCCTTTATCTAACATAGATCAACACATGGATATGATATACATATGTGTAATTCCATAAAACTTATAACACAACATGGTTTATCATAAGCATGATGAGGGCCTTCTAAATATCTAAAATACATGACATGTATACCTAAAATAGTTGAACAATGAGCTTGTGATCATTGTACTAATTTATTTTATTATCCCATGAGGCTAACTCCCTTAAATCATCAAATATCTCTAGTGTGTCACATACCATGTAAGTTCCTATAATGATTAACTATAAAATGGCATGGAAATCATCTACAGTGATCACCACCTCAATAGTGCCCCTCTACTTCCCACCTGAAAGTCTTAGTGGTCCTCTCTCATTGCTATAAAAATATGGTGATGAGGTCCATGTTGAGGGGCATGTGACACATATACATAATCCCTCTAAATCCCAGTGTCACAAGCTATGATTTATACACTATTAACAATATATTTAAAATATCTAACAGTTAAATAACATCAACACTCTGTCACAGTCTTCATTGCCTCTACAAAATATCAACCAACAAAGCATAATCAGATTTTGATTTAAAAATATGAAATCAAGATTGAAAACTAAAATAAAATGATACTAAAAATTAAAATTGGTCCTTACATTATATTTTATCATCCACTTTTATATTTTTTCCACTACATTGATCAGGTATTCAACTACATCAACCATGCTTAGTTTTCATACTACAGTGGCCATAGCCTATGGTACTAGCCATGGAAAATTAAAAACTATACTGACCATACCCTATGGTATTAAACATCATATCATTCAATTGTATTGACCATACCATATGTAATAAACCATCTAATCATCCTAATGCATTTACCATACCCTATGTTTTCAACAATGCTTAAATTTTATACTAAATCATCTAGGTGTTAAACTAGGTCAACCATGCTTAAGTTTCCTAACAATAACAATCATACCTTATGTTATTGGCTAGTTTTCTAATTTAATATTATATATTACATACCATAAAATATCAACTAACACTTTTCCTAAATTTATTTTCCATACCCTATAGTATCAAGTAGGAATTTATTATTCTCCTTACAACTATATTGACCTAATTAATACAATTGTCTGAGTGTGGTAATTTATTTCCCTAGCCCTAACGAATACCCTCAAACCTAGTTCTAAATTGTCATTGACTTCTCATTACCTATCATAAATTTAGCTTCGTTTTAATGATGTTTGGGGGAAATTCCATTGAACAAATTTTACCCAGTGCATATATTTCATAATCTAGTTCATTTTACCAAAAATAATAAAAGAAACAATAAATACACTACCTACTTATAGGTATTTGATCATAGCTATGGTATATCCTCTTGTATGTCTACCTTTTTGTCTACAAGTCATCATATTTCAAAGTGCAATTTTTTTACGAAAATCTCTAAGTTTTCCAAAAATATAAAATGCTCAAATGAATAGTTTTTACTTATTTATTTCATTTTTTGACCATATATTTGTTTACATAGGTCATTTTCATGAATCAAAAGAATACCTATAACCCAAATGAGATACTAAAATTTTAGGTGCTAATATAATTTGTTTTACATAAAATCATATCTTTATCTAATTTTTCAAGTTTGCCTCTTGTTCTTTTTGTTAGGCTCATTTCATCACCTACAACATATACAACATTATCTAAAATCATAAATTTAAGTTACATATTTTAAATTTATTTAATTTTCATCTATTTTAAGTTATGATCTTTAGTGTTATTATGTTTATTTCTTAAAGCACCATCCTATGTTATACTATTGTGACATGTGATGAGCTTTAGGTGGGGCATATGTTATACACATGATATTTTAAATTTTGTTACTTTACTAAAGCTTTCTATTTCATCAATTTTTTGATGCATCAATATCCTTAAGTGCATGCCTTAAAGTTTACATTAGGTATGGGGTGGGATCATAGTATTTTGTGAGAAATGTTGGAATTCTATCATGTTACACCATCATTACTATAAGTCTTATCTCCTCTAATTTTCTATCCATATGTCACTTTTGTTTTTAAAATATCCTAAATTTATGGATTCCCTATATCAAGTGGTATTTACCTAGCTAATATTGTCTATTTTATACCTTTGTCTCTCTTGTACTGTACTAGCTAACCTAATACAATTATATGTTTATCTTCTAACATTTGTACTATATCCATCTAGCTAATACAATATTATTTCAAATGACATCTTCCAACTATATCATCCAATCCAACACTATTGGATTAAAATTTAGGGTTGATTTTGGATATTGCAACAATATATATACAGGTCATATTTACTATGTAGTGATAATTAACATCTTCCAACTATATCAACCTAGCCAATACTGTCAAATTATGATTTAGGGTTGCTTTTGGGTATTTTAACAATATATATAGGGTTTATATTTATTTAGTAATAAGATATATCATATTCATAAACTCTTCTTACACTCATGTTTCTACCTTAAGAAGTGTTTAGGATAGTTATAAGTTTAGAATATTATCTTGGAGGTCTTGTCTTGTTATGTTAATGAAGCTCAATAGGAGATGTCATTGGGAGTTCTTAATCAAGGATATATAGGTCTTCATCCAACCATTTGAGGTCTTCAACCTAAAACATCTCTTGCAAAGTTTCACTTGAGCTAAAGGGGGATATTGAAACATCGATATGCCCACCCCTAGGTAAGTATTTATATCCCTACACTCCTTTATTTACTTAGTAGATTGGATGTTATTTATTTCTTTGTGGATGTATGTGTGTATCATTTATTAAGTTATTCATTATACTAAATAAGTTGGTATAGATATAGGGTTTCTTACACTTTCCATTTGTCACTTTAGGTTGTAAAGAACCCCATTAGGTTTACCATTATACTTTACCTTCTCTAAAATTAGTTACCTATAATTTATATTACTTTTACCCCTTTACAACCATTTAATTTACTTGCATCTTACAATCACAATTATAATTAATTTACCTTTATTGAGGTCTACTAAAATTTATCCCCTTGTGGACTTAGGCTTTGTAACCCTTTTATATTGACATCTAAGTTGTAGGATACTCTTTTATAGATATATGGATATCATTGATCCTTACCCACTTGTCCAAGTAAATTCAAAATATATTTTATCGACCTTATTTGTGTCCTAATCTATGGAGAGAAAGAGTATAGTTGTAGATCATCCTAGCTCATACATACACCTATGAATCTTGTCACTAATTATAAGTTGTTTAATAAGTATATGGTTAATTTTGTATGACCAGTCTCTCTAGTTTTGAATAGAACTAGTAGCCATTATATTATCACTACTATAGTCTACTTGACAAAATGTGTGGAGGAAACATCAACCAAGAATTGTAAGTAAGAAATATTGTAATAATTTCTTTGGTAAAATATTATTATCTTATATGGATTTCCCTTGATCTTATCTAGTGATTGGGTTACCCATTTTATAAATATAATGGTGCATGTTTGATTGTTTGAATTCATTGTTGCACACCAAAGTACTTACCCTTATCACCCTCAATTAAATGACACCATTAAAGCATTCAAATCATAATTTGGCAAATATTTATGATGATGTGCCTAAATAATGGGATGGGAAATTTTATTTGGTCTTGTGGGCATATCGTACCACTTATAATCATATGAGTAAATCCACACCTTTGGGCTTTAGAATGGAAGAAGCATTTCCCATGTAATTCTGGGTAACCACTCTATGTATTGCATGTGTTGTTCAATGGATGATAAGGAATATTTTGATACATGCCATGAATATATCATGAATCTTGATGAAAAACATGTTATAGTGAATAAAGTCAAGGAATAGAGAAGGCTAGACAAAAACCTTGGCATGAAAAAAAAATAAAAGGGAATATATTGTATAAGGGTGCACATGCTAGATTGTATGATTCTAAATACACTAAACATTTATTGATCTCCAAATTCACTATATGGGACCTTAAATAATTAATGATATTTTTAAAAACTAACACATGCAAGTTTTACACATTAGATGTTCAAATACTCCATGGGAATTTCAATGGGGGTAGACTTAAGACCTACCATATGTAAATTTTATTTGAATTATTAAAAACTAAGGTGTATGCCATAGTATTTTTTTATTTTCTACTATATTAGTAATATATTTTCTTTAAAATAAGAGTAAACACTTGTTTTCACACCTCTATATATAGTAAAAAAGTGAACAAACTTGTAAGGAAAGTTATGCCAATTGAGTGAGGATTTTTCACTATGAATCCCACACAAAATGTCTATGTTTTCTTGGGAGAGTGATTTTCAAGCCATTTTTTGGGTAAAATATTTTACCTCTCAAATGTGGCATCCATTTTTTTAAATACTATTTGTGTTTAGTCTTATACAATGATTTTTTCACTAATAAAAACTAAATATATTAGCTAAAATTTGGGTTCAATAGAGTCCCAACACTTTGGATGGAATACCATCACTTATGCCTATAATTTATCATCACATAATAACACAATATATGGCACATAATATAAATTATATATTTGATACACTCGAGGACAAAGCATAAAATTTAGTGTGGGGTAGATTAAATAGGTGTAAAAAAAGAATGGCACAAGAAAAATGGTTAACACACACATATTTGAAAAAGTATATGGATGTGTGATGTGTATTATGTAATGGAACATGAGGGTAAATGGATTGTGTTGTGCCCAATAATGTATGAGAAAATATAAAATGTAAAGGTTACACCCGAATGTAATCATGCATAATGATGTCACTAGTTGTTATTGCACATATACACCATCTATCATGAACCATAAGTAAATATATTAGAAATAAATATACCATTTTTAAATTATAAACATGGGGAAACAATAGTAACAACTACCTAATAATATGGATTGCATCATTGGGGCAAGTTAAATGCCATTAATGTTATATATTTATCTCTACAAGTCTTTTATCATTATTTTTTTTTCTATTAGTGATATTTGAGAACACACATAATAAAGTTTGAGAAAAAGGAAAAGGGAAAGTGAATTCATGTTGTTTATTTAACCTTTTAGGGTTTAACTATGTAAAACCTAGCTTAAATTAAAGGGTTGAGTGTCTAAATTAGTTAAAATAATATGCAATAATTAAGCACTAATTCATTATGATTTTTGATTTCTTTTGCATTTTTAAAAATAGTAATAAATAGTCTTAAATAGAAAATTATCTAGAAAGTGACTATCATGGATGATCTAGGTTCTAAAAATTGAGTTCTAGACAGGTCTATGTATCGTCAACGGGGTCCTAGGATATGTTTGCTCACTAGATAGTAGCACCCCACCTATATAGTAGCACCATATTATTGTAGTGTCCTCAAAGTGGCACTAGTGCCCCCTTTACAAGACTATTCCTATTTTATGGGAGCACCTATGTTTATTTTTTTAGGTCTTATTCATGTGCACACGAAATTTAGAATTTTTTGTTGTGCTTGAAAACGCTAATTTTGTATACAAACCCTAATCCTCCTTGTGAGTATGAAATGAGTAATAATTATGTGTTAATTAGTAAGATAAGTTAGACATCCTTAACACCCCACTGTAAAGAGAGTTTCCAACATACCAATACTCTAAAGAGGAATCGAGCCCAATGTAGTTCTCCCACCTAGTGCTCGATGCAAGTGAAAGTAAATGCTAGAATGAGAGTGGACTTAGATGCCTTGAGTGTGCTTGAGTTTTAAAATATTTTAAATTTGGGTTTAGGACTACTGTAGATGGTAGTATATAGAAGTAGGGCAGAATAGGGATCAAATACCTTAATTTTGCTCAACTTCTCTTTTATTTGAATAGGCTTTTACATTTATTTTTCATCTAGTGAATAAAGATCAAATAGACCTGTATTTATAGACATATGTAGCTTATGCAGGATAATAAAATGTGCTTAGGCTAACATTAGGATGGGAACATATTTGAAAAAGTATATGTTCAAGAGAGTTGAGGCAAAAGATAATAGTGCCCAATTGGGGACACTATTGCCATGTGGTTATAGTGTCCCAAATGTGTCGCTAATATCCACTATACAAATTGTTGGACAAACTAGGTGAGGATATGGGAAAGATATCATGAGACTGTGTTTGAGATGACTGTAGGTGTTTATGGTCCAAAAAATTATTGGAAAAGTGTGTCAAAGGCTCTAGGATAGGTCTAGGGCTAAGCTAAAAATAAGCTAACTCAATTAACACTCTTAGCATTCAAATATCACTTTTAGGTGATTACATTTACCCCCCCTTTATAATAGAAATACAACAAAGTGAAATGACTAGTATAAAAGAAAAAGAAGTGTATTTGGATTTTCTTTAGAATTTAAGCTCATGTAGCTGTGTCTGAGTATATGAATTTGGGTCTGTGTATGTGAAACATGATCCAAAATAATGACTTATAATGAAACATATAATTAATAGTCCTTACTTAAGAGATGATCAAAAGAAAAAGACTATGTTGAAATAAATTAATTGAGTAAAGCTAATTAAAAAGAGAGGAAATGAATGAATACACCTCATTGAGTATCCAAACCAATGTATAAATCTGATGATAACCTATGTATGAGTGTACATAGTAATCATATCATTGAATAGCTTATATTGAGTCGATGGCTTGTTCAATCCTCATATGGGTGGCTCAATAACTCAATCTAGTTTTGATTCCACCATTACCCATCCCTACTTAGTGGATCTTGGTATGTGAATAACTTTGATAAGACTGTAAGGGTGTCTAACCCTCTCATTTGGGTGGCTTAAGAACTCAAGTAAGCCATGACTCCATAATTTCCCACCTACATGAAGTAGATGCATCTATAACTAAATTGTGTGAAGTGTTTAAATTATATAAATGAGTAAATATAATTGTGTATGTCAAATCCATGACCATTCAGCTATATTAGGCAGCTCTGAGCCACTCAAGAATGCTAACCACTGTAGATGGAATAAGGCATGAATCTATTAACAGCCTGGAATGTGATAACAAGTGTATACAACATAGAGAATGAAATGTAATTTTTATTCCATCTAATCAACCTCTGTGTAGATGATTATATGGAAACTATGTGTTGCACACATGCCCCCAATCTAGTATCTAAGTATACTAAATATAAATTGAGTATGTTAGAACTGAATATGTGTAACTAAACTGAATATAAAAGTCATCATGTCATACATTATGCCACCAAATCTAAGCAATTGGTATAAATCTAAGCTAAAATGAGTGTATCTAAGCAAAATTTGAACATAACTATCAAACATGTGATTATATATGTGCAAATTTGTATTGTACTTAGTGTACTAATCTAAATAAATTAGATTGTCCTAAAGCTAGGGATAACATATAGTAGCACCTTGTAGTGGATGGTATCACTTTGTGGCACTAGTGTCCTAATATAAGCATCAATGTTTGCTCTGAATTTTAGGTGATCTAAACTATTTTCTAAGCCTCTATGTCTAGATATGTTTGATTTCTAAAACTGAGCCTATGTGCTGAAATTTATCTATGAATAGAAAAATAGGAGCTTGATCTTTGTGACAAACCCCTATTAATGCCCCCTCTTTTTAAGGTAATTGTGAAACCTATGTAAAAATTATCTTCAAAATAAATATCTCTACAAAATGTGTTAGCCAGATCATGTGCATTATATTCCAATACAATGTATAAACATAACATCAGAATGTAAATGAATCTAAGCATATGTAGATAATTTAATATTTATGTTGTAATCTAGCATTACACAAGGGTGTCAAGATATATGTAATCAATGTGTATAGCATAAAATCTAGGTAATTAACTAGGGGGATGGGGCACAATGTCCATCACGACATCCAAGTAGGAAGGGTAGATGCATGAGGTCCCTCGTGGCATTAAAACTTGATGTGTGTGTAACAGCCAAATACAAGTGTCATGGTGAAAAAACATACAAAAAAGAATACATACAAGCACATGAGGCATGCAAATGTAGGCCAAGGGGACATAATACAATGGACATGGGCACATGTCACTAAATTTCCACATACACAATCAATAAGCAATTTGGCTTTAAACCACATAAAAGGACTTGTTCAAATGTCCATATATAGAAGCAGAAAAGCACGCACAATGGACATGGCCACATTTCCAAGGCATATAAATAGATAAGTGGCATAGAGACAAAGATCAATGGCATATTCAAATCCCATCAAAGATGGAAGAAGCATAGGAAACACAATTATATCTAATCTAGGAAAACTAGAAATGAAAGCATGTATAATTGTGTAGTACAAATCTTTGTAAATGCTAGGATGCATATATATATCAAGTCTAATTAGTGATAGTCAAAAAAATTTGAGCAATGAGTAGTAATGATGAATATCAAGTTGTATCAATGTGTAAATTAGAATGTATAGTATATAGAGAACCTGATAGTAGTAATTGTGTATGAGATGCCCTCGAGTAGAAGGATGTATCTAATGAATAAACTTGGATTAGTGTATATGCCCTTAGTGAGTAGATGATAGCAAGTTTGGATTAGTGTAGTGGATTGGAGTCCTATATTTAATCTGCAAGCACTCGATAAGAATAACTGAAGCATATTTGTATGATAAACCTGACTATACTAGGATAGATAACAATATATAATATCTAGGAAGTAATAAAAATGTAAACATAACAATACATACAATCTATAAATTTTGTGTCTTGAAAATATTTGAATGTTTTCGTATTTTAGCATGTTATATTATTTTTGTTTTTTCTGAGTATATGTTATGTACAATCAAATGAAAATAAACTATGTACAAGGAGAAAGAGAGATAAGGAAGTATGTACAAGAGTAGGAATCATACTAACCAATGAGTCTCATGAGAGACTCACTATCATTGTGACATGTGTTGAATAAGGGGACTATGATCATGTGTGTGGTGTTAAAGGAAAACTATGAGCCCATAATCTGATGTGTTGTATAATATGAGTCTAAAGTTTCTTGTGTAGTGATGCTATGATGTTGAGGGACTAATTGTGATGCCCTATGAATTATAGGGGTCTTAGGGACCTATCTGGTAGAATAAAAAGTTGTAGGTGATATAGGTGCCTTGTGTTGATAACCCTAGAACCTAATAAAATTGATCTCATCATGAATTTAGTAGAGGAATATCCCCTTGAATTTGTGACATATCTTTTATGCAAGGGTCTCTCTAGTGATGGTCTCTATGGAAGAGTATGTGTACATGTATATATTATAGGAGTGGACATGGCATGCACTAATGACTCTATTGAATATTATGATGCATGCATAGGAGTTTTACTTTCTATTTTAATGGATAATTATGCAATTTTTGGTAATGGTGATGGAATTGTAATTGATGTTTGTGTTAGAACTATAACTTGAATGGGTAGAGGATACCAATATGGGACACCCTCAACCTTAACCACTTGATTAGCATGTATATAATGTAGGCTCGGTGTACTATAAATGGGATGGCTCGAATTTGTTGTAACCATGGTTTGTCTAATAATATATTGAATACACCTATACTAGGCACTATTAGGAACCAAGTGGCTATGTGTGTTGGTCCAACCTATAATAGAAGCACAATTTCCCTAATGGAACTCTAAATGTGTCCACTAAAACCACTAATGAGTGTATACATGGGGAATATATCATGCTCTATGTAGCCCAAGTATTGTAAGAGTGTCACGTGTACATACTTATACTTGACCTATTATCAACCATAACATTGTGAATATGATGGTGGTCTATGTATGCTCATATGAAGAGCGCATGTAAAGTTGTGTTATCATACATAATCTCCTACTCTGAAAATGTGGTAAGTGGTCTAGGTAGCACTATAGTGTGATACATTCCAATAATCTTATGCAATGAATGTGTCTCCTCTATAATTGTGTGATAATCTAGTGGTAGATGCACCTGGTATGTATAGTGAACACGTGATGTGCCCCTACCTCATTCACTGTATCCTTTGGGAAAGGATCTAAAGATATATTTAGTGCCTTATCTTCTATTTGTTATTGTTTTGGTTCCTCTATGGGTATGCCCACATCAATAATGTTAACCTCAATGATATCTTGTATCTTGTGCTTTAGGCTAATGCATATGTTTATTACATGGCCTGGTGTCATATTATACTTGTGAAATGCATTTGAATCATAACTCTTGGAAGAGGTCATGTTGTATCAACCTCTTTAATGGGAGGGAGAGATATGACATTTCATTCCAATAGTTTTTTTAGAACCCATGCTAGTGACTCTAAAAATTTTAGTGAAGACTTTATGTTAGGTGGATAAGACTAATCTGGAAGATGGTTCAAAAGTTACATTGATTGTGGCCTTTTGATCACTTTTGTTTTTTTTGGCTCTTACTTTGTATGAAGGTTTGTTTGAACTCTTAATAATTGATTTTCATCAATTTGTGTACTTGATTTTTTCCATTGATAAGAGCTTAACCTCTCTTTCCTTGACTATGTGGCACAACTCGATAAATGTAGGAAACTTCTTGAATAAGATAGCTTCATGTAATGTTGGTAATAAACTTTATTTAAATATATCTTGAATCTCTTTGTCTACCATGGGGCTAGTCAATTTGGATAATATTATCTTGTATCATAAGACATACTCTATGATAATCTCATTTGAATTTTGCTTTAAATATACCACTTCTGCATATGATATCTTATCATTGATGTTGATAAAGAAGTGTGCTAGGAACATGCCAGATAAAGGATTGAATGTCATGATAGATTGATTTGGTAAATCTTAGATCAATTTTAGGGCATAATCCTTGAGACTACATGGAAATAACTTTGTAAGAATCTAATCATTAAACACATAGTCCAAGAATGTTACATGAAAGGCTCTAAGGTGATGCTTTGGGTCACCCTTTCCATCACATAATATAAGCTTAGGTGCCATGAAACTAGATGGCAAAGGATTTATTGTTATTTGATGTTCCAAATGTGTATGTAAGAGAATGTTGGAATCTAAATAATGTAATGGCCTACTTGATCCTTCCTCGAGATGTAGCACTAGGAAAACAAGTTTTGTATATTTTGAACTTTTTAAGAATAGTAATCTATGGAAGGTTGTTAAAATTTAGATATTGCAACAAATTTAATATGTTTGGAATTAAAATCTGATTATAGATATAAAAGGATATAAACCCTAAGTGTGTCTAGGGTTAGGGTTTTTTGAATCTAGGGTTTATTTACAATAATTTAAATTTTATGTAAAATAAATTGAAACCCTATTATGAAAATTGATTTAATTTAGGTAGGTTGTCTAAAAAAAAATCAAAAAATTAGAAGTATGCAACCCTGAATTATTACATAAAAATTTAGATTAATGTAAGCTAGGGTTTGAAGCAATTTTTGAAGTAAGTTGGGTTCACCAAATGATTTAACCTTTTAATATTTAACTATGTAAAACCTAGCTTAAATTACAGTGCTAAAATGTCTAAATCAGTTAAATAATATGTAATAATTAATAATTAATTTTTTATGACTTTTGAATTCTTTTGACTTTATAAAAATAGTAATAAATTGGTTTAAATAGAAACTTATCTAAAAAGTGACTATCGTGGATGATCTAGGTTTTGAAAACTAAGTTCTAGACAGGTTTGAGTGTTGTCAACAGGATCTCGAGATCAGTTTACTCACTAAATAGTAGCACCCCATCTGGATAGTAGCATCATGTTGTTGTAGTGTCCTCAAAGTGGTGTTAGTTTCCCCTTTACATGACTATTCCTATTTTCTAAGATCACCTGCACCTATGTTTTTAGGTCCTATACCTAGGCATATGAAATTTAAAACTCTATGTTATGCCTAGAAAACCTGATTTAGTATACAAACCCTAATCCTCCTTGTAAACATGGAATGAGAAATAATTATGTGTTCATTATTAGGATAATTTGGACATCCTCAACACCTCATTATGAAGAGACTTGCCTATATACCAATGCTCCGAAGAGGGATCAACCCTAATGTAGTTATCCCACCTAGTGTTTGATGCAAGTGCAAGTGAATGCTAGAATGAGAGTGGACTTGGATGCCTTGAGTGTGCTTGATCTTTAAAATCTTTAAAATTTAGGTTTAGGTATTTTTTAGATGGTAGTATGTAGAAGTAAGGCAGAATAGGTATCAAATACCTTAATTTTTCTCAACTTGTCTTTTGTTTGAGTAGGTTTTTGCATTTATTTTCCATCTAGTGAATAAAGGTCAAATAGACTTGTATTTATAGAGATTTATAGCTTATGAAAATAATAAAATGTGTTTAGGCCTACCTTAGGAAGGCCAAAATTTTGAAAAAGTATCCATTCAAGAAAGTTAGGGCAAAGGAAAATAGCACCCAATTGGGGCCACTAGTGCCATGGTTGTAGTGTCCCAAATGTGGTGCTAATGTCTATTCAATAGAATGTTGGACAAATTGAGTTGGGATTTAGGAGTGCTATCATGGGATTGTGTTTGAGCTAACTATAGGTGTCTTTGGTCTGCATAATGATTAAAAAAGTATGTCAAAAGATCTAAGATAGGTCTAGGGATAAGCTAGGAATAGGCTAACTCAATCAACACTCTTAGCATCCAAATACCACTTTTAGGTGATTACATTTGAATTCAAAAAAATTGAGGTATTTGAAGCCAAAATAAAAGTCTATAGTGGATTACACAACATTTACAACTAAAATTTGATTGAGGCAAGTAAAGATAACATATAATTGAATGAATTTGAAGTTTTAGGGTAAATCAACTTCCATTAAAGCATATAAAATCTTGGGGTTGAGTCAAAAAATTTGGTTTATGGTGAAAGGAATTCTAACAACTCGACAATATTAATGGATTAGAAAAAATCAATAGCCCAAGTGTTTTTTAGAAGGAGTTTAGGACCATAATGCCTATCAAAATGAAATACAAGGTACCTTTGGGAAAAAATCATAAAGTATCTATAGACACATGAGAGTTACAAATCCACCTAGGTCTAACATAGTTATCATCGAAGAGGTAACTATAAAATAAGTGAAAAGCTTCACCAAAATATAATATATACAAATTATTATGTGGATAATTTATGGAATCACAAGTCACGTAATGAAAAATATAGGAATATAGTCATCATGAAGGAAAGAAATAAATTGACCTAAAAAATGATTGCCTAGTGGAAATTGAGAAGGTGACTGCAAATTACAGAGTTATATTTGACGAAAAAATCCAAATTGTGCTAGATAAAATAGGGGTATTTCAACTGTTTAGATTACCTTAATTTGGAAAATTGATAAAAATTATACAGATCCTATTGTCATACATCCATGAGGATTGATTTTATTTCATATGGAACACAATACAACTCTCCCCAAGACACATTAGCAAGTTGATATTATTATACTTATTAGATGAAGATATAAAGATTAAATTGAATAATAATCAATAGGTAGAGATGGTTTCCTAGTTATTAAACTATAATAAGGATAAATTCACTTTTCCCATTGAGATGATTGAAAATCATGCAACTTGAGTAGCTATGCAACCAGTTATCACTAAAATAGGAGGATATGGGAGATGAGATAACATAAATAATAAATTTATCTATATCTTACATAGAATGGGCATGGAGGGAGTTAAATTCAATATTTTAAAATTTATTTATTATTTAATTATTGAAAGTGTCAAGAAATCCCATTGCAATGGTGTAATTTTTAGATGGATTGTGATTTTGATTCTAATAGTACTTGTTGAAATCAGAATCACTAATGGATACATTGAGATGAATTGGTTCCATCCACTATGGGACAAGTCACCCACAAAATGGTAAAATAAACCATTTGTACCTTAGGGCCTACAACAAAAACTACAAGTTCAAAATAGAGTGATGGTTCAAAAACTTGACCTTTGTATTTAGGGATGAATGGCATAGCCCAAGGACATTATTAAAGGCATATAAAGGATACATGGAGTTTACATAAATTTGAAACCATTCACTCGATAAGATCAGCCTCATGTATATAAACATGTATGATTTTATGAAGTTACCATATGGGTTTTTAGATGTTGATTAGATCAATGATCACATAATACTTTTGAGAAATTTGCATGTATACCTGGGAAAGGTGATGATTATATATGAAAGTGAGTCTAATGATGACTAAACCACAATAGACCCCCAAGTAATAAAGATACTAGAAAGCTCATTTTGTAAAATAATATAATGCATTAAACCCCAAAAAAAGAAAAGTAAGGATTAGAATGTGCATGGAAAAGAAGGGTAGATAGATCTATGGATGTGGAAAAACTATAGACATGGAAATTATAAGTTTCTTCATAATTAAAAGTTAGAAGTGTCATCAATTATAACAAACAAAAATATAAATAAAAGGAAGTGTGTAGTGATATAAAATATTTAGGAAGATTTTGAGTGCATAGAATTAGACAAGGAACACATTATGCCACTTAAAAATAAAACACTTCACATTTGTACCCATAATTCCCCTCCAAAGAACCATATTCATATCAATAACCTTCATGACCCATGCTACCCATAACACATTCATTTCCATCTAATAAATTTATGTTTCCACCTTCACAACCTAAGTATCATCAACCTACTCCACAACCTCCACCACCATACAGTCTTGTTCCCTCACTAGGGAAGGGTAACTCCAAAGATAACCTGCTAGTGAAGGTTGCAGTAGAGGAAACCATGAATGGAATTATAATCTTACAAACTATGGAAGCACTCAATGCATGGGTTAATGTTAATTTAGAGATGCAAATTGATATGGAAGGAATGTTAAATAAAGAGGATGAAAACAATTTTAAAATAAGAAGAGAATAATAATATTTGAGTATAAGGGTTTGTAAGGTATAAGATGATGAGGGTGAAGTACATAAAACCCTAGAGCACAAGGTCTTATAAATTGAAATGACAAATGAATAAGGACCTGATGAAGGTGAAAACTAAACTAAAGAGCTATACAATGTGCACTTCACCTCTAACTCATAAAAATAAGAACCATCAGATGATAATATTGAAAAGGTTGAGGACATGATAATAATGGAAAGGATCTAAAGGAGAATAGAGGATAAAGACCTCTATTTCAAATATTATGATTTGTAAAATTTTTAATACACAACCACATAGGTATATATCCTTTGTATTTGATAAAAATTTGGATGAGCCCATGTTTGAAGTCCCATTTGGCACCATATAGGAATATGATATCAATGCCTCCAAATAAGAGCATGAGATAATACACATTTACTTTAGATATGGCAAATAAATGGGTTTTAAGGGATCCCATAACCCTTACATAAATGATGAAGACAAATAAGAAACAAACAGTAGGGACAAACTAGAATAGGCATCTCACCAAGGAGCTAACTAAAACCTACTTAGGACCAACCTAGAATCATCAAAAAACCTAGCCCAAAAAACAAAAATAGATAGTACATGAAAACATCATACTTCCCTAATAGTCCTTTGGATCCTCCCAAGTAGTATATTTAGTCTTGTTATTATTTTTGCTTCCATACTCTATTGTGTTTTTTTCTATTCACCTTCTTTTTCATATTTCCTCCTATCATTTTACTAGGCTCCTTCGTTGTTCCATATTTTGGTGGATTATCAGGAGCTTAATCAACCTCAAATGTTTTAGCCTTCTCTTTATTCTACAAAACCTCCTTTCACTTACTCCAACTTTCCTTATAATGGTTTTTTATCTTGTATTCATCTTTAAGTGTTGCCTCAAGCTCAAGCTTTAGCATGCTCATTGATTTGTTCTAGACCTCACCCCTACTCCCACTGTCAGCTCTAGTTAGGATAAATTCTCTAACAATTTTTATTTCATTCCTAATGTATCTGATTTCCTTTGTTACACCCTTCAATCTCTCTTCCAAACCTTTATCTTTCCCCTTAGTTCATGTTGGGAACCTCCTCCTAAATCATTCTCTCACCTTTCATAGCCTCCTTACATAGTCAAGTGGGATGACAGGGTCGCCATCTATCCTACAACCCAACCTGTAGGATCCTCTTCAGCCTCTGAAATAGGGATTGGAGACACTAGGTGATCATTTTTAATCTCCAAAAGGTTTATGTCTCTAAATTGGTCTACTTTAGGCCCTCCTCCTCATCCAACATGATCTTTCTTATTTTGATATTAGGTGAGCCCTTCACCTTCTTAGTATGTAGGAATCAACCAACCATCTTCTTTGAGTCATCAAAATCTATTAAATCCTCAATTACATCCCTAGACCCATCCTTCTCAATAACATTAGTGCCAACCTCCTCACCAACCACCTAGTATCCATCAATGGATTGGACTCCATCACTAGAAGTAATATGAATGTCTAATAGATGCTAAAATCTAAAATGTCATTATGGTAGGCCTCCACATTGATTTAAATAGACCTTAATAAAAATAATGATATAATGAGGGTGAAATTATTCTTTAAATGGTTGATCAAGAGGAATTGGTGTGAGTACACCAAAATTTTCTTCCCCTCAAGCGTCAGGTACCTCATGACTTATAGTCACACCTTTACCTAGGTAAAAGGGATATTTTCCCTCAATAAACCTTTTTAGCTTTCTTTACAATTTCCTCATCTTGGTAAAAAAAATTGATCAACTCAAACCTATAAGGCTTGTCCTTGAAAGCCTTTATTTCATTAGAGGACATATTAGTTGCTGACACAATGCTATCTATAAATACATTGAACATGACTCCCCTCATCTTAACTACCTTGTCTCTCCATGCTCTAGAAATGTCAAATGATAGTTTGGGGTCGTGGTCAACCATTATTTCCATGTACACTGTCAGACCTCCCTTGTGTAGTATTTTCCAAAGGGGACTACTTCTAACATCTAGATAATAAATTGGCTGAATCTTATCGAGTTTTCCCACATTCTCTCAGTTCTATAAGTTATAATGGAGATATTATAATGCAACACTCTTTTTCATTGATAAACTATAAACTTGGGATTAAAATTGATGTGTTATTCTAAATGTGCCTTAATGATGGCCTTGAGTCTCCTAAGTAACCATGAAGATGAATGATAGACCATCTTGGAACATTAATGATACACTCATTAGGATTTAAGCTCTCCCATGAATTAAGATCTATTATCTTATAATAAAAGCAATAGTCATATCAAGAGCTTATGATTTGGTTATGGAAACCATTTGATTCATGAACAAACTTAATAATAAGTTGATATGGGAGATCCTCTGATGAGAACCAATTTTTAGAACATTTGACAACCATGCTTTAGTTGGCCATTATGTCAGCACATTCATTTCCTTCCCTATACTCATGCTTGATCTTAACTAATTATAAATGGTTGAGGAAGGTCCTAACATCATTTATTCATTTTAAGATAATCCAAGAAGGGTAGGATTTCCATAAGATGCACCTTATAATGTTCAAGGAATACCCTTATATCATCATAATCTAAATCTTAAGCTCAATTTCCAACCATACTCCCCATAGGTCTACTTTAACCTCAAACACATGATTCATTTGGGTACCCATCCCCCAAAAAAAACTACCAACAATAAACCTTTATAATTTATAATAACCTCACTCTTAAATCCTACCCCCAACATGCCTTAGGTTTCCCTTGGTGGATCCATCAAAATTGAGCTTGAACCATCCCTCCATGGGTTTGGACCATCTGAATAAACTCCTATCCTTATTTTTATTAATACTGGTATAAGCCTTAGGAATATCACTAATCCAAAGGGAAAGAATATGCTAGCTGACCTCCCCTTCCCTGACCTTATTTTTTGAATAAAATGCTAGCCAATATTCATTAATGTCGCCTTGAATTATGATGATCATAGATTTAAGTTTGATACATTTATCCCTAAAAATGTGATCATTTCTCTCTTTCTAAATGCCCTAAAAAATGTGAAGAAGTGTAAACTTCCATAATAAATCTATAAGCGGTTGGTTCCAAGGTACATTTTACTACAAAACTAAGTCCCAAACTAATTTAGGACTAACCCAAGCCATGTTGAATATGTTGAGAAATAAATAAAATGTTTTGAATACAAAACTACAATCCATGAAAATGTGTTTTACTAACTCGTCTTCTCTTTTTCATAGGCAACATTTGTTATATATTTGTGTCCCATTCCTCATGAGGTTATCGATAGTCATAATCTTGTTTTAGCTAACCATCCAATATAAAATTTTGACTTCAGGGATAAATAATTTATCATAGAACTTAATCCACTAAACACTATCCCCCGTAAACCCCACATCAAACATGTAACTGGATTTGACTGAATAATCCCCACTTTCCTCTTTATGACAAATCATTATGTCCTCTTTTGGATGTAGGAAAGTGTGCATATCTTATAAATTTTGGTTTAAATTGGTTATATTCTTGTTGGTCTTGACTTCATCTTCCCAAGTCAGCTTTTTCTAATTAAACCACTCAACTAAAAGGGTACAATAGTCATATTTTTTTTAATCAATAATGGATTTAAAATGGACATTCATGTCCCTATAATGGTCCACATAACTTAGGTTAAATTAAACAACCATGAATCCTCCCAAAACTTATCTTTTCTCCATTACCAACCAACCATTTTTTACAATTTCAAATAATTTCCATACACTTGACAACCACTTTCTAAAATAAGGACCCTTGGGCTGGAACCTCCTCTATAATAAGGCTATCTTCTTCTCTCCCAACAAGTATCTGACCCTTATATTATTATTCCATATGGGTTCTTCATTCATAATCTTATAACTATAATTTTATATGAGAATTATTTTCATGGTTTTGATCATCCTCAGACCCAACCCTCCAAGGCATTTTTTCCTACACACCTTATGTTGAGACACAAAAGAAAATTTGTTATTTTATTTATTGCATGAACATAAGAACCTTCTTTGTATCTCCTCAATTATTATTATTTTCTCGGGGAGCATGTTAAAAATGGACATCTACTAAACAAACATGCTTTAAAAGGATATCTTGACTAATCATACTTTTCAAACTTTAGATAGAAAGGACCCTTTCTATCCTACCAATTTCTTTTGGATTCTATCCAATAATGTATTCCAATGATTGGAATCTATCCTACTACCATAAAGTGTCATGCCTATGTAGGATGTATCCAGTTCCTAAATTTGACATTTCATAATTTTATATATCCTTCTTTGTAACCTAACTGGAGTATTGATAAAGAAAAGGGAGTTTTTTGAAAAATTCGCATTCTAGTCAAAGACTGACTCATAGTCTTGAAGCATAGACTTGATAGCCTTAGCTTCTCCCAATAAATCTTCTCCCAAAACTAAAGTGTTTTCCATGAACTATTGGTAGGTAAAGGGTTACATCAAAGGGGAAACTTGAAGGCCTTTTATCAACCCAACTACCCTGGTTTCTACCAGTTTTTTGCAAAGATATTCCATCATAATAGTAAAATGGTATGGACAGAAGGGATCTCCTTGCCTAAGGCCCATTTCAAGAAAAAATTAACCTTCTAGAGAATCATTGACCAGCACCAATAATTTTGGAGTAGCAATGCAAGTGTGAATAACACCTCTAAACTTTTAGTTGAAATTGACTTTCTCAAGGATTTTGTCCAAGAATTACCATGAAAATCTATCATAAACCTTATTCATATATAATTTGAGGGTCAAGCCCAAAATTTTTTAGTGTTCAATAGAATGAATTTATTGATGGATTAGGATTATTCCATCAATAATTTTCCACCCAAAAATAAATTACCCTTGTTTTGAAATATTTTTTGGCAATAGGGGTTGTATTCTTATAACTAGAGTTTTAATGCAAATATTGCAAAATGTGTTACACAAGTTGATCGGTATGATGTCCTTCAAAATCTTGGATACTGGATTCTTGGTAAGAAATAAAAGTAAAGTGTTGTTTAGCTCCTTAAAAATATTCCTTGCTCTAAATATTTCATCAATCGAATCCATGACTTCATTCTCAATAATACACATTGATACAATGATAAAATACACATTAATACAACTAAACTTAATGAATTTAAAGTTGGATGTGCATTGGTAAAGTTGGTAGATAAGGTGACTTGAAAAATATCATGAACATTACCACCATCAAAAAACAAAAGGAACATTTGACTTGGGAAGAAAATAAATGTGTATAATAAAAACAAAATATGAAGGTAATGGAATTTAATATCCTTAAACTCAATCAGTGTATCAATAAGGATAAACCCAACCTCATGGATTAATTTATATTTAATGGGGTGAAATATATTTATAAGCTAATTATTATGGTAAACCACATGTTGAAGAAATGAAAAGTCATATAGAGTGAGTAGACATAAATTGGAAAGGCACAATTTAAATTTGATGAACTACAAGGTTGTGAAACTCAATGAGATAAAATTTTATAACTACACATCATATATATAATGCATTCCAAGATAAGATTAAGTAATCATCCCTTTAAACATATGAGATTAAGCATTATAAAGTATCATTTCATTATACCCCCTTAATATAATTTTTATTACTAATTTTAACATGAAATAAATAAGCCATTTTAAGAGATAAAATGGAATAAAATGAATGCAATCTTGAGGATAGATCAGAAAAGTCCCTAATATTTATTATGAGTAATAATGTTACTAAAAATATATAAATATCATATTGATAATATTGAATCTTCAAAATGTCTTATTAACTTATCTAAGGTAGGAACATGTCTCAATATTTGCATTCCTAGAAGATTATTTTACACAAGAAGATATCAAACTAGTAAAATAACCAATAAACTAATGAAAAAATATTTTCACTTTCACCACACTATAATAGCATATAATCATACTAAATAAATACAATCAACTATAATGAATAGAGTAATCACCTTACCTATATAGGAATATCTCTATTAATGAATTTAGTTAACACTAAGCTTCTAAGGGTCTAGAAAAACATTCAAATTTTGATAAAACCACATCAAGATCATGAAAAGAGATATTTTAAAACCCCTAAAATAAAGGTGAGATTTGGAAAGATAGGCATTTACACATTGTTACCAAAGAATAGAAAATAATTTGGAAAACATTGATTAAGTGTCTAGCATATAATGTTCTAGTGATCATGGAATATAAATTCCACTTACCAAATACCCTATGAAAACCATGCAAATCATCATATTTAATATATTATCATTCATATAATCTAACTTATAGAATAATTCATTAATAAATCCACATTATCACATTAAAATATCACACATTGGCTACTAAAGGTACTTTATAAATGTCAAATACTACTAGGGAACTGAAATATACCTTCTTACTTCATAGCATAATAGTATAACCAAATAGAGTGGATCAAGAAACTCTATGTCATATTCATAATGATTATTAGAATTCATACCCTAAAATAATGTAAAATTAACAATATTGTACGACTAACATTTCCATGTTAGGTCTACCATGTTCTTAGAGAAAAATAAGTAGGAAAATTAAAAATTAACAAAATTATATTGACATGGTGATATGGGAAGCATGATTATCACAAAAATCAACATCTCTAATATCAATAAAATACAATCTACAACTTCATTACATAGTACTAATAATTTGAGCATAGTCAATCATAATTGTATGCATTAAAACTTTACTATGCATGGTCATGAGACGTATAATCAATACCATTTGATTGTGAAAAATTCAAGTAGATGGCAAATCTAGAATCTCTTAAAGTCCTCAAGCCAAATTCTAACTCAACCATGCAAATTGAATCACATTAAAAAGGTATAAAATGGGTCAGGGAATCCCATTAAAAATTTCCTTTATTGAGGTCCTTCATAGCATGAGTATAAATGAAATGGTATAAACTTCAAAAATACTTTTCAATTTCTAGGTTCATTAGTATAACATAGTCATCCCTGAATATTCACTTCTAATCCAATCTATATTTCCAACAACAATTTGTAGTCATGTATATCACAAAATAATCTTGATAAATATTAATATATCATTCAACATTCACAAATTTTTTGTTTATAGACCTAAATAAATATCAACACAATACATGGATGATAAACTCACAAAATTAAAAAAATATACTATTTGTTATCTTTTAAGTCCTTTGCATTATAAATATTCTTGCATTCACATCCAACTAATAAACCGCATTCTAGTATTGAGACAAAATAGTTCAAACATGGAAAATAAAACACCATGTAAATCTAACTACTCATAATATAGTCAATACTACAAATTTAAGTAAATCATTTATACTAACAAGTACACTAAGTTAAGTTAGAGTTTTACTCCTATAAATTCAAAATACAATCATATATCCCACTAGTATGCATATTTAGATGAGATTTAGGTTAAAATACTCATTACTGAATCTCAAATATTTGAACACTATTCTAAATGAATCTCAAGATACAACGTACAAAAAATTAGTCATAACTAGCAAATAATAACTTAGTAAATGTTTATTATACGGAGTTAAAAATTGTTACATTATAATATTAGAAATTATAATTATCAAAAATATCTACTAGTGATCCACTTTGTATTTTATCTTTTCTTGCATGTGTATAATATAAAAATTAAAATAGAGTAAGGGTAAAATATAAAACTATATGATAAACTAAAACCAAGACTAGGCTTTCCCTATAATAGAGTTGCATCAAGGTACAACCATCATATTACTACCACATATAAAGGTGTGGTCAATAAGTTTTACTCTAATAATTCAATGTATAAATGATAAAATCCAATTAAATTATGACAAAGATATGGAATATCAACAAAGAATATAGCAAAACTCTAGTCGGTTAACTCCACAAACCATCATTTTCACTACATACTTAATGAAAAGTGTGATGTGTAATATAATCCCTCCACTGGTGGACCTTACCACCACAAACCATCAACATAAATAAGGAATATTTCCCTTGAGAAAAAAGACATGTAAATAAAAGTGTATGAAACCTATGTGTGTGTGTACTTGTGAGAGTGCTCATTCACATGTATGTGTGTGTGTGTGTGTGCATGTGTGTGTGTGTGTGTGTGTGTGTGTGTGTGTGTCCATATGTGTGTGTATGCATGTGTGTGTGTGTGTGTGTGTGTGTGTGTGTGTGTGTGTGTGTGTGTGTGTGTGTGTGTGTGTGTGTGTGTGTGTGTGTGCATGTGCACGTGTGTGTGTGCACACGTGCATGTGTGTGTGTGTGTGTGTGTGTGTGTGTGTGTGTGTGTGTGTGTGTGTGTGTGTGTGTGTGTGAGAGAGAGAGAGAGAGAGATATTTACACCACAAAAACACAAATAGTGCCTTTCAAAAGTATGCAATAGGGGAATAAAAACAATAACCAAATATAAAAACATAATTAATAGTGAACTCCTTATGATCTAAGTTTTCCATACACCATCAATGACAACCATCTAATACAGGTAATCCATTTTATTTTCCTTGCAGTCATCTAGGGCATATAAGTAGGTTGACATTTGAACTTCTTAGGTAGTCATCTAGAATGGAATAGGAAATATAACTAATTTTTTCTCTTATCAATATCTCTTTACAATAAATGTGTACATAATTAATAAATAAAATATAACAAATACTCAATAGAGGCAAGCAAGGTCATTAGGGAAGTTGTTGGTAGTTGTAATCACCTAGAGAAGATAGTTCCCATCTCTTATCTTTGCCACCTTATTCTCCATATCAATCATTGTGTTAACCAAACTACCAACATATAGATATGGGGAAAAAATGTAATTCTCACCTCAAAGCTTCATTGTATGCTGTAAATTTTTCAAAAAGTGATCAAATATGTTTCCTTGCCTTTTAAAAAAAAATTATTCCCAACTTCTTGCCTTTCAATATTTATAAATATTCTAAAGATATAGATATAAAAAATTCCCATTTAATTCATTGAGAAAATTTAGTATTATGGTGAAGTGGGGGATTAAAAAAATCCATTACTTGATTGTGCCATAGCCACCCACATTTTCCATACTTTGCATGGAATGGTTCTGCCATCCCTATTCTATTTTATTTTTATTCTATTCTTTCCTTTTTCCTTTTCTCCAATATATCCTTTATACTTCCATGTAGTCAACCACCTATGTGATTTTTTACAAATTTTACTTATTTTAAAACTTTCTACAAGATTATAAATACTCATTCTAATTCATAAAATAAATACCATGACGACTTGGTCCCTCAACCCCACACTTACTCCTAGCACTAAAAATTATATTATAATGTGCATAGATAATTCAAGGCTTAAATCACCCTAAATAAATTAGTTTCATGATACATTGTGTGTCCATAAACAATATAATGCCACAAAAATTAGGTGTTATTCCAAATACAAACACGTGTTCTCTTTTTCACTTTCTTACAAAGATTAATATTCTAACCTACAAATTGGTTCTCTTCAAAAACTGAAATGCATAAAAGTCACATTAAAAATTGATTCTATTCACATAAGTACTCATGGAGTATTTGAGAATACCATTGATAGAACTAGTTATCAACCAATCAGAAACCACCCTAGTATATGGAAAGAAAAAAATGTAATAAATAGATACACATAATACAAGTCTAGCACAAGATGGAAAAATAATAAAATTAGAGGTTGAAAATAACTCTCTCTCATTCTCACATACTTTTATATACTTGAATGGAGATTGAAACTTCTAATTGTCAGATTCCTTCATTGTTAGGCCTATCTCATCCTCATCAGATGATACCCCTGAAAAATGTACATAAGCCTCAATAGTAGTAAAATGATAAATATGAATTTTTTTTTAACTAGATAATTAAAATTATATGAATAATTAAATTATATATCAACAAAAACTCATAAAATATAATTAAGCATATGAAAATAGTATAACTCAACTTATAAAATGTAAAGATAAATCACATAAATGTAAGTAATTATTATTTTAATGATGCTACATGAACTCTTATCTAAGAGGCTAAATCTAGGATACTATATCCACACCTCTTAAAGGATGTGTTATCCTTGAGACTATATAAAGAAAGAGAGGATAATATTGATCAAGAGATATTCATCTTCCCAAGCAGAAATATACTTGGTGAGTTGGTCGTATTAGACCAATACCTATTATATTATATCCTCATCTAGTATAAAAATATTTTCAAATCCAAAAATTTTTATGGATCAAATATATATTTCCTCAATAAAGAAACATAAAACACATCATGAATCCTATATATAGGATGAAGAGCTAGAAAATAAGCAAAATAGCTGATATTTTCAACAATGTGGAATGGATTGACAAAGTGAGGAGCTAGTTTGGAAAAATTTCCAAACTTGATGGGACTATTTTGAGGTCTTATTATAATAAAAAACCTTGTCCAATAACTAAAAGCCTATAAATTTTATTTTCTAGGTCTACATAACAATTTTTTCTTATGAGATCTAGCTTTGAATATTTTACAAATGAGATCCATTTGACTATCATAATATTTTAAGGTTTCAAGTCCTACATCATCCTATTAACCAAATCTGCATATCCAAGGGTATTTTATAATTACATAACATATGGGGCTTCAAAAGGATCCATACTGATAAAAAAAAATGATAGGTATTATCGTAAGAGAACTAAACTAAGTGGATTTAATTGTTGAATCCATTAAATACATTATCAGCATGTGATCTAGGGCCTAGGAAAAGCCCTGATGGACAACATACTTAAAAATATATAATGGGGTTATGCATAGAATAAATTTGTGAATCATAAAGGATTAAGACATGTATAGTGAAAAGGAACAAGAACAACTGAATTCTTACTATAATAGAATTTTTTATTATGATAATTTTTGTATAAAATCTGAGAGATTAGATAAATAGAGTATGTGTGCTCCCTAATTTCATTTTTGTCTTTCTCATCTCTCCACAAACAATAAAAGTGTATATTATTATAAAAAAGAGGGATATTAATCATCGCTTGAAGCATTCAAAAATTTAGTAATAATTGCTTCATAACAAATGATTTTTGTGATATCATCAACTACCATTACTAAAAGACTATGTGCAAAATCACTGCAGAAAAGTTAGATATTCCATATTGTCATGTGAGTGTTGAAATTGATGTATGAGTCAGTAAATTTGGCACATAGATTTATGATCAACACCTAATATTCTTGGTAAGATCTAGTGACCCAAATCCTATTATATCATTTTACCCTCCTTGAAGAGAAATAGTCCACATCGCATGTTGTGGTAGAATATGTGGAAATAATTTAAACCTACACTTTAGTAAACAATTTTACCTAGGAAAGAACTTGACCTTTTTTAATGTTATATAAGAGAGGGATATCTTGTTAAAATTCCATTTAACCTTTTCATCAAGGATTTAAAAATATTTTACTAGGACATTACAATATGTATTGATAAATATTTTTTAAAGAGTCTCTACTTTATCTAAGGAATTCAATAGAGGTGGAAAGTAGGTCTACAAGAGTTCTACACTGAATACTAGATGCAAACTGTTGTCCCGAAAAATATCACTCATTTTTGGGACAACATTTGAACTATTTTGGTCCTACAGACCAAAATCCTCTCTTCCCCTTTCAAAAATTGTTCTGAGCATTCAGGTTCTTCATTTTTCAAAGCTTCCTCAGAAATCTACGGACTCTATAGGCTTGAATCTACGGACTCAGCAGGAAGAAATCTACAGACTCTGCAGGCTTAAAGCTACAGACTCTACAGGCTTAAAACTATGGACTCTGCAGGCTCATTTCTACGGACTCTTTCAAGGCTTGAGAGAAAACTTAGAGAAAACTATGGACTTCACAGGTTGATTTCTACGGACTCTGTAGGAAAGAAACAAGCTCTCAAAATAACAAGTTTCTAGCACTTAGTCATTTTCAAGATTGGTTTAACACCAAGGTTCAAACCAAAGCATCCATCAGCAAGCTTCTAAACAAGAATCAAACCATTGAACCATTGAAACTTGAACCATTTTGGTTCAACGGGTTCAATGGGTTCAAAGGTTTAACATCATCAGCAAGAGTTAAGCGCATTTGTTAAGGTTCAAAGTTCAACCGCTTCAAGGTTCAACGGCTTCAAAACACTTATCAAAGAGAAGAAGGCTTGAACCATTAAACCACTTTGGTTCAAAGGTTCAACGGGTTCAATGGTTCAACAGGTTCAATGACTAAATGGTTCAACATGTTTGGTTCAAAAAGATCAAAAGACTAGCCAAATAAAAAGAATGAACCGATTGAACCGTTGAACCTTGAACCAAAATGTTCAACGAGTTCACAGGTTCAAAGGTTCAACCAGTGTGATGAAGATCAAAGAGCTTAGAAAGAACAAGGAAGTGACGGACAAAGGATGAACCAATGAACCGATTGAACCTTGAATCGAAAGAGTTCAAAGTTCAATGGCTCATGGGTTCAAAGGTTCAAAGGCGGCCTTAGTCAAGGAAAGAAGTAGCAAACAGGTGGTTCAACAGATGGTTCAACCAAGGAGCGAGAAAGCGATTGAACCAATAAAGTGATTGAACCAATAAATCAATCGAAGCAAGAAAGTGATTGAACCAAGGAGTCGAGAAGGCCGCTCGAACTATTGAAATAGTCAACCAATGACATCCTCATGGTCGTCAAATTTAAGGTAATAAAATATCTGCTAAGTTTCAAATGTGGCATGAAACCTAAAAATAAACTCAGCGACTAGCTGAAGAAGGAGCCAAAAGAGCTGGCAAAGCTAAGAATATAGCCTCGAGGGCTCAAATTCCAAGAAAAGACAAAACCAAAAAGGGAAAAAGATAACCCGAAAGCTTAAATTCCAAGAAGAGACAAAGCTGGAAAAGACAAAAGTAGAAAGAGGATAAAGAAAAAAATATCTACGCAGTAGTTATTCCGGTAGCTGGAATAGTCTGCGAAGTAGATTTTCTAGCTTGCAAACATTGAGGACGCGGCCTATTTTTCTTCCATGAAGTAAAGGCAAAATGGATATCTACGCAGATGTCAGAAGGGACAAACCAGATGATCTAGACTCAGGAGAAGACATATGGAATGAAATGACATGCCATAGTTAAAATAGCCGCTTTATTTTCAATGCAATCCTTTGACAAACTTGGAAATGCATTCAAGACATTGAATGCACAGCATGGGCTATTATATGGAACAAAGTGCCAAGTCTTTCTTGGCTGCTATATATTGTAATCTCTTTTATTATTTTAGAGAGATCTTCCTCTTATCATAAGTGAAACTCTGCCTAAGTTGAAAGGCATTATTGAGACTTTGAGCTTAGATTGTTGTTCATATTTTTTTGATTGAATAAGAAAGCAAGTTACTTGCAGACTTTGTGTTGTTATAGTTTGTGCTAATTTAGGAGATTGTTCTTATACCTGTCTTCTAAAAGCATTCTTATTTATTTGATTTAACAAGCAGAACTAGTGGAGGTGATAAATAAGGTGTTTTAAAGCCAACTACTTTTAGACTTTGCGCTATCATAGTTGTCTTCAGTGTGTATTTTTCCTTTCTAATTCTATGTAAAGGACCTTGGGACAACTTTGTGCACCCATTATTCTTCGTACCTCACTCTAGGGCAGTCAAGGTGGAGACTTTTTGCTACATCTTAGATTGTTGGTTACTTTGTACCTAGTTACCAGTCACTTGTTACCAGAAAGAGCCATGTTGTTTGCAAGAACAAGCACTTCTAAAAGAAGAGAAGTGCATTCTATCGCTTCACCAGAATTTCTACTATCCAAGAAGGGATCTGGCTCTTGGTTGAATGTTACTTCTAAAAGAAGAGAAGTGCCTTCACCAATTACCCAGGATTTCTCTTTTATTTGTTAGCATCATCTCTGAAAAAAGAGAGATGGATGGTTTATCCCACCCCTGTGTCTTACTTTCTGCTTATATATATAGTATATAGCCTCCTGCATATTTAATAGGGAACCTCCCCTTGATGAGAGGAGAGATTTGTCCCATCTGGATGTGGTAAACCTACAACATTGGATGACCAATCTGCCTATGTTGTGGTGATAGGAACTATTTTGGTCACCAGTTAGCTGGCCGACAAAATAATCACCCAACAGTTTTTGTTGACTCCGCTGGGGACACAGTAATTTTGTGTAATTTAGAACCTCAAGTTTCAGATTGAAACATCACCTATGTCCTACCCATTATCATTATAACCTTATCCATGCATTTTTCTATGGAAGAACAAACTGCTCCAGTGCTTTCCCATTGTTATTTTTTCCTCCCCAGCCTCACACAACAATTTTTGGCAACTCCGTTGGGGATGAACGTGTAGTTTGAAGCCTCAAGTTTTAGATTGAAGCAGTTTCTACCCTTATCCATTACATATTCTAGTGACTCTGTTCCATGTCTTACCCATTATCATTATAGCCTTACCATTTTCCTCCATCTCCATTATTTTATTTTGTCTACAAAACCAGAGCTGCTAAAAAAGAGTGTGCAATTTGAAGCCTCAAGCTAAAGCAGGCCAGTTCTTTTCTATTTTTATTCTACAATCTAACCAATCCACCGAGATTTGTTGTCCCTATTTTTCATAACTAAATCATGGCAGTTTGAGGCCCTTGGGATAACTCTTTTGGCCCACTTAATCTAACTCCACCTCTGCATGAACTTCCACGCAGCTCAAGAAAGAACTTCCCCAAATTCTTTGGAGATGGGAGAGTTCACCCTAATGAACACACTGCAGCCTTCATCATAGCCTGTGGCATGATAGGGATGAAATTTGAAGACGTGGCAGTCAGGTTTTTTGTGGAAACACTACAAGGTGTTGCTGCAGACTGGTTCTACCATCTGCAACCTAAATCAGTGACTGACTAGGATACACTCAAAGCCAAGTTTGAAGCAAGGTTCAAGCCCATAGAAGATGCACATGCCTTACTAGCCCAACTCACTCAGATGAAGAAAGAGCTTCATGAGCCTATGAGGAATTTTATTTCCAGGTTCGACAAGCTGAGGCACAAGATTCCCATGGTCGCCTAGTTGACACTTAGAACCTCAAATGCTTCTTCATCAACTCACAACTACCTGAAGTGAGTTTTATGTTGACATGAGCTAGCCACATAGACCTTGCTACTGCTCAGGACATGGCTACTGAAGTAGAAGATGACCTTATCTTGGTAAGGAAGATAAGGAGAGACCCAAACAGAGGCAAACCCTCTTCCTCTTTTAAATACTCACCCACAGTCACCACTGATCCAATGGTACAAAAACTAGCAAATGAATTGCTAGCCTTGAAAAGGCAAATGGCACAAGGTATGTCTTCTACTCCTCTATATAAAGATATACCAAGGAGAACATTTCCTAATCAACCATATCAAGATAACGCTGCCAAAAGTTAAGGGCAACCAAATCGTCTTCCTCCCCCACAGAGGAACTTTGCCCTTGAAGCACCTCCAACCAACTCAGTAGTTGGATATTTGGAAACAGAACATGTTTTCTATTTCCAACCTGAGTTTGAGCAAGAAAATGGTGTTGATCTCTTCAAGAATGATCTAAAAGAATTAGCTAGCAACTCCTACATTAGTTTCTTGAATTTCCAAGATGAACCCAGAAGTGAAGGTGAAGCAGTCGAATGATCATACGCAGTATTCACCAGGTCTAAGAATTAATCAGCCCAGCATGCTGATAAAGAGAAGACAGAGGAGTGACCCCAACTAGTAATTTCAATTATTGAGCAGAGAACCCCTCTTCCTTTCCATTCAAAGAACCTGGTGATTGCCAAAGAAGTACATCGAACATCTCTGCACCTTCTACTTCAAATTCGCAGATCAGTCCTCCCACTCTCAAAAACCAAAAGGATGAACTCCCATCTTCTCTTTCAAATTCATCTCAGTCATTTTCCATGATTGATCATGTCAAGAAATCCAAAATTCAAATGACTAAATTTGAATCCCTGTAAGTCAACCCTGAGCAATTAAACATTGGTGGAGAACTAGGTGCAAACCTGTCTGAGACAAAGATTTTGGTTACCCAAACGTCAGCCCCTACTGCTCAAATTTTGTTTGAGCCTTCAAGTATGGGTAATTACTTCTTGACCATAGAGGATGCTCATGTCCCAGCTGATGAAAGCCCTGGAGCTGGCAATCTAGGATTTCATCCAAACAAGGCATCAAAAAAATTGGTAGGGTGCAGTACAAATCAAGAAAGATCTTCCATCTCCCATGAAGAGAAATATGATAAAAGATCAGCTTCTGATGATGCTTGGATCTTAAAATTTGATGGCAGTAATTCTTCCACAGTTGGATGCAAATCTATGTTGCTTGGATTGAAAATTGCTCAGGGTAAAGAGGTCAAACTCCTTCACATCAAAGGAGATGTTGAGCTGATGGTTTGTCAGGAGTTTGATGTTGACAATCAAAACATGTACTAGACTAAACTAGTAGAATAGCAAGTTATGATGGTGGACCATATTGTTGTATTCCAAAGTCAACAAAAAGAACACTTCGCAGAGAGAGCAAGGAGTTAAGGTTTTTAGTTTGAAGACCACATCCCGTTATGGGGCAAGAAGAAGAAAAGGCCAAGAGGAAGATGCAAAAAATTAGTTTCTTAGTGGAGAGTTATATTCGCCCATCACCGATTCTGGAGAAAAATAGTTTTCTACTGATTTATCAGGACGAAATGCCATTTTCATTGTCTCACAATGGGCAGCGTTTGAATCACTTCAATTCTTGAAGTGTCAAATAAGTTCATCTGTACATATGTACACTTGTATAGTCTTTGGTTCTATTTTGTGCTTTTCATTTTTATTTTCATTTTTTGGAGCCTTTTTTTTTGGGTAGCATGACTCCGTAGCCCAATGGCACACTTCAAGGCACTGGAGATTCTAGTTTCTACTCCCATCAGCTGTTCCAAGTTTTCAACTGAGAAAAGTTCTCCAACTAGAGCTAGCTGTTGTCCCCCAAAAATATCACTCATTTTTGGGACAACATTTGAACTATTTTGGTCCTACAGACCAAAATCCTCTCTTCCCCTTTCAAAAATTATTCTGAGCATTTAGGTTCTTCATTTTTCAAAGCTTCCTCAAAAATCTATGAACTCTGCAGGCTTGAATCTACAGACTCGATAGGAAGAAATCTACAGACTCTGTAGGCTTAAAACTACGTACTCTGTAGACTTAAAACTATGGACTCTGCAAGCTCATTTCTACGAACTCTTTCAAGGCTCGAGAGAAAACTTAGAGAAAACTACGGACTTCACAGGTTGATTTCTACGGACTCTACAGGAAAGAAACAAGCTCTCAAAAGAATAAGTTTCTAGCACTTAGTCATTTTTAGGATTGGTTCAACACCAAGGTTCAACCAAAGCGTCCATCGGCAAGCTTCTAAGCAAGAATCGAACCATTTAACCTTGAACCATTTTGGTTCAACGGGTTCAATGGGTTCAAAGGTTCAACGTCATTAGCAAGAGTTAAGCACATTTGTCAAGGTTAAAAGTTCAACTGCTTCAAAGTTCAATGGCTTCAAAACACTTATCAAAGAGAAGAAGGCTTGAACCATTGAACCACTTTGGTTCAAAGGTTCAACGGGTTCAATGGTTCAACAGGTTCAACGACGAAATGGTTCAACGTGTTTGGTTCAAAAAGATCAAAAGACTAGCCAAATAAAAAGAATGAACCGATTGAACCGTTGAACCTTGAACCAAAAGGTTCAACGAGTTCACAGGTTCAAAGGTTCAACCAGTGCAATGAAGATCAAAGAGCTTAGAAAGAACAAGGAAGTGACGGACAAAGGATGAACCAATGAACCGATTAAACCTTGAACCGAAAGAGTTCAAAGTTCAATGGCTCATGGGTTCAAAGGTTCAAAGGCAGCCTTAGTCAAGGAAAGAAGCATAAAATAGGTGGTTCAACGGATGGTTCAACCAAGGAGCGAGAAAGTGATTGAACTAATAAAGCGATTGAACCAATAAAGCGATCGAAGCAAGAAAGCGATTGAACCAAGGAGCCGAGAAGGCCGCCTGAACCGTTGAAATAGTCAACCAATGACGTCTCTGTGGACGTCAAATTTAAGGTAATAAAATATTCGCTAAGTTTCAAATGTGGCATGGAACCTAAAAACAAACTCAGCGACCAGCTGAAGAAGGAGCCAAAAGAGCCGGCAAAGCTAAGAATATAGCCCCGAGGGCTCAGATTCTAGGAAAAGACAAAACTGGAAAGGCGAAAAGATAACCTGGGAGCTTAAATTCCAAGAAGAGACAAAGCTGAAAAAGATAAAATCAGAAAGAGAAAAATATCTACGCAGTAGTTATTCCGGTAGCTGGAATAGTCTGCGAAGTAGATTTTATAGCTTGCAAACATTGAGGACACGGCTTGTTTTTCTTCCATGATGTAAAGGCAAAATAGACAGTTGCACAAATGTCAGAAGGGACAGACCAGATGATCTAAACTCAGAAAAATATATATGGGATGAAATGACACGCCATAGTTAAGACAGCTGCCCTATTTTCAATGCAGTCCTTTGACAAACTTGGAAATACATTCAAGGCATTGAATTTACAGCATGGGTCGTTCTATGGAACAAAGTGCCAAGTCTTTCTTGGCTGCGATATATTGTAATTTTTTTTATTGTTTTAGAGAGATCTTCCTCTTACTAGAAGTGAAACTCTGCCCAAATTGAAAGGCATTACTGAGACTTTGAGCTTAGATTGTTCATATTGTTTTGATTGAATAAGAAAGCAAGTTACTTACAAACTTTGTGTTGTTATAGCTTGTACTACTTTAGGAGATTGTTCTTATATCTGTCTTTTAAAAATATTCTTATTTATTTGATTTAATAAGTAGAACTAGTGGAGGTGATAAGGAAGGTGTCTTGAAGCCAACTACTTTTAGACTTTGCACTGTCATAGTTGTCTTAAGTGTGTTTTTCCTTTCTGTTTTTGTGTAAAGGACCTTGGGATGCCTTTGTGCCCCCATTGTTCTTCGTACCTCACTCTAGGGTAGTCAAGGTGGAGACTTTGTGCTACATCTTAGATTGTTGGTTACTTTGTAACCGGTTACCAGTCACTTGTTATTAGAAAGAGTCATGTTGTTTGCAAGAACAAGCACTTCTGAAAGAAGAGAAGTGCCTTCTGTCACTTCACTAGGATTTCTACTATCCAGGAAGGGATCTAGCTCTTGGTTGAATGTTACTTCTGAAAGAAGAGAAGTGCCTTCACCAATCACCCAGGATTTCTCTTTTGTTTGTTAGTATCATCTCTAAAAAAAAAGAGATGGATAGTTTATCCCACCCCTGTGTCTTACTTTCTGCTTATATATATATATATATATATATATATAGCCTCCTGCATATTTAATAGGGAACCTCCCCTTGATGAGAGGAGAGATTTGTCCCCTTTGGATGTGGTAAACCTACAACATTAGATAACCAATCTCCCTATGTTGTGGTGATAGGAACTATTTTGGTCACCAGTTAGCTAGCCGACAAAATAATCACCCAACACAAACCAAGGTAATAAGGAAGATTAATATTGAAAAAAATATCTCATACTTACTTGGTGATGGTTTAGGTCCCATAATGAATTGTACGAAGCTTATGATGAGGTCATATCAATTATTCCTTCTATATGTAAAACTAGAATTGACCACAAACCTGGAAGGTGGGTGGTGTCTGATGATTATCATGGTGTTTCTTGTACTTAGCATTAGCTTTATGTAGACACATAAATTAACTTTTAATTCTGAATAAATGTAATTATGATAGTCTTCTCAAACACACTTATCTCAGGAAAATTCCTTAGAAATTGAATGTCTTTCCTTTAATTCTATACAAATGACCCTTACCTCTTAATAAAATTATGATTTTGATATTCTTATTTCACATTCCAGACAACCTAAGCTCATACCTAAACTGATCAGTGCTTCTAACTCAATTTATTTTGCTCATTAAACAAGGTTACTCTTTCAAGACTATCATGTTTATTGGTAATGTATGTCGAACACATCCTCCCACCAAACAATGGCTATTTTATCAATTTCAAAACTTACCTTCCCTGATTATGAGATTATATAGATTAAGCAAAGCATAAAGATAACTTCAATTATTCATAATGCTTACATAATTCATGTAGTTTTTTAAGTACTCAAAACAACTACCAACCAGTAGCGAATTTCAAGATGCCCAATCATCTATGGAAACTTACAACATCTCTTTAGGTCAATTTAGATTACAATTTCATTAATTAGTTAAATATAATTGCATACCATTAGTTCTACAAGTATATAATTTCATGTTCATGAATTATAAAGCAACATAAATGGTTCTCTTCTTAGAATAAAATTCATTGTTTACATTAAACTTTACCCATATTATTTCAGCAGTAGAGTACTACAATAAATTTCTAACCACTCACCCAAATGACACTCATATCATGAATTGGCGTAGAGTTTCAACTAGTTACCTTTATCACAGTGAAAAATTATGTTTGAAATATAACAATAATAATTTGGTATAGTTATAATACCAATGAAAGAAACATTTCATGGATTAGCACCTTTCAAAAATACATATAAGAAAATGAGATGGAACATAGAGCTTGAGATTACAATCCTTCAAATAGGATTAGGGTTTTCCACCCAACCTTTATTTATATGATAGACTTGTTTCCATGTATCATATATGCAATGATAATCTAGACTCACATAGAACCAAACTTAAAAATTTCCATCAATCAATAATAATCTTTTAATGAGGTGAATATCAACATAAGCCTCTTAAATACAAAAAGGATGTACCGGAATATAAATTTCAAGTATATATGAATTCATTCAATAGTCAAATTATTTTACACGAATCTTAAATAAAGTGAATTTCTCATACATCTATACAATTGAATGGATATGTATGTTTCAACTAAGAAATGCAACTAAGATGTTCTCAACAAACCTAATTTTCCTTGAGCCCTAGATTACTTATGTGCATTTCATTTTAACAAATGCATTATAACATATGTACTGGGATGTAGCTCTTTTTTATAACCTTAAAAAATATATTAATAATAACCATTCAATTAAATTACAAACCATAAAAACATCCTTCTTAACCAAGGCAATGAATACAACTTAACATGTTAGCATTATTTCTTAGAATTTTACTAAAGTACCTAGAAATGGGTTCAGTTTCATGAAAACAAACTCATTGTTCAAACCAAATAATAATAGAATTTTTACTTCGATGTCCTGATAAAAAAAAATCCATTCACAACTAATACTCATAAATGACTTTACTATATAAAGAGTATTCTAAACTATATTAACCACTCAATCAAATAATCTAAATTACAATACTCAACCCACCGAAGCATAAAATTCATCATTATTTTTATTGACTAAGCTTTCTCAGTTGTATCAATAGGCCATTCTCAGACTTAACAACATAATTTTCAAACATACACAATATATTGAAATCTATCGTTATCATCCTAAGCTATAATTCAAGTATTAAGTAAAAATAAAACACCAAGACAAAAGGGGGAATTTTGGTATATAATTCTCAGTTATAATCAAGTTAATAATTTTCATAAAAGAAAAATATAAAATATAATAGCAAGTTTCTTAAATAAACTTATCAATAATGCTTAACCCATAGAAGCAGACTCCATGCATAAAATTTAGTTTAATGCTCGAAACTAAGCTTATTCATTTGATGAGTCATTTTCATAAAGGAAAAATATTACTAATCGTAGTTGTATCTACAAAACATTGACAAGGTTAATAACATAAGTACCATGCACAACATTGTATTCTTAAACTTATATGTCATTTTCAAAGAGTGAATCCAACAAGGTACAACAATAACCAAAACATAACAATACATCAAGCAACTAATATTGGTTTCTACCTGATTTCCTCTAACTCAAAGTTAAATAAAGATTGAGATCATAATTTATAGTTTACATGGTTACATATGAAGAATGAAACAGAATAGAACAAAATGCCTATATTCAAGTAATAAATCTTGATGCTTCAAAAAGTCATTGGCACCTTCCTTCTAAACAATGTATTAACTGACTCTAATGCTTTGCAAATTGATAAAACCTTCAGACACATTAATTTAGAATTAGAACTCCAATGTATGATCACCGATTAGAGAAAAAAAGTGAGTAAGATGAGTCTAACCATCGGTGGACCTTACCATCCCATCCATCAACCATGATATTGTACAAATTTTATAAACAAGAGTACATAAATTTAAAAGAATAAAATAGTAACATGTATGAAGAGCTT
This sequence comes from Torreya grandis, assembly GCA_037957365.1. Lineage (NCBI taxonomy): Eukaryota > Viridiplantae > Streptophyta > Pinopsida > Cupressales > Taxaceae > Torreya > Torreya grandis. Next base: position 3,072,078 of record JARHVA010001574.1, read on the forward strand.
GGTTCCACTATTGAATCAAAGTTTACAACACAACACAACCATCATGGAAACATACATAAAACCAATAACAGCAACATATAACCAAAATAATCTCATAAAACCAGGGTATTTTCTTACATGCAATATGACAATAGCATCATCCAAGGGGCACATTGAAAAAATAATCACCTATAACACCATCTATGGGCGAAGTGAATTCAACCCAACCTTGCACTACTTGAGTTTCATAAAATAAACAACTCATTATCCCAAAGTTCCTCAAGACATTTTCTTATTCATCCCAACTAGTAAAATAACAATATATAATTAATTTTAAGGTATGTTGAGGAGAATGGAGGTCATGCAAAACCTAGGGTTTTTCATGACCCTAATTTTGTTATTGATTCAAAACATACCCTCTCATTATAAATATCTCCTTTCCACATATTCCCAAAATGATAGAAAAAAACAAACAAGGAAACATAGATAAACATTTTTCTTACTTTACCAAAATAAAAATGTATAAAACCCATAGTCTTACTTCTCTTATTCTTATTCTCTTTTCAACTCATATGTTTCCCTTATTTCTTTATTCCTATGGTTTGTGTGTAATCCTCCAAAGAAGACCCCATTATTAAACCAAAGAAAGATGCTCTCTATGAGGCCATCATTATGATTAGGTATCATAGATGCCAAATGTAAAATTCCATAACTCTCAAGGTAGTGAAGTCTACATAGAATGTAGTTTGTTGTCGTCAACCTTTTCTTTTACTTTCTCCAATATGCACATCATGCCCTAGTTTCTTCATTGCCTCTAAGTCAGTGTCGACGGCTCAACCATGAGCCCTTTTTAATCATTATGTTTCATGATACAATCAAATGCTCAATCCATAAGCCTTGACCTAATCCAAGTTTAAGCATCATATTAATCAAATGTTTAAACCATTGATATAAACAAGGTCGTAATTAAGCTATTATCAATCATTCACCTAAATTAGACCAAATTGTAAGTTCAAGATTTCAATTAATTACCAAGAGTTTTAGATGACCTTTTCAATAATTTCCTCCAAGGCCTTAGTTAATTATTTACCAAACTTTGCAAATATTTTCCATATCCCTATGCACAACATGGGTTAATTCATTAAGGCCAAGGACCAAAGTTCATAAAAATTGATACCAGTTGGTACTTTAACAATGTAACAACCTGTGTTCATTAGTATGCAATAAATAGTGTGGGCTAAACTTTAATCATAGCCACTCAAAACACAATCATAAAAAATTATACACAGTATGGTGTTTTCATAGTACAAACAACACAAAGTAGGGAATGGTGGAACTCTATATCTCTTATTTGCATCTTAGCCTTTGATACATGTATAACATTATTTTGCACCTATTTATGGGAATCTTTTGACATCAAGCCGAGCTCATCCTTTAATTGTACCTATGACCATGTAAATGACATCATCAATACCTATATCTAATAAATAATAATTATAATAATATCTACATAATCATCATATAATTATTAGCCATGAAACTGAACTGCAAAATAGATAAAGCATATAATTATGTTATCACAAAATTGTTGCAAGTGTTTTATTATATTTCAATGAGGTGAGATAGGATTGAGCATCCTCAAGGTTCACTATTACAAATATAATGCATACAAAGATATGAAAAGGTGATCATATGGTCATAGTCCCTCATTCTCACACAACTTTGTAATGACTGTAGATACTGACCCAGATCCTATGGCTAACCCTGCATAGATAGAAACATAATTCTTGAATTGGGTGAATCATAGGGCTTATTTTATATAATACACACTTATAGGATATAGTTACAATCAAACAGTTAGACAAAAAATCTAATTACTCATCCCTTTATTGTACTTACTAGATTAATCATATGTTAATGGTTGAATCATTGCAATCAGTTTCAATATTTTACATTTAGATGTATGATTGAATGCCATATCTCTATATATGAATTACATTTCAAGTTTATATCTTATTAGAATTTTAAAACCAAATTAGGCTAAAACAAACCCCGAATGTGTCTCAATATGTGAATATTTATCCCAATTTAATATATGAACCGCTCTGAAATCTTTGAATCTTGTATTGTGTCCCAAAATATTAATTTTCTATTCATAGAGGCTTAAGTCTCTATGACAAGTCCACTAATATGCCCTATTTTTGAGGTGAAGGATGTAGCATGTCACACATCTCAAATGAAAGAGTTAATTATATCATGTTATGTATGTATAGATATAATCATGTAGGATAATGTCAACATGTAAAGAATATGTCATCATTGTAATATGTGTGTCATCAAGGCATGTATTAAACCCTTAACTTATGACACACTCTTCATTTATATTACATGCATTCATTAATTATTATTTTAAGTCGACTTATCAATATGTAAGGGTGATATGAATGGGTGTGATACTCCCCATTCATTCTATATATAGGGATGAGTGTGGCTCACTCAAAGCAAGTTATATGTGAGTTATATCTTATTTTAAGGATTTAGACGCTGCCCCCTTGAAGTGGTTTATCATATATTCTATTATATTGTGATTTATTACTGTAATTATGAATAAAGTTCATTAGAGGTGGTATCAAAGCATTGGTTTGGACATAGAATTTTATTTTCACTAGATCTCTCAATCCAGTACAATTTTTTTAATAGTTTTTTTGCTGGAGTTTGACTATCATATAACACATCCACAGTAAAAAATTTGAGATTTTAAGATCAGTTTAATAAGAGTTATCACCTTTTTAATATTTTTTTATAAAATTGATCTACTGTCTGTAATTTAAAGAATTTTTTTATTTTCTTATATTTTTAGAAAGCTTGAATAAATTTAAGGAAGGTCCATTATTCGTGTTTTCATATTTTAAGTTGACATTATTTCCAAATCACTTGGTCAAAGTTGGGTCAATGGTGAAAATTAGGTTCGACGCTGTCAAACCTATTTACGGTAGGACCACAGACTAGGGGTAGGGGAAAGAGTGTTAAAACTCCAGGGAAAACCCCTAGAAAAGAATATTTGGAGTCAGAAGGTGGATCTATGGTTATGGTATTTTCTACAACTAATCATAAAATGAGTCAATCAGAGTACGCTATGCAAGGTGTACAAACTAGTATGCAAGGGTTGTAATCAGAGACAACAAATAAAGTAGATTAGAAAAATCAATGCTTAGATGGTATCATAAATAAACTTGGTAAAAATATGAATGTTTTTCAACATCCTCAATACCAACCACAAAGCATTCATACTCAGGGCAATCAAGGTGGATCTTTGGATCCAAATATTTCAAAACCCAACCTGGGTGGATCTTCAAGCCACTCCCAAACAAATCGTCGTCCATCGCATGTAAGAAACATGTCTCCAAAAGTCTAAATGCATAACTTTGATGGGAAATATCCCCTTACTTGGATCAACCAAATGGAATTTTTTTTTATGTATATCAAATCTCGTGTAGACAAAAGGTGGTTATGACATCCTTGTATTTAAAGCCAGAACAATTTATTTAGTATCAATGGATTTGTGCTCAAAAGAAAAAGAAGGGTTTTAATGTTACTTGGTCAATGTTCACAAATGAGATACAAATGCACTACCGTCATTGTAACATAAAACTACTTTAACCAATTATCAAAGCTATGACAATCAAGTTCAGTCAAAGACTATATTCAACAATTTTAGAATTATCTTTGAGGGTGGATGATATTTCAAATGACAACATGATTGATATCTTCTTGGGTGGTTTCAAGGATACAATCCAACTAGATGTTTGAATGTTTAATTCAAGCATTGTATCTAAATCCATGGTATTTGCTTGTAGGGTAGAGGAAATAGATATGGTCAACCAAAGGGATTTGATTACTACCTAGGAGTGTTTGGGTTCCACACAAACCTTTCCTCGGCCTATAATATTGACTCTTCGCCAAATTAAAGAGAAATGAGAAAAAGGATTATGTTTTAATTATGATAGAAAATGGAGCAAAGGTCATAAGTGTGCTGAGAATAAATTATTCTACATTATAAGGGCCAATGATGATGAAGCTAATGCGATAAAATGCAGTAAAGAGGAAGACGTGCCCAACTCAAATTTTAGTAACATTTTTGCAATGCCATCTAGAGTTGTTCAACATTGAGGGCAATATTGTTTTGAATCGATGGAGCATGTTAAGCCCTTAATATATGACACACTCTTCATTTGTATTTGTATTCATTAGTTAATTATAATTTTAGGCCAACTTATCAATATCTAACGGTGGGATGAATGGATGTGACTCTCCCTATTCATTCTATATATAGGGATGAGTGTGGTTCACTCAAAGTAGGTTATATGTGAGTTATATCTTATTTTTAAAGATTTGAAAGTTTCACCATTGAAGTGGCTTATCATATATTCTATTATATTTCAGTTATATTATGATTTATTACTTTAATTGTGACGAAAGTTCATTACATATGATGGAACAAAGAGAGATAACAGTACATGGAACATAATGTCCCCTCATTTTTAGGATTCATCTAGTTGAATAGAAGAGCCAAGAAATTTCCAATCGTTTAGTTGGGTGAGTAATGAAAATTAACCATCAAAAATTCAATCCACTTTGTATTATCTGATAAATCTTACTGATATTTGCTTAGGTCCTTTACTTCCTCATTCACATAGGTATCACACTATAATACACTAGGTATAATATTCATCACCAAAAAGATAAAATGAGAGAAAGAGTAGGCAAAGAAAGCAAATGGTTCTTTGACTAAAACAAGATTGTTAATGCTAAAAATCAAAAGCATGTATGGTTGTTGTTATACCATTACGTACCAGGTCTATCTGTAGCACAAATTGAAACAACTCAATGGGCAGGATTTTGAAGACTTAATTGAACATATTATCCTGAACTTTTATTAAATAAAATTATATGATATCCATGTACTTCATGCAATGGCTTGACATAGCTTCAAGATAAACATAATAAAAATTTAGAACCAATTAGACTAGATATTGCATAATTTAATTGCATATTCATTACTAAACAAGCATTACAATCAATTTTTAACATTAATCAATTATGTTCCATCAAGAAATGGAGGACAATACTAAATAACAACATGAATTTCCAACTAAGTTGGTATCTATTTCAATGTTATTATAAATGCATTTAAGTGTGCCCTTTAGGCAGACAATCACAAGCTAAAACAAAATAAGAAAAAGAGAGGACTGAGCCTATCATAATTTTTACAGAGTTTTGGTGCATAATATATCCCTCTTTTTACAATAATGTAGACTACCTTTTATAGAAAAAAGAATGGGACTTGTCTCCAAGTAGTGTGAGGCTCCCATCATTAGCATGATTACCACCTCAGGTTGTTACAACTACATTTGATTAGAATATTCCCTCCATTCTCAAAGGAAATCCAAATTTTATTTTTTCTCCATGGTTATGACCCTTGTCTAACTGAAATGATATCCCCACTTCTCCCTTTTGGGCCAAGTATTTTGAATTGTTATTCTATTCAGCCCACCTGAAAGAATATTCAAGTCAAGAAGTCACCAATTTGATCCATGTACCTCCCTTGACTAGTCAAATCTCTTAAAATCCAACTTAAATGATTAATCAATTGTTCTCCTCAATTTGATCTATTTTGATGTTTTGATGGGTCATCAAATTTAGGCCAATGCCTTTCATGATGAATTGGTCAATTGACGTGGTTTGAGCTCATCATATTTTGTCTTTGAGCTCTTTTACATTGTCCACATGTCTTTTTCTTAGCTTCACATTCTTTTTCCTTTACTAAGCTATTAGCTTTGTCTGTCGGGTCTCACTTTGCCACTTGGTATCTTGTCGTTACCCCTAGTCTTTACTTTGTTACTTGCCTTTGTCATCATCATAGCCATGTGGCTTCTTCTCAACTTCTCGGGCTACTCATGCTTTGGACTAATATTGTCAATGTTCTGAGCTCTTGGGCTATTGGGAGGGTGCCATGTGACATCTTTGTTAGGAATATTAAACATAGATAAATATTAATGAATTAAAGACAAAAATAAAATGCAAAAAACACAACACAAGAGAGACAAATTTAACATGGTTCACCTAATATGGGCTACAACAAATGAAAGAAAAAAACCTGCAATACATCCATTGTCATATCCTCTTCACTCACACACTGCGTACCACCATGATTACTATGCCCTCATATCAAAAGAGGGTTACATATCAAGGCAAAAATACATAAACATAATTTCTACCATTAGATTTGTGACCTAATAAGGAATGGTCTAAATTTACAATGAAATTGCAATATTTTATAATGCATTTTTAACAAAATTTTGCTTCAGGGGCATTTCCCTCGAACTCTCATCAAAGAGATATTCCAAGTAGGCATTATAATAAGATCAAGCTCCACCATCTAATAATCTCTCACTTGGAGACTGATTATTGAAACTCCACCGCTACAACTCTTCCTTGAACTATTCTTTGAATTTTAACCCTGGCATGTTTCTCATCTTCCTTGTTATCCCTAAAGACCTATTGAAGCTGAACAACTCTCCAAATTTTCATTTGTGACTACTTTTGTTAGCATATCTACAAGATTCTAACTTGTATGGATCTTTTCCAACTTCAGTTGACCATCCTCCAAAACTAAACGAATGAAGTGATACCTGAGTTGTATATGTTTGATTCTTGAGTGCAATGCAAAGTTTTTTGCTAAATGAATCACACTTTGGCTATCACTGTACAACCTATAATCTTATTGCTTATGCATCAAATATTTCATGAACCATTGCATCCATATCATCTCCTTGTTAGATTTTGTAGTTGCAACATACTCTACCTTTGTAGTTGACAAAGCAACTATCTTCTACAATTTTGAAATCCAACTAACTGTTATATCACCAACAGTGAAAACATACCCTGTGGTGCTCCTCTTACCATCTAAATCTCCAGCCATGTCTGCATCAGAAAATCCTTGTAAGGTAACATCTGAACATTCATAACATAATCATCTATCAATGGTCCCTCTCAAGTACTTGAGAATCCACTCGACTCCATCCCAGTGCTTTTTTCCTGGATTATTCATAAACTTGCTAACAACTCCCACTCCATGAATAATATATGGTCTCATACACACCATAGCATACATTAAAAATTTAAACCACTGAAGCATATAGAACTTTATACATGTAATTGATTTCTTCCTAAGTTTTAGGACATTGTTCCTTGATTAAGTTAAAACATCCTCTCAAAGGTGTAGCTACAAGTTTTGCATCTTGCATATTAAACCTGACTAACACCTTATTGATGTACTCTTCTTGAGACAATGTCAATTTTCTATTTTTCCTGTCTCTTTTTATTCTCATACCAAGGATTTGCTTTGCAGCACCTAAATCCTTCATTGCAAAAGAATTTACTAATTTTTTTGAGATCATTTATATCCTACATGTTAGACCCTGCAACAAGCATATCATCTGCATACAATAACAAGATAATATAGTTGCCATTATCTAATCTTTTAAAATAGACATAGTGGTTAGAATGACATCTACTATAACCTTGTTATGTCATAAACATGTTAAATTTAAAATACCACTACCTTGGAGCTTGATTTAGACCATACAACTCTTCTTCAACCTGCACATCATTTTCTCCTTACCTTTTACTTCGTATCCCTATGATTGTTTCATATATATTTTCTCCTCCAAATCACCATGAAGGAAAGCAATGTTCACATCTAACTATTCAAGGTACAAATCTTCTACTGCTACCAAACTTAAAACACTTCTAATGGAAGTCATTTCTACAACTTAAAAAAATATTTCATTAAAATCAATACCTTTCTTTTATGCAAAACCCTTTACAAAAAGTGTAGCCTTGTACTTCTTTTTTCCTCCATCTTCTTCCTTCAACCTACAAACCCATTTATTTTACAATAATCTTTTACCTACATGTAATTGAACCAAATCTCATGTTTGGTTATATACCAAAGAGTCCATCTCTTCTTTCATGCCTTGCTCCCACTTCTTTTTGGTTTCTACCTACATTGCTTCTTCATAGCTTTCTGAATCACCACCATGAGACAATAATAAAGTGAAGGAGATTATTATTCAAGGAGTCTACTTACTCTGGTAGATCTTCTAACTACACTTTCAGGAGTTTGAGGTACTTGTTATTGTTGTGATTGTTGCACATTCTGATTTTCTAGCACTTTTAAAATTTCATTTCCTGTGATTTCATCAAGTATTGCATATTTTGCAATTGGCTTTTCTTTTTTCTTTCCTTGCAACTAATCTATGTACATGACCTTATCATTAAAGATCACATATCTACTCATAATGATTTTTCAATTTTAAAAATCTCATAAACGGTAACCAAAATCATTAACTCCATATCCAATAAAAGTGTATTTCTTGGATTTTGTTTCAAGCTTGGTTCTATTTTCTTTATCAATATGGACAAATGTTTCACAACTAAAAGTCTTTAAGGAATAATCTACCTTTTTATGTATCAATGCATCTTTTGGAATGCCACCATCCAAAGGACTTTAAGGCCCTCTATTTATTAAGTAAACAACAGTATCTACAACATCTGTCCAAAACAGTAATCACAACTATGCATGTAATCTCATGCTCCATGATTGTCTTGTTCATCTTTTCTGACACAACATTTTGTTGTGGTGTTTTTGGAACCATCTTCTCTCTACAAATCCCATGATATGAACAATAATTATCAAATTCCTTACTATAATATTGACCTCTATTGTCTGATCTGACACACTTCAACTTATTTTATGTCTCATTCTTAACCAAAGCTTTCCATTTCTTGAAAGTATCAAAAACATCATATTTTTTTTGTATGCAATAAACCCAAATTGTTTAGTTGCATCATAAATAAAGGTAACATAATAAGAAAAGCCACCAAGATATGATACATGAGCCGATCCTCATACATATGTATGCACAAGCTCTAACTTTTCATCCTTCTTTATCTTCCTAACTCTAAGAAATCTTACTCTCTTTTATTTTTCATACATAGTACTCACAAAAATCCAAATCCACCTTCAAATTTGGCAACAAATTTTTTGAGTGGAGAACTTGCATCCCCTTCTAACTCATGTGCCCAAGTCTGTGGTGCCATAATTTTGTATCTTTTTATGTGGAAGCTAAAGCAATAGAAGAGTCAACATTACTATTAGATAAATATAATTTACCTACATTCTCTCCTTTTGCTATTATCAATGATCCTTTAGTGACCTTCCATGATTTTTTTGCAAATGTAATTATGCAGCCCTCACTTCCCAACTGCCCTACTAAAATTAGATTTCTTCTCAACTCAAGAACATGTCTCACCTCTTCCAATAACCATTTGTTTCCATTCTATAATTCTATCTGTATTTTACATTTTCTTACAATTTTATAGGTTTCACCATCACCCAAATAAACCTATCCAAAGTCAACTTGAACATAGTCTTAAAAATATTTCTTATGGGGTGTAGCATGAAATGAAGTTCTTGAATCTAACACTTAAGAATCATTAATGTTATTTAAATAAAGGATTAAAACATCTTGTAACAGATCACCTGCTACATTTATTTTCTGATTTTTATCTTGTTGTCTATCTCGTTATTTTCCTTTTCAAAACAAATAATCTTTCTTCAAGTGTCATTTCTTGCTATAAATCCAGCACACCAACGTTCCTCTGGATTTGGATTTGCCCTTCTTAGACTTACCATGATTACCTGGGTTGTTTCCTCTATCCTTTTGTCTTCCCATGTTCTCCATAGTCAAATCATTCCCTGATGTCTCACATGTGTTTTTCCATTGCATTTCTTTGCTAAGAATAATACCAATAACATCATCAAACTTTAAAGTGTTTAAACCAGAGATAGAATTACTCACAACCATGATCAAGTCATTCTAGCTTTCTGGTAATGAGCAAAGAATCAAAAGAGCCCTAACCTCATCATCAAAATTTAATCCTATAGTGCTTAACTCATTTATGACCATGTTAAATTTATTTAAATGATCAACAACAGACCCACCTTTGAACATTTTCCGATTAAATAAACGCTTCATAAGAAATACCTTTTTAGAAGTTGAGGGTTTTTCATACACTCCATCCAATACCTTTATCACATCCATTGTTGTCTTTTATTTTAAAATATTAAAGGCCATCGATGCTACTAGACATAGCCTTATTGTTCCTAGTGCCTTTCTATCAAGAACCTCCCAATATTCATCTTTCATGGTCATCGGCTTCTTTGTTATTCTGTCCAATGGTAGAAAAAGATCCTTCTGATATAGTCTTTCATTTGCATCTTCCATAACTGATTGTTTTGGTTGTTAAACTTCTCGACCTTAAACTTTTTTTTGCCATTGCTCCCACTCGAACTAGGAACCCTCTTTTTCTGTGAGTTTATCTACCAAATAAACCTTCGACTTTGATACCATTTGTTAGAAATATTGAACACAGAGTAAAATTAATGAATTAAAGATGAAAATAAAATACAAAAAATATAACATAATAGAGACAGATTTAACGTGGTTCACCCAATATGAGCTACGTCCACATAGAAACAACGAGTCTTTATTATTCAGTATAACAAATAAAGGGAAAAAATATATAATACATCCACTGTCATATCCTCTTCACTCACATATTACGTGCCACCATGATTACTATGCCCTCATATCAAAAGAGGGTTACATATTAGGACAAAAATGCACAAACATAATTTATATTTTTATATCTGTGACCTAATAATGAATGATCCAAATTTATTATGAAATTATAATATTTTTCAATGTATTTTTAATAAAATTTTACTTTGAGAGCACTGTCCTCAAACCACTGCCAAGGGGGCTTCCAAGTAGATTGTTCCCCCCTGGACCCCCATGATGACCATAATGGGGGGGCATTGCCCCTCTACACCCCCTATCATGAACTAGGTATTGTAATAAAATCATGCTCCACCATCCAATAATCTTCTTGGGCACTTGGGGCCTCAGGACCATAGGCCTTTTCCAATGTCATTCAACTCCTAGGATTTCAAGTTAATACTATAATACCCTGAGGTTCTGAGGTACCAAGGCTTTAAGACTTTTTTAATGCCTTTAGTTCTCCATTAGGATGGATCGTTAGGATTGTGTCGCATGGCGTGATCTCAAGACCCAAAGGCTTGTGAAATTTTCAACAAAAAAATTAAGTATTTGAAGTCCCCTAGTCGCCTAGGTGAATGGGATCGTGCCACATCAGAGGGATCGGAGAGAAACCCTGTAGAAAAGACAAGGAAACAAAAGACCTAAGGCAAATGAAGTCATTAATAAGTTAGCCCCAAAAAGCGAGAAAATCCATCAAGGTGCAAATAAAGGCTAGCTTCTGAGCTTAAACACATAATGGGATTCGTCAATCCACAGTAATGAATTCATATCATTTTCAAAGCTCAAATAATTTTTTAATATCCAAGTCAAAAATCCAAAATCGATCGAGTCTTTATAATGGGAAATTATAAGGATTTAGTCACTTTTAAATTGAAATAAAATATTTTAGAGGTATAATTTAGACTGAGCAGACTAGAAATGAAACTTCCTATGTTCAAAAGGCTCGAATTCAGACTTGGTTAATATTTATGAAGCATTTAGATGGCATAACTTCACATCTAGAAACCTATAAACTAAAGACCAAACCATAACAAGAGGATCCCCACTTGAAATTTGATAATGGGGCATGTTGGACCCAACACAAGGCATATTAGTGTCGTTTCAAAATAAATATATAAATTAGGCACATTATACCATTACTAATATATGCATTGAATATGAATACGCAGTAAAGGTGCATGATATGTATAATGGAACCACACACAAATGGAGAGGTATGTGATTTGGATTGTGACACCCACAAACTAATCAAACTTAAATGGTTCAATAAGCTCAACAAACTCAACAGACAATGTCATGGCCATGACACACATAATAGAAGCACATGCAATAACACTCAATGTCACACATAAATCCAAAGGCCACATATAAGTGACAAGAATATGTCATGACAAGCAAGGCCTAGAGGCCAAAAATAAGGGACATAAAGATGTCACATCAAACAATGCCAAGGGGCAATGCATAAGGGACATGAATATGTTACAAAAAGAGTCCAAGGGGCTACAAATAAGGGACATAAATATGTTTCAACAAACAAAGCCAAGGGTACACACACAATAGACAAGAAATAACTAATCTTTCATGAAACAAAAACGTCATCAATAAATCATAAAACGAGTCACAGTAGTCTACACTATCAATGTTTGTTAATGTCACTACCTAGCAAAGTAACATATCATGTAGTATTGTATAAAGTATGAGAAATAGAGGGATATGTTTAAGTAATAAAGTTATCTCAACATGGAAAAAGGTCATATAAGTACATAACCTATGATAATATGACTTGTGAAACAAGATGCCCCCAGCATTGTGCATAAGCACAGGGTTATGCAAAATATATGCATAAATTACATAAGGAGGTGCAAAGGAAATTGAAGCAAAGTACTCTTCAGTACAAGAAGTGTGCAAATGAAATGTGCAAAAATAATGAATTTGAGGTAGGAGATCTAGTGTTAGCATATCGAACCTATAATAAGCTTAAGATAAAAAAATATAGGACCATGTAAGGTATTGCACAAATTCTCAACAAATGTCTATGAAATAGAGTTTTCATAAGAACTAGACATATTGCCCAAATTTAATGTGCTCAATTTGTACAAGTTTCATAAGGAATGACCAAATGAATAAGTGAAGGCATATATATCAAATTAAAAAGAAAAATTTCTAGAAATGAAGTAGGAAGAAATAGAGGCCATATTGGAATCTAAGGTCATGAAAATGGCACGTAGGAAAAAATACATGCAATACCTGGTAAAGTGGAAGGATCACGTGATAGAGGATGCAACATGGTTTGGTCTTATAGAGATTGGTCGTTATGGGCATACTCTCAGCTTGTGAGATGGTGCTCACTTTTCAAGCTACCTAGGGTTTTGTACAAGTGCAATCTTGCATCAGCTATTTTTAGGTGTGGAGAGTGAAACAACTTAAGACAGCACACAAGGCTAAATGAATAGGTTGCACAAACTCTCTCAGCTCGATTTGGAAAATGCCACGTAGGCCTACAATGAGATTGCATAGATTATATTCCATTACACAAGGTACAAGTCAACAGGATATGTAGGATATTAGCAGTTAATGCATAATTGATCCTAACAAGTAGTTTGGATTTATGCAGCACTATTTTGTAGAAGCCTATAATTATTTCATAGGCCTATTAACTTGAGAGTTGTGCATCATTAACTGGATCCAATGGTAGTTGCATAGGCAAAGGATCTACAATGACAGACTATAAAAATGTCTTGCCTCGAAGATATCAAAGATGTAGAGACACAGAATGTGGGTGTAGGTTGGAGTGGATGCCTAAGGCAGTCAGGAGGAACAACGGAACATCCTAGGGAAGGATCAATATCTTGTATATAGACCGAATATAGGAAAACCTTGTAGCTTATACTCGGGATCTATGTATGTAAGTATGTATGTATGTACATATGTAAATTTGTGTTGTTTAATTGAATGTAAATATTGTTATTTCTATAATGATCTATATGAGAGTTCTATTGGCCATAGGTAGGGTGAGAGTATCACTCGATTACATGATTGAAGGCATCCTTTCATTAGGATCCCTAATCATGACTTCACCACTAATGCATACATTTATTTATCATAAATAGGATGCACCATAGTGCTAAATAAAATAATTTTGAATGATAACAAACAGGATTACCTCCTTACACCAATACCACCTCTATAGCATACTCACTTGCATCCCTTTTAACTTTGAATGGTTGTTAAAAATTAAAAAGAGCAAGGACTGGTGCATGGATAATTTTATACTTCAATGAATTAAAAGCACTTTCATGTTCCTTGCCCCCATTGAGTTTCGACCCATTGTTACAACTATATGTAGAGGTGGTGTTGTGTAAAAAGTTAGAATAAACTTCCCCGTGTATTGTACTAATCCCATAAAGCTTCTTGTCTTTGTAACACTCTTGGTTGTAGGCCATTTTTTATAGCCTCAACCTTTATTGGATTCTCTCTTGGTTCTCTTCCTCCAACCACATATCCCAAGTAGACAAGTGATTGTTTTGCAAATTCACATTTCTTGCACAATAAATGTTATTATTTCAACACTTTCAAGACTTGTTTCAAATGTATTAGATGTTCTTCTCATGCTGCACTAAAAATCATAATATCATCTAGATATAATATGACACATGTATCTATGCAAGATCTTAATACATCATTAATCTTGTGAATGTAACAAGTGCATTACATATCCCAAATAGAAGTACCAACGATTCATACAAAATATGTTTTGTCTTGAAGGTTATCTTCTAGACATCCTCCTCCTTCATGCAAACCTGATGATAGTTTGATTTGAGATATTTGAAATACTTAGCATATTGAAGTTGGTCCATTAAATCATCAATTTGTGAAAGAGGATATCTATTCTTTATGGTGATTTTGTTCAAAGCTCTATAGTCTATGTTCATCCTCCAAGAGTTATCTTTCTTTTGTACCATCACAATGGGTGATCCACATGGTGAATTACTTAGGCGTATGATACCTTGTTATAGCTACTCTTGAAGTTGCTTCTTAACCTCATTACTCTCTAAAAGTGATTACTTATACAAACCAATGTTAGGTAAAGGAGGTTCAGACAACAATTAAATTATATGTTCTACTTCCCTTTTTGGAGGAAAACTATTAGAGTTTGGAACACATTTTGAAAATAATTCAGCAACTCATCCAATCCTTTCAATCTTGTGTTAATAATATTAATTTCAGATATCTCTAACCCATCCTCACGTTTATCTTTCAAAACAAGTAAATAAAAATGATTATTTTCTTGAATAAGTTTTTTTGCTTGGTTAAAAATTTTCATTGCAAATTTGGGCTTGTTTTGATGTATCTTGACGAAATAGTTGATTCCATCCTTGACCCAGTAGTTTAAGTTAGCCTTCCTCATGAAGATAGAATCCCTAAGATAAAATTAAGGGATTCCAAACATCAAACCAAATGCATTACTAGGAATCACATATGATTCTAGCTCATCAATGTATTGGGGGTTAATCCCAAAGTTGAATTTACATCTTTTAGTCACTTGTATTTCAACACCCTTCTTCACACAACCCAAAGGATATAGGTAAGGATGGTCATATATTTTTAAACCAAGTTTCTTAACAGCTTCATCTAAACACAAATTAGATAGACCCAATATCAACAAGCATATTTGCCTTTGTTTTCTTGATATAAATCTTGATTTGGAAGATTTTGCTCATTTCTTATCTTTCTTGTTCCTTGTTTTTCATGTTGGTGCCCCGGTGCAACCAAGTTTATCATAGACATCATAATTTCCCTCATTATCTACCTATAACTATTTCAAATATACCATGGACTTCTTGGAAACCTCTTTGGGACAATTCATGGGATGTTATTCCATATGCAACTTCCAATACTTATCATCAATATGACCATCTCTAACACAATGATTACTTTGGTTGATCCCTAAAACCATGCAAATTTGTGTCGTTCCTCTTACCTTTCCGTTAACCTTTCTTGGATGCTTTGTAACATTGGTTTTTCTCATTCTGGCCCTGATTTGTGGAATTTTTTTCTTTCAAGATTCCCCTTCTCCTTGTTTCTTTTCTTCATCAATTATATATGTTAGCAAGCATGTTTCGTCAAGGTGTTGTGGCTTGCTTGAGGTGACTCATCTCCTTAGGTGTGAATGGATACCTCCTATGTTCTTGGTCAAGTTATCGTCATCTTCCAAATCCAATTCCATGAGCATAGCTTGTCTATGGAACCCCGTGGTAAAACCTTGCACACTTTAACCTTCTCCTTGTCTATAATACTACCACTTAATTTTTTGATCATACCTATGCCCAATATGATCAATAAAATTACACAATAGTTATTTAAATCCATTGCCCTTATCTACCACTGACTTCTTCTTATCAAAAGATGCTAAATAGATTTCTCACAAAATTAGATCATGACCTTCGATCTTGAGATGTTTAAAGGAAATATTTTGCACCTCAACTACTTAATGCACACTAAAATATACTTTCATTTGCTTCAACCATTTGTCTAATATCTCAACATCTACTTATCCTTCAAAGGATTTGATCTCTACTTTTGTCTCAACTTTTAAAGGATTGTGGTTATATTTTACCTTAACTTTACCTTTGTATTTAGGAGGTTCTTCTTCATGTTAATCCATGGACTCTTCTCCACTTTCATATTCATCTTTGTGGGGTTTTTCTATGCCAAGATTTTTTACTATAGATTGAACCATAACATCTATGGATCTTAGTTTCTCATTATGAACCTTTATTGTTTAGTGAAAATGTCTTGAAACTTCATCACACTTTCCATGCATGATTCCAATGCAATTACTTTCTTGGAAAGAGTTTATTCACCTTCTTGATCCATTTCTCTCACCTATTGATCCACCTTATTATAGATATGTTAGGGTTGTAAGGTAATCATTCTCATTCTTGAGATTTTGTCACTGTCATACAAATCATTCAAACTTTTCCCAATAACCCAAATATTAACATGCATCGATACCATTATGGTATATAAACTTTGAAGTAACAGATTTTGTTAGAATTCATAAAATCACAATATGTTGTTCTAATTTGAATTTACTTCAAAATGATAGTTCAATTTAATGACTTAGAATCTAGTGCAATGCGTTGTTGGAAGCATAAAACTAGATTTCGGAACTAAAACATGAATAGAACTCAAAACATGGAAACTTAAGACAAATATTTTTTATTTGGAAAACCCCAAGATAAGTAGGAAAAACTAGTTTGAGAGTTAAATACTTGGTTTCTTATCTTCTTATGGCCAAAGACGTATTACAATGAGATATTATAATAAGTACAATACTTAATTATCTTCTTCTCTTAGCTTTTCCTCATTGTTCTTTTCTCCAATCCTTCCTACAAACAATTGAATCACTAACTCGTCACTGATGGATGACCTTTGTCCATGTGTGTTATCTTCTAATAATGTTTGGAGATGTCATTTCGTGCACTAAAGGATCTTCAATTGTCTTAGAAGCTAAAGAGACATTGTCTTTGTATGTATCTTACATGTACGATCATGGGTGAAATCACTTATTTAAGTAAACCAATGGTTACGTAACCTCCCTAATAGTTATGTAACCACCACCTACATTAAACAATAGTTTCGCCACCAAGTCTAAAACACCTTCCTTGAAGCTCTATTTAAAGTTGAAACTAGGATTTATATTTATTGTAAGAAGAATGGGTTGATTTTGTGGATCCTTATGGATCATTCATAGTCATAAAAAGTAGTTGAAGGACTCTCTTTACATACATCTATAACCATACATATAAAACCATCTAAGTTATGAGCATTTAAAACTAATGAAGATTGTTTTGGATCTATATGAACATTGTCTTTAATTGGTAATATTTTGAGTAACATGATTCGGAATATGGTTGGTAAAAAAAATTAAGTGGTTGAGCAACTCATTCATTCAAAGTGTCATTGTATCATACCACTTGTATTTGGTTGTTAACAATCAAATCTTGAATATTATGCCTTAGTGAGAAATGTTTATTTTTAGTATGACCCTAAGCTCTATGATAATCACAATATTCATTAACATCATATTTCTTAGGTAAAGGTCAAGATGAGTCAAACTCATGTTGTGGAGGTAAAGATATCATATTGTGTTTAAGCAATCATTTAAGCACTAAATGAGGACTCCAAACTAACCATATGAATTGTCTATGCTTTTGTGATGGAAGGACAAGCCTCTCGTGTGGTTGAGTTAGCTCGTTGACCTCATTCTTGGCCTTATTCTTAACTTGGAAACTAATATCAATAGCCTTAGCTTTGTATGTTATTTTACCTTAATATTTGGCTCTACTAGAAGTAGCAACGTTAATCTCACATTTAAACATGTTGGCCTCTAAAAGTTTGATCTCATAGTTACTAACTGTATGACAAAGTTCATCAAAACATTGATATGACTTGAAACATATTTTCTCCTTAATAAGTTGAAGTAAATTTTGAGACAATATACTTTGTAATTTCATATCAAGTAATTGATGAGTTATCTTTGTAAGCATTGTTTTTAATTCAAGCACATACTTGCTAAAAGTCTCATTAGGTCCTTATTTAACCTACATTAGTTGAGAAAAAAATGACACTTTGGTTCATGTTGATTGAAAATTGAGTTAAGAAACTATTGACCAAAGAATTGAAGTGGCATTTGAATCCCAATGGAAGGGCGTAAACCCAGTACAAGGCATATTCCTTAAAACTTCCAAGAAAGAGTTTAGTCAATAATATGTCATTTTGCATAAAATCAAGACATGAAACATAGAAAGTTTTGATATGATGAGAAGGATGGCCCTTGCCATTGAATAATTCAAACCTAGGCTCTATAAAACCAATAGGAAAATGGTAGACAAAGACCTCAAACCAATGGTTTGAGTATTTATCATGAGAAGTAATTGTATGACTTGATTCTTGAGATCCTTGAGAAAGTATTTGAATTTGTTGTTTTATTTTTAGGGGTCTACCTTAATCAACCCCCTACTTTTTGACAGCATGGCAATCAACACTCATGCATGTCAACAATCAAATCCGTGTATATGATAATTTCATCTCTTATCCCTATGATATAAAATGCAAGACACAACTAAGGTGATTCTATATAATTTTTCACAAATATCTTTTTTGATACAAATATGGAGAAATAATTCTTCAATGTAGTAAAAGCTAATCAATGGATGTGATATCTAAATGTCTTCCTTGTAATTGTAATGATATAGCTTGATCAATCAAATGTTACTAATGAAATGTCTTATTGTACCTTTGTATATTTAGACTTCTCAAATTCAAATTAAGGACAAATTGGCATGCAAGCCGACAAATATAAAATATATAAAACTAATAAAATAAGCACAAGCGGCGTTAACTTGGACCAGAGGCCAAAGGGGCCAAACAACAAACTAAACAATATCTACAAGCATTTCAAGCATTCTAGTTGATTTATTATTTACAAATATGGCCTTTAAGTAAGCTTACAGATGTTAAGTTTAAGATTAACAACTAACCTTAAAACTAAGAGTTTAATTTATATTTTTGTTAGGAAAATTAAGGTGAGAAGATATGGAAAATGCATCATTAATGAATAGGGAACATCCATGAGAATCTCCACCTAATCTAATCTCAACCTTACCACCTACTAACTAGGGGTAAACATAATTATACATGTTTTTACAAATGATGAAATATAAGGACTTAAGATGGACCACTAACACAATGTACCCTACCATCACTTTATGTGGTATCATCGCTTTATGAGTTTAATTCTTGACATTTGTCTGCCTTAACCTCAAGTCATACTCCTTGCACTCTTCAACTGTATTCTGCAAAAATTGGCAATGGCCTAGTTTAGGCTCAATCCAAATGATCTTGTTAAACATCTTCCTTCAATTGTTGTTTTGTACTTTTTCGAACTTGAAATAATTTGACCTAGTGGTTATTCCATTATGAATTAATAGGGTGCATTGGAAAAAGCTCATCTTTGGGCATCCTTTTTCTTCTTAAACCATGCATTGTTATTTTGTAAGGGAACAAAACAACATAAATTCGTGTTTTAAAGCCTTAATTCACTCTTGGCTCTCGATGTGCATGTTATGCATTAGCTCTATCTATTCTTTACTTTGCTACAATCTACAATGTCTTCTTCCACAACTTACTCTTCCCTCACCTTTCATTTTCTTTCACATCGCTTTACACTTAAGGATTATATCTTCTTATCTTTCTTCATTTATACAAACCCCTTTTGCACCGTAGTAGGCACACCCTCCTCTTCTCTACCATTCAATTATTTTTCTTACCCACTTTCCCAATCCTACTAGTATATTTCCATGTTTGTGTTAGATTATTTTGCTTTTGTATTTTCAAGCCTACAATATTTTGTATTTTATGGAATGCTCTTTGATCCTCTCTTAATAAAATTAATTTTGCCACTAATTTATTTTCTATCATTGCTTATTTTTCAATATCATCTTCTGCATTTGCATCCCAACCTCTTATTTCATTAATCAACAAAGCATCATCCCCAACCCACACATAATGATAACCCTATCCTAGGTAGAAGTAAAGATAGCTAGACCCTTCTATACAATCATGTTGATTAAAACTTGAAGCCTTTTGAGACTCTAGCCCCAATTATTCACTTGTCAAAAGAGTTGAGAGTTTTCTAAACCCAATAGTTGGTTGTTTGCATCCAAGGTTTATTCAATGTTTGCAACATCCATTAATTCTCATTCATCTAAATATGTTTACCTTTTAACTAATTAGATGGAGTCCAAGTACCCCAACCACTCTCCTAATTAAGCATGTCTAATAATTTGAAGAGATGCTATATTAGATCAAATCCAATGACTTTTCTACACCCTCTTTTGATCACAAGTAACTCTAATGCAATGTCTTTTGATTGTAATAAACAAGAACTTTGCAATTCCTAAACACCTTGTTAATATAAACTTATTTGGAATGAAGAAAAGCAGGGCAAGGATATTTGTGCTCATGACCTTCACATCTATGTTTTACGAACGAGTGTTCCAAAATTCAAGAAGTGGATGAATAAACTTATTGAAATGTTTCATGTAGCATTCAAGAGATATTTTAGATAAAAATAATGAGATTGTTGATTGCTTAAAGCTTATGTTGACTTCATTTTTATCATCATTAATTGGGTTCTATTAGGAGAACATGTGTGATCCACCTCAATTAGCTTCATTTATGGCAAATATCCTCCTCTTGTGTTGACTTCCTCTATTGGAATTTGTTTTCATAAAGACATGCATGCTTCTACGGTCCGATGCATATTTCAAGATTTGTCACCTTCAAAGTGGGAGAGAGAAATGAGACTTTTTATTCTTTCCACTATTATATCTTTTTTTGTTGACCACTGCTTTACACGGTGATCTTAGACCAATAACCAAGGTCTGAAGGGTATCCATTCCACCTAATTCACTAAAGGCACAATCCTAACCTCATCTCTTAATATCATGGCAAATATTGCTACCAATAAAAATTGATCTCTAATGAGTTCTTTGTGAACCAAACATCTCCACCAATTGAACCAACCACCATTCACTTTCCTCCATATTCACCCTCTAAACATAAAAATAACATTAGTCAACTTTCACCAAATGTTTTCTTTTACCTTGCAAACATATTCAAATGAAAATTTAAATATGGCACTTTCAATCTTAAATAGACTAAAACATTCCAATGTGCAAAGATGCAACTTGATCTAAATTAAATAATTTATAAAGGGCTTGTATATAAGCATGCTTCATAAATTATAAAATCAAATTTTTGTCAACTATACCCACATAACATTAATTGTTTCTTGTACTTTTTATAGCAAATTTTATAAAATCAAAAATTTGTCAATTATACCTAACATAAAATTAATTGCTTCTTGTACTTTTTATAACTATTAATTTTTTCTACTTTTTTATAGCAAGTTTTATAAAATCAAATAATTGTCAACCATATTGCCATATAATTAATTGTTTCTTGCATAGTAGCATAAATCATTTGGAGGGGGAAACATTTTTTCAAACTAATTGTTTTTCAAAAAATTGCAATTAATTAAAAAAAATAGTAAAAACATAAAACTGCCAAAAAAAAATGTAAAAAAAACAAATATATATGATTTTTTTTTATTTGCAAGCATTTAAATTGGATAAAAATACACACTAGACATTTCAATTGCATAAAGAATAGATAAAAACTATGAGAGGGTGATAAATGAGAAAATACGTCATCAAAATCAATCAATTGTCTTTTTTAAAATTTTTGTATTATTCAAAATTCAAAACATTTACATTTCAAAATGCATACCATTATCATTTACAAAAGAACAATAAAAAAAGAGCCAATGGCAAAAAAATAGACTAAGATATCAACAAGTCTAGATGTTAAAGCTCCAAAGTTATAAGCCTCTTGATTTAGTAAACAATATCGGTGTCATACCCAACATTCTCCAACAAGTCAATCTCAGTTTCATCATAAATAAGTTTATCATTATTTTCAAGTCATTCAAATTTCAAATTGATCTCATCAAGATTGATTCGTTGATATTTATCAACGACATTTAACATTATCAAATAGAATGTTTATATTAGTGACTTTAATAAATAATATTTTACAAAAATATAAATCAACTTTTCATATGAATTGAAAATTAAAAATGTAACATTTATTACCCTGAGTTTTTCTCTTATGGCAAAAATTGTGATAAACAAACAATAAATCATTTATTTATTTTTGAATGAATTAATTGCATTTTTTTTAATATATATGTTCAAACACACTCTAACTATGCTCGCAAGTAGATAAACTGCACCACTAAATCAAAATGTACATTACAATCTATCAAAGGTGTTTGGCTTATTTGTCATAAAAAATCCATTACATTGCAAGAACAGATTTTATCAATGTAACACTCACAATTCAATGAAAATTTAACACCATACGCATGTACAAAAATTGCCCACTTGCTTTGAAAATCTTCTTTGTATGTTGTTTTATTAGAAAAGAAACACCTTGTTTGTTTTTACATCAAAAACATTATCTCCATGCACTTAAATAAGCCATTTGTGACCTATGTATCATCTCAAAATGAATCACTAAAAAACAATATTACATTTTAAAAATATTTAATTGTATGGAAGGGAGAATACATTTGTCAATCCCATATTTTACCGACCATCTCACATAACAACATGAGTTTGGCCATGTTCTTCAATCTGCTTTTAATAATGTCTTGGACACTATCAATTGTTTCATATAGATAACCCATGGGGATTTATATTCATCGACAAGTCTCCAAACTAGAATTAAAAATTCAGAGAATAACACGATTTTTTGTCATTTACAAAACATAGTGACCATTTTGTCCTCCATATGTTTCACAAAGAGAGATGCCACCCACTTAGTTGAAATGAACATTCATATTAAATTCATTTGTTGTTGACAAATAGTTTTCAACGCAAAGAAATTAGTTATAAACCTTGTCACCCCTAACCGTATAAATTGTTTATCTATGAATGTGCACATTATACTTAGCAACCACCCTTGTGTGATTGTTTATAAACTTAGTGATTGTGCAAACATTTTGTAAAACCTCTTTCACCTATGAAATTTTGCTTGTAATCCAAAGTTGAATCCAAACAATATGCCACACATGAAATCCAAAACATAGTTTTATATTTGTCCACAAAAAACCTCCCAACAACCAAGCAAACAACATTCTCTATAATGAATTGGACCACATTTGTGGCCCCACCTCAATCACAGCGTCATCAAATAGATGAAAGTGTTTCACATGTTTTTATCATCTCATATGCATCGACACTCTTAAAAAAAGTTGTGTCAATGTCATGACATTAAGAAAATTGATGTGTGCAACTCTATCTGTCCATCTGACGTGATAGTACACCCTGATTTTTGTCATTCCTTATAATGTTTTGCAAAAATATCGCTTACATTTTGTATATCCTTCAACAAATCAATCTACAAAACCTCGTATGATAGAGCGATAAACCCAATACCTGCAACTCATCCACCATACTTTGTCAATATGGAGATATAGCCACATTAAACAAGCTATAATACCAAAAGTTAGAAATTGTCTTCTTTCTCTAGATGTGAATGATGTTTTTTCAACTTGTACTGTTTAACGTGCTTTGCACTTCATGTGTAGTGTGAAAGCTAAAAAAAGCATGAATGTTTCCTCTGTCTATATTTGACCCATGAAGTACTAATCCAAAGGTAAACTATTAAAGAGTTATAATGAAAAATATTTCTACCAAATTTCATAGCTAAAAATATTAAATACCCTTAATTGAACATCAAATATAACACCTACCACAGAAAAAAGTTAAGAGTTAGGTTTAAGTTTTTTAAAATTTTAAGTGTATTTAATGATTTTTTTAAACTATAGACGACATTTCAAATTACGGCATCATACAAGGCTTTGCAAATTGATTACTGAAAGAATTTTTTTTTAAAAAAAAATAGGTTGAAAAAAATGTTTTGGACCAAGTATAGTGATTAATCACAATTAATTACTTAAATCACATGTTCTACTACTATGATTTCTTGTACTTTTAATAGACATTAATTGCTTATAGTACTAATGATCTTTGAATTTTTAAAAATAAAAACATCTAAAACAAGATTAACTAGTAACTGCATAGGCTGTCCATGAAACATTTACAGCTTACACAAACATTTGAAACAATCGCTGCAGCATATATACAATTTGTCCAAACATTTTGCAAATTAATTATGAGAAATGATGTAATCGCTGTAGGAATAACAAAGAAACAAATATATATATATACAGCAGATGAAAATTGACTAGATACTATTCTCTCTCTTTATACATAAAAACCAAAGAAAAAATGCCTGAACAGTTCGGAAAAAATCAGATGCTTAAAATTATTTTTAAGCAAACATACAATCATCATACACCATTTTAAGGTTTCTTCATAACATGTACAATCAAAATGCCCATTCAAATAAATAATAGAACCCAATGACCTTATCCAGATAAATCCCCAACATGTCCAGACTATTTCTCACTAGCCACAGAAATCCCTAACATGTCCAACACCATTTCTCACTAACCATTGAAATAACCAACTTCTTCAAACCTATTCATAAATCCAATAAAATGCATATCATTAATATGCATTATTTTAAAGCTAAAAACAATATAAGGTGATCCCAACACAAGGTTTTTAGAGCAATTTCATCCTCAGCTATTTTAGATGGCAAACTGCATAGGGACTAACACATGCAAAAATCTCTTACATTTCATTCTGAGGGTAAACTAACGTTTCACTTGGAAGGCAATGAAAACTGTTTAGCTTTCAAACAAGTGTGTATGCAATCCAGATTAGTGTAGGTCCAATTAATTGCTGAAGCACAACACGACACTTCAAAGAAAAATATTTCTTCCGTCACCCTATCTATTCCCTTTATATCATCATTACAAAATACATGGTGCCTTCATACGAAGTTTTCCCACTAGGAATATGTGCCAATATCACTGATATTATTTAACGCATAAAATGCAAGAACAAGCACACCTAATAATGATTTTTGTTTGAATCGCCACAAACTGGCATAATTTGGGCATCATACAGGGCTCGAACTGGAAAACCTTTTCTTGAATGCATAATAGTGTACTTTCCCAATACAACTTCGTCAAAGCCATTCAAAGAAACAGCAATGCCATATTTGAAAATTCAGTAAGCAACTAAATTTCATTTTAAAAGAAAGCTTACATATCTAAAATATAGCTGATTCCAACACTGCGCTACATATATTTACCATTTTAGAAAGCGCATGACCAATTGGCATAAAAATTTCTAAATACATGGCCAATGTTCAAACATAGCACAAAAAGAGAAAGAAGCACATCCAAACGACATACCTTTGGCTAGCAAAACCCACAACATAGAGAGTAATGGTAACATTGTCCGCTAGGGGTGTCAATACGTGTTGACATGCTAAATTTGATTGCACCTCAAACAAATGCCAAGATACCATAGCCCAAAAGAGCAGTCATATTAGAGGGACCCTTTTCCAGGTATTTGTCTGCAATTGCCAATTAGAAAACTAAAGATAAAATAATCAGCCATAAGCATACTGCCATAGAAAATACTGCTCTAGAAACTACTACAATAATACAAAAAACTTTTAACAATCTAAAATTAATGACAACATACAAATATGCAAAAGCCCAAAACATGCACATTGGCCAAATCATAATCAATCTATAAAATACAATTTTCAAATTCCTATGACCAAGAATTTATTTATAAATGAACTGAAAATAGTAAAATAAATAATCCTAGAGTTTGTTACAATTGGAAGACTTTGCATTTGAGTTGGACATTGTTAACGAGTTAGAGATGAGAGGAGAACATGAGCCAGTGTGTGAAAATCCCCGGGCAACAAATCATATAACTCAAATAGCGGTGCAAATGCAATTTCATTATTGATTTCCAAACATATCTTTTCATGTTAATAAGCTAGTATCTTAGAAAACTTGGTAGAAACTAAAGTTCTTTGACAATTAATGCAGTTCAAGCACAAAAATAATTTGTCAAAAAACCCCAAGTTTATTCCTTGGGAGATGTCCACCACTTATGAAAGATACTAACTAGTATACGCAATGCTTTAATATAACATATTTGTCAATAACTACTTTTATCATTACTAGTTTTATCCACAGGATTCACTGGTCTCATTGCAGCAATGAACTACATGCTAATTTATATCATAGTAGCAAAAATCATTTGAGAAAAAAATTGTTTTTTCAAAAGTGCAAGTGTTTTCAAAAATTCATGATTAATTGGGAATCGAAAAAAACGTAAAACCATCAGAAAAAACTGTTTTTTTCTAAATTTAAAGTTATTTCCATTGCATATAGATACATGTTAGGCATTTCAATTGCATAGAGAATAGATACAGATTATGAGAGGAAGTTAAATGCAATTGTACACAGTCAAAATCAACTAATTGTTTTCTTTTATTAATTTTTATACTATTACATTTGCATTTTAAAATGCATGCTATTGTTTACAAAAGAACAAAAAATGGGAGAGAGTCAATGGCAACAAGGTAGACTAGGGATCAACAGTTGTAGATGTTGAAGCTCTAAGGTTAGAGCCTCTCCTAATTTGAAAGACAACCTCAGTGTCATACCCAACCTTCTCCAACAAGTCGAAGTCAACTTCATCATAAATAGGTTCATCATTATTTTCAAACCATTCAAATTTTGGATCAATCTTGTCAAGTTCAATTGGTTGATCTTCCTCAACAGTACCTAACATTATCAAATACAATGTATATGTTAGTGACTTTGGTGAATAATATTTTAGAAAAATATAAATCAACTTCCATATGAATTGAGAATTAGAAATGCAACATTTCTTAACCTTGAGCTTTATTTATCTTTAGGTAAATATTGTGGTGGACAAACACCAAATCATTCCTCTGATTTTGATTGCGTCGATTGCATTTTTTGGACTATATATGCTCGAACACATTCCAACTACGCTCACAAGCGAGTGAAGTGCATGGCTAGCTCAAAATGTGCATTGTCATCCATCTAAAATGTTTGGTTTATTTGCCCAAAAAATCTCACCATTGTGCTGCAAAAACATAATTTGTCAACATTGTAGCATGCATAATTCAATCGAAATTTAATACTTTCACCGTACATATGTAGAAAAATTGTCTACCTAATTTGAAATTCTTCTACCTTGTAATGGTTGTCTTATTAAAGAAAAAACCCCTTCTCTATTTGTACATCGAAAACTCTCCCATAGCTGCCTCAAAATATCTCTAGAAAACATTCTCTTCATGCACTTAAATAGGCCCTTTGTGACCTCTGCATCATCTCGAAATGAACCACTAAAGAATAACGTTGGATTCAATAAATATTCAACTACATGGAGGGAAGAATGCATCTATCAATCCCATATTTTATCAACTATCTCTTATAAAGGCATGTACTTGGCCTTGTTATTCTCCAATCTGCTCATAATAGCATCTTTGGCCCTATCAATTGTCTCCTATAGATAACCCATAGAGGATTATCCCCATCGACGAGTCTCAAAATTTGAACTAAAAGCTCAAAGAATAATATAGTTTTCTCTACCTTTTCCCAAAAAGACTAACAAAACATAGTCAACCACCATTTTGCCCTCCATATGTTTCACAAAGGAAGATACCATCCACTCAGTTGAAATGAACATTCGTATTAAATTCATTTGTTTTTAGCAAAGAGTTCTCAATCCAAGAAAGTCAATTGTAAACCTTCTCACCCCTTGCTGAAGAAGTTTCTTGTCATCTATGAATGTGTGCATTATATCAAGCACTCTTGTGTGGGATTTTTGCAAAATCTCTTTCACCCATGAAATTTTGTCTATGTCATCCAAGGTCAAATAAAATTATTTGGCCATAAAAAGCCTCTCAACAACCACACAAACAACATTATTTGCAATGAATCGGATCACATTTTGCGGCCCCACCTCAATCACAACCTCATCAAATAGATGAGTGTCTTACCCTATTCTATCATCTCAAATTCATTAACACTCTTAAGAAAAATTGTGCCAATGTCACATAAGTTGATATGAGTGTGCGGCTTAACCTGTCCATCCATCTAACATTAAGTGCACCCTAATTTTTGTCATTGCGATGTTTTTCAAGAACATCACTCACATCATGTACAATATCCTTCAATAAATCAGTATGCAAAGCCTTGTATGTTGGAGCAGTTAACCCAAAACCTGCAACTGTGATTGCATCCACCATACTTTGCCATTATGGAGATCTGGGCACATTAAACTAGAAGCTAGAGTTGTACCAAAATTTGGCAATTGCCTTCTTTACCTACTAATGAACAATATTTTTCCAATCTGTACTCTTTCGCGTGGTTTTCACTCCATGTGGAGTGCGAGAGCTAAAAAAAGTATGAATGTTTCCCTGATTGTATTTGGCCCACTAAGTACTAATCAAAGGGTAGATTATTAGGGAGTTATAATGAGAAATATATCCACCATTTTTTACAGCTAAAAATATTAAATATATTCAAATCAACGTCAAATATAACATCTACCACAGAGGAGGGCTAGAGTTATCGGTCAAGGTTAGGTTTAGTTTTTTTAAGGTTTGGGTGTATTTACATTTTTTTCACTATAGACAACATTTCAAATTGCCCCATCATAAAAGGCTTTGCGAATAGATTTGCTGAAAAAAATGTTAGAAAATAATATCCAAACTTGTGTAGGAAAAGAATTGTGGAATTAAAGAAGCTACAAAAGAATAGACAATAAATACCCAGATAACACAAGATATGAGTGAAAACCTTGCAATATGCAAGGAAAAACCACGGGTCAATGGCAGCTTCCAGACTTCTTATTACTTCAGCAAAAAAAACTCTTATTCTACAAAGCTTCCTCAAGCAACTCATTTACAATGCTTACATACAAGGCATACAACAAAGCCAAACTTACAAAGCATTAAGGGTTAAACCTCCAAGCACACAAGCTTGTTACAAAGCAAAACTTACTTCCAAACTTACAAAGATACAAAATACAGAGGGAGAGTCATGCCTTTACAGAATTACAAAGAGAGGAGTGGGGAAAGAGAAACTTCATGAAGGACCCAAAAATGCACCACCCCTGGTGGGTGCCACTAGTGATCAATAGTGTAGTGTCTACCACTTATGCAAGGTTCAAATGATAGTGGAATTACTTTAGACAAAGGCACCACCACCTCCATGTGACAATTTGCCTTTGTCTTCCACTCAACCACTAAAGTTATAAGATGTTAAATCATCTTTTGACTTGAACCAAGCACTTAGATAACGGAGCCTCCATAGAAATGTGCCCCACACCCACTTATGTCAATCACACCTACCCATGTCCATCACTAAAGGCAAACCCATGTGCCTTAGTAGAGTATTGTGCCCCGCATACCACCTTATACTGAATAGTAACTGCCACCTCAGCATGAATAGTAACCACCACCTCATCACATGAATAGTGATTGTCACCTCATCACCATGAATAGTGTTTGTCACCTCATCACCATGAATAGTGACTTCATATCCTAACATTCTCCCACATTAAGTCAATATACAAGAATCAATACCCCTGTGTCTTCTACCATCTAACTGCCATCATTGCCCACTATTGCCTTATCACAACTTTGACAAACCCAGAGAAGATTTTGCACAACTCAAACTTCTTTGCCCTAACTGGCTTTGTCAACATGTCTGCAACATTTTGTTCGGTGTCTATTTTTTGCAACAAGATTTTGCCATCTCAACCACACTCCTAATGAAGTGGTACTTGATGTCAATATGTTTCGTGCGATCATGAAATGTTGCATTCTTCACCAAGTGAATTATACTCTGATTGTCACAATGCAAAGTTACATTACCCTGCATTTCCATGAAGCCACCCAACAGTCGCGATAACCATATTGCCTCTTTGCAACCTTCAGTTGCAACCACATACTCTACTTTAGTGATTGATAAGGCCACCACTGGTTGTAATTTAGAAGCCCAACTCACAACTCCACCAGTAAGAGTAAAAACATAACCTGTAGTGGACTTCTGTTCATTTTTGTCACCATCAAAATAGGAATATGCAAAACCTCGTATATGTAAATTGCTCCTCACAGCATCTGAAGTGCCTCTCAAATATCTGAATATCCAATTCACTACATACCAATGCTCCTTTCCAGGATTCACCGTGAACCGACTCACAACTCCCACTACTTGAGAAATATCCGGTATAGTGCACCCCATAACATACATGAGGCTTCATACTAGTGATGAATACGATACACGATACATGCATGTCTTCTCCTCTATTATAAGACACTGCTTGGAAGACAACTTAAAATGTGCAAGAAGTGGGGTACTGACTATTTTTGCATTCTATATATTGAAATGTTGCAGAATCGTCTCAACATGTCTTTTGAGACAACTAAATTTTCCTTGCTTTCCTGTCCCTATGTATCTTCATCTCTAATATTTTGTTTGTTACTCCTAAATCCTTCATCTCAAATGTCCTAGCTAATTGAGCCTTCAAATCATTGATTTTATTCACGTTAGGGCCTGTAACCAACATGTCATCAACATATAACAACACGATTATAAAGCTCCCGTCATTGAACCTTTTATGGTATGCACAATTATCTGCTTCACTTTTGCTAAAACCTTGGCTCTTCATGAAGGTGTCCAATTTCTTGTACCACAACCACAACATCTGTTTCAACCCTTATAGTGATTTCTTTAATCTATAAACCATTTGCTCTTTGCCTCTCTCATAGCCCTCAAGCCAATCCATATATATCTCTTCTTCGAGATCCCCATGTAGGAATGTTGTTTTCACGTCAAGTTGCTCTAGTTCTAGATTTTGAATTGCTACAAGTACAAGTAACACTATGATAATAGTTAATTTCACAACAAGAGAGAAGATATCATTGAAGTCAACCCTGATTTCTGCACATAGCCTTTTACCACCAACTAAACTTTGTACCGCTCCAACAACCCATCCCTATTCTGCAATTTGTACACCCACTTGTTACCAACACTCTTTCTGCCAGGTGAGAGATCCACAAGCTCCCATGTTTCATTTTTATGAAGAGCTCTCATTTCCTCCTCCATGGCTTTCCTCCATTTTTCTACATTCTCATATTTTCTAGCTTCCTGGAATGAACTAGGTTCACCCTCATCAGTTAAAAAAGCAAAAGACTGAAAACTAGGAGTATACCTTTCTAGAACCTTTTTGGTACGTGTGGATCTTCTCACTTGTACTTGGTGCTCTGCTTGCTGCTTCGAAGCTTCATCATGCTTATTTTCTTCTTCTTCTTGCACTACTTCAACAAGTAAAATTTCAGGGGCCTTTTGTACCTCCTTCCTTTACATGGATTTTCGTTGAACACAACATCTCAGCGAATTATTACCTTGTGGTTAGTATGATCCCACAACCTATACCCCTTCATTGTTTCACCATAACCAAGAAAAATACATTTTCTTGATTTCAAATCAAGATTGGACCTTGTTTCTTTAGGCACATACGCAAATGTTTCATAGCCAAATATCGGTAAATCAGAATAGTCCCCTGATTTACCATACCAAACTTCTAGAGTTCTTCCATCCAACGCAGCCATAGGTGACCTATTAATAAGATAAACATCAGTATCAACAGCGTCTGCCCAAAATCCATTATCTAGCTTAGAAGCACTCAGCATGCTTTTTGCATGCTCCATGACAGTGCAATTCATCCACTCAGCTACACCATTCTGCTATGAAATATAAGGTTCAATCTTCTAATGTCTAATTCCTTCCTATGTACAAAAATCATCAAACTCACTGGAGCAATATTCTCCATATCTGACCTAAGACATACAATGGATTTGCCCAAACTTTTCTCTATCTGTGCCTTAAATTCTTTAAACTTGTCAAAGGCCTCTGATTTCTTTCTCAAAAAATACACCCATACTCTTTTAGAATAATCATCTATAAAGGTTATAAAATAAGTTCTACCATTTATAGACTAAGTAGGGACATGTCCAAAAATATCCGAATCGATAAGTTGCAAGAAATCAGAGCTTTTACATGCGCTTGTAGTAAACTTAACTCTTTTATGTTTACCAAAGATACAGTGCTCATAGAAGTCTAACTCACAAGACTTAATTCCAACTAGCGTACCTCGGTCATGCAAAATCTTCAAGCCTTTCTCACCCGTGTCCAAGGCGTTGATGCCATACCATCACAGCACCCCGAGCATTCTCTGAAGTTGTAGTACTTGTCACTGAATCTCTACACAAACGATTTAAAAAACCATATGATTCTCCTTTTGCTACCGCTAGGGCTCCTTTGAAAATTTTGCATTTGCCATTACCAAAGGTACAAGAATACCCCAGCTCATCCATCATCTTGATGGAAATCAAATTCTTCTTCAAATCAGGGACATGATGCACATCCTTCAACATTCTAATTCTACCATCATCCACCCTGATCCTTATATCCCCTCTTCCCACAATCTCTAATAGATGATCATCACCCAAATAAACAGACCCTCCACTACATGGTTGATATCCCACGAACCAATCTCTATGTGGAGACATGTGAAAAGATGCTACCAAAGTCCAACACCTAGGGATTGGAAAGAGATTTGCTATTACTGAGGCAAAAAACTCCATGTGTTGTCGTTTCCTCTAAATTTGTTGTGTTGGCCTCGACTGACGGTGGATTCTGGTTTCCATCCTTCATTTCCTTCTTTAATTGCCAGCAATCCTTTAAGTGTCCTGGGTTTCCACAATGCTAGCACTTCAGTTGCTTCTTCAAGAACACTTTGTTGGTTGTTGATTTTGTCTGATAGAATTTGTTCATCATCTCCCATAACTCTTCTGCAGCCTTCTCCTTAGCAACATTGAAGAGAACAGAATCTGCAAAACAAAGTCGGATTGTAGAAACTGTTTTCTTGTCCATCTTGATCCACTCTTCATCTGTCATGTTGTTGGGTTTGCTTAAAAGACCTTTCAAGGCAAGCGCTTGGTCATTCTGCACCAAGAAATCCTCCACCTTCATCTTCCACAGAAAGAAATTTCTACCATCAAACTTCTCTGTCTCAAACTTGGTCACTCTTGTCATTGTTGTAGCTCCCACTTACACAAAGCTCCCTTGCAACAGAAACCACTCAAACACACTGAGGTTTTCAAAGAGCCTAGCTCTAATCCTAGATGTTAAAAAAATATATAATCTATGCAAGCAAAAAATCCGGAATTAAAAAAACTACAAAAAATAGATAAGAAATAACCAAATAACACAAGATATATGTAGAAACCTTGCAATGTGCAAAGAAAAACCACAAGGCAATGGCATCTTCCAAACTTCTTATTACTTCAGCAAAAAACCTCCTCTTCCACAAAGCTTCCTCAAGCTACTTCTTTACAATGCTTACATAAAACTATACAAAAAATCCAAGCTTACAAAACATTCAAGCTTAAACCTCCAAGCATACAAGTTTGTTACAAAGCAAAACTTGCTTCCAAACTTACAAGGATACAGAAATACAAAGGGAGAGTCATGCCTTTATACAATTACAAAGAGAGAAGAGAGGGGAGAGAGAAACTTCATGAAAAACGCAAAAATGTGCCACACTCCTAGTGGGTGCATTAGTGATCAATAGTGTAGCGTCTACCACTTATGCAAGGTCCAAAAGATAATGGAATTACTTTAGACAAAGGCACCACCACCTCCAAGTGACAATTTGTCTCTCTTCCACTCAACCACTAAAGTTAGAAGATGTTAAAATCATCTTTTGATTTTAACCAAGCACTTAGATAATGGAGCCTCCATAGAAATGCGCCCCACACCCACTTATGTCAATCATACCTACCCATGTCCATCACTAAAGGCAAACTCATGTGCCTTAGGGGAGTATTGTGCCCTACATGCCATTTCAGCGTGAATAGTTACTGCCACCTCACCATTGTGAATAGTGATTGCCACCTCATCACATGAATAGTGATTGCAACCTCATCACCATGAATCAAGTCTGCCACCTCATCACCATGAATAGTAACTTCACATCCTAACAAAAAGGCCAAAAAACCAGGTTGAAAAAAGTGTTTTGAGCCAAGTATAAGAATTAATCGCGTTTAAATTGCACATTCTACTACTCTAGTTTACATAAATGGTTGAGTTTCCTTTTGAATGAATATCAACATTCACAATAGAGGTTATCAGCATCCCGAAACTATTTACAATATAGTCAACTTTCATATTCACTGCTATTCTTGCATACAAAGACCATTCTTTGTTACATTTTTCTTAGGTAATCAATTAGGCAGATGCCACTGGCAATAGATTTCCATGTTTGCTTACGAGTCCTTAAACTGGAAAGTCGTATATTTCAAAACACTTTATTCTTCTAGTACTGCTCAATGTCATTCCCAAATGTTGCACCTCCCTAACGTTCTGCATGCATTATAAATTATAATGTCTAATACAATGATACACATAGGAAAAACATCATAAACAAGAGATACATTATAAGCACATAATCATTTTTCACCAAAAAAATGCTATAACAAAATGATTACAATGACTAATAAAATAATACTTTGAATCAACCATAAAATAAGATAATCTCATTTCTTAACATCCATTGGCATTAAGACAAACAACCACTTGGCCACTTGAAAGAAAATTATTAAAATCCGCAACTATAAAATGTAATAGTTACCATTCATCAAATTCCTCCTGCGTTAGGTGGCTTACAAGGGCTAAATACAGTGTTCCACTGATAGCGGCCAATATTTTAGCGCCTGGAAACCAAACGTCTC
Source organism: Torreya grandis (assembly GCA_037957365.1). Lineage (NCBI taxonomy): Eukaryota > Viridiplantae > Streptophyta > Pinopsida > Cupressales > Taxaceae > Torreya > Torreya grandis. The sequence goes on from JARHVA010001574.1 coordinate 3,107,156, forward strand.
CTGTTGCGAACAATGTCCATAATTACATGAAATTGTCATCTACTTGACAGACTGGCTCGCTGGGTACATATATCAAATTCACTAAATAAAATAATCTCTAAGTGCATTCCCTCGTACTTGTTTACTAATCGCTCTCCGCTTTCCTTCATTTCTGATCTCTTCATAGACAGATTTTTCTTCCGCATCAAAAGTAATAGAGATCTTTTTTCCATAGTCACACAACTTGGAATTGGCAACAACTAGGAAAATCTGAAAGTAAGACTTCACTCAGCACTCAAAGCTTAAAAAACAATTTGACAATAACTCGGCAAGGATTTAAATATTGCAAAATCAAACAGGAAACGGTTTCTAAGTTATAAGGGATCATAAAGTTCTGGATAATTAATACATCTGCAAGAATAATTAAATTTTAGCATCATGATTTGTAAACTATTGCAAATCCTTCAGCTTTCTACAAGTCCAAAGATCCATATCCCTGGATCATTAAAAACTATAATCACAGTTTTCTAGAGAGAATGTTTGCAAGTTTTGACAATGCAAATCATTAATCAATTTGTAAATCAGCTGCCTAAAAGTAGACTATTATTCAAATTCATACACATCTCATTTTTCACATATCATTTGTGGTTTCAATTGGAGTGCTATTCTTTTTAGTAGGGCAAACTTCTAGCAATCTTCTACATTCCCCTATAACACTAGCGGTGAGGTGGGTGCGATTAAATAAACGCCTAACAACTCATTCCCCTACAACACCAGTAGCGAGGTGGGTAAGATCGAATGAATGCCTAACAACCCATTCCCCTACAACACTGGTAGTGAGGTGGGTAAGATCGAATGAACGCCTAACAACTCGCAATTAGACCAAAGTATGCAGCTCGCAATAACAACACAAGCGCTCAAACACAACCTTTATTCGTTCATTCTTCAGAATATAGCATGGAGATTCATACACTCACACCTTGCTCTGCAAAGTTCACTAGCAGACTCACTACATGCCTTGGTCAGCCTTCTTCCTATGCACTTCTATGCACACTAATACCCATTCCCTTGCTGACTCTGAGCCACAAAACTCTTATTCTAATTACACCAAAAGCCAACACACTCCACTCAAAAGCAATTCTATGAACTACATGAGATTTGCATGCATTCGCGCAAACCCGTGCTATTGCCTTGAGTGCCTTGGTCACTGTTCAACTCTGCATAACTGCACACTTTGAGAACCTCCATACAGCTCCAAGCATCATGTACATTCCACATGGTTTCTAGATCCATGCCGAACAACTCTAAAGACCATGTTGCACACCTCACCATATATATTTGGATGATCAATCTCAATGCCATTCGACGCAACTCTACGTTTTGAATAGCACAAACTCCACCACACCACGCCATGCACGCAACCTCTACACAACATCAGCCAATAGCGGAGCACCTTTAGTTATATCGTGTAACTTAGTCTCTACACAAAACACCTAGATTGGCACATCAGCCATGTGGATACTCCTCGCCGCACTCTGCCATGCCAAGGGGCACTCCCAAAGCTCACATTCTGGCAGCACATCTATCAACATAGCCCTATCAGCCAAGCCACATAACCATCAGAAGATGATGAATCACAAATGGAAGCCCAAATCTTCGACTTCCATAATCATTCTTTAGTCTTCGCGCCATTGAAATGTATATATGTATATGTAGCATTAGATAGCATGCAAATAATAGAAGATAGACAACCATACGTCTTTCTCAAGAGTATGCCATGTCCATAATGCATGGATTAATATAGTTTTTGTTCCAATTCTATGACTTTTCTATTCTCCTTAATTCACTGTTTGCTTCCATATACGCACATAACACATCTAGATCCTCATTTAGAGTGTTGTCCCCTATACCTCTTGGGATCCAAACCATTGGTATCAGAGCAGTTCATCTTGCATGTCCCATCAAACAAGGTTGGAGTATCTGAAACTTGGTGTCAAACATGCGATCCCTCAGATTATCTACCGCATTGCTTCAATAAAGTTTGGATGGCAAGAGGCAAAGCAACACAAGATTAAGTCCACATGATGATCAATAATGAGATTGCAAAGGCTCTTCAAGAACAAAAGGCATTTATGTTCGACCAATTCGTTCAAGTCCTCGAACGGGTGGTTCTGTATGCTCCAAAATCAGGGAAAAACGTTTGGTGGTAGTGTCCCCCCTAGGTTTCAAGTAAAATCTAGATGTTCCTATTTTTGAGGGAAAATAAATGCAGTTGCAGTAGATAACTAGTTAGATTAGTTAGTCATATTTTTCAATGAATGACTTTTCTAATGAAGAGAAAATCAAGTTGCACTTTTGAAAGATTCTTCACCCATCAAGAAGTGGTGGCAAGCCCATACTCTGTGGGATAAAAACCAAACAAAAGAAGAATTTGAACCAACTTGGGAAAATTTCCTAGAAGCCTTCAAGGATGAATGCCATCCTAAAGATGTCTATGACCACAAATATTCAATAGCAACAACTACAGCAAGGACATGACCAGCCAGTCCAAGTTTAGCCTAATTCCTCTTAGTCCCTGTACGCAAAACTGAGTTCCTTCGAGTCAAAGCAACATAGAGTCCTCAAATACCATAGCGACCTATGACCATTCCTTCAATCCAAACTCAAGTTGGCTGAGATTAAGATGGTAGGTGAAGCCTATCACTTTGCAGCAATCATTGAGGAAGAGTCAAAGATGAAGGACAAGCAAGAAACACCTTCTATGCCAAAAATAACGCCACCTTCAGACAAGTTCAAAATGTCTAAGATAGTTACATGGTGCACCAAACATAAAACCAACAAACACTCCAACGCAGAGTGCCATGCACATAAAAGATTGATTGTGCAAGCAAAAGCAAAGGGTCCAAAATTTCAGTCATTTTTAGAAGCGGATGACTCAATTCTGGAAGCTACTTGTATCAGCACAACCACACCAACAACCAGACTCTAAAGCAAAATCCCTATTCCATCCACATATGTGTATGCAAGGTCAGTGGATTTTCTGATAGATGGCTATTGAATCTCATCTCTGAAGCTATTGTCAAGTGATTGAATCTGCCACACATGCCTCATTTGCGTCCATACAATTTGGGATCGATCAGTCCTGTAACTCCAAAGGTATACATATCACTCTCCAATGTCATTTCTCATATGCTATCCATCCTTTTATAGAGGAGCTAATTTGTGATGTAACACCAATTGATGCATGCAATATAATCCTGAGGCATGCTATATGCATAGCTACCATAGTGTGTACATAGCCAATCCTCAGAGTATCATCATATTAGTGGGCAGTAAGTGGTGTCAGATTCCTGAAGTGGTTCCCTGCTCTGACCATGCCACGTGAGCTCCTAAGAAGATTGCATCACACTTAGTGCCTAGCAACACAACCTCATCCAGTAGAAACAAATCAGATTTTGGAAACCATGTACACCCAAGAATCTGATCCAATATACAGAGTTGTCATGGTGGAACAAAACAATCCCCAAGGTAAATGGTACACCAAGTATCAACTAGAAGCCAAGAAGCCACACTTGCTTCCTAGACTAAACACAATCAAAACAATTGCTTTACAAGAAAGGGCTAATGATTTGTGTGCATCCACGGTATTACCTTGATTGCCTTGGTTACTTGTTCACCTCAGTGCAACTTCGTGCTTTGAGAACCTCTGCACAACTCCAAGAATCATCTGTATTCCCCAAAGCACCTAGATCCATGCCATGCAACTTTAAAGACCATGTTGCACACCACACCAAATAGGTTTGGATGATCAATCTCAATATCATTCAAAGCAAATCTATGTTCTTCCCAGCATAACCTCCGCACACTCTGCGCAACCTACACAACATTGTGCCATGCATGCAACATCGACAAATAGTGGAGCACATTCAGACATGTTGTGTAGCTCAATCTTTGTGAAGAAGACCTAGATTGCACATCAACCATGTCGGCACTCCACGCCACATTTTCTCGTGCCAGGTGGCACTCCTAGAGCTCATGTTATGCCAAAGCATTTGTCATCATACGCACACTTGTTAGTCAAGCCACATATCAGTCAGAAGATGTAGAGTCACACATGGAAGCCCAAATGGTTCAACATCAAACAGACAGTAGAAGGTAGACAACCATACATCTTTTTCAAGAATATGCCATGTACGTGACACATATTTAAATAGATTTTTGTTCTAATTCTATGACTTCCTCTATTCTCCATCTTATCTAATATTGATTTTGCATACGCATATAAAACATCTAGATCGTCATTTATAGTGTTGTTCCCCAGACTTACTAAGATCCAAATCACCATGTGGAACCTATCTTTGTTGGGAACCGCTTTACATGATCTTGCCCCTGCCTCATATAAGCCAAGAGGCATTAAAAAAAATCATTGACAAAGAGTTTTGATTATCATTCGAACAATGATAGCACACATTACAAAAATATTTTGAAGCAATCAGTAAATTGTTGTGAATCTTGTTAAATGACATTTCATTCCTCCCATTTTTGCGATTTATGAAATGTTTTGCTATTGCAAAGCCAATGTGTTTCTAGCGAAACATTGATTATAGTCTTCTTCTAGAGCAATGTTTCTAAGAACATTGTGTTACTTCAATTTTTGCCACATTCCTTGTCTAGATTCAATCTTTGCGCATGATAATGATGAAACCTGTAACTCTCACAATGAAATTCGCTCCAAATGTAGCTCACGTAGTGGAACATGTTCCAAAACACTTCTACCAAACACATCATAGTGGCACAAAGCCGATAAATTTTCCTTTAGACAATGAGGATGTTGACTCGTCACTGTTTCCAACTCCATGATGTCTAATGATGTAGAGTACGCACATTATGAAGAATTTGGCTTATTAGAGCAACATGGTGTAGACAACAAGTTGAACTTTGCAAAGGTGGAAAACTAGACTTGGCAAAGGGAAACCGAGCTTGTGAAGCAAGCTTAGTTTGTGAAGTTAAAACAAGCTTGTGAAGCTTTTGTAGTCTTGTGAAGCTCGTAGAGGCTTGTGAAGCTCCTATACAAACTAGGCATGTGAAGCGTCTCTAGGTTCGTGCATCTTCCTTAAGCTTGTGAAGCTCCTCCAGGCTTGTGAAGCTCCAAATCAACCAAAAGACTTGTGAAGCTCGAATTAAGCTTAACAAATGTTTGCATCTTGTTGAGATCTTCACCCCGCAATGGTTATAACCCTTTTGAATGATGTCCAATGATTTCTCAGGTGCTGACTAACTTTGAGATCTAGGAATGCTCCTTCATCAGACTCCCCTTGAAGCTTGATTGTAATCATGGTGCTCGCAATTAATGGTTCGCAGTTGTTGGTCTTGGCCAACCCATTCAGCCAAGCTCCACCTTTGTAATCCATGCATTCCCCTTTGGTCCCTTGTTCTTCAATCAAACTAAGTATTCTTCACCCCACGATGGTTAACCGTTCTGAATGATGTTCAATGTTTTCTAAAGTGTGGGCTAACTTTGAGATCTAGGGATACTACTACATCAAACTCCCCTCAAAGTTTGATTGTGAGCATGGTGCTTACAATTGATGGTCTGCAACTATTGGTCTTGGCCAAGACCCACCTTTGTAATCCATGTATCCTCCTTTGGTCCCTTGCTCTTCCATCGAACTAAGTACCCTTTGTACTCTCACTACCTTGTCTTCTTCCCAACTTGTTCTCCTAAAATTGCTTCAATCCGCTGACACTTCTCAAGAATCTGATTTCTCCATTCTACAAGTTTTTCCTCTTCTTCAGCATTATCAATTCCCTGATATGGATACAAATCTGCAAAATTGAAAATCGGTGAAATATATCCATGTTGTCTAAATGCTTCCCCGATGTCTCACAAGGACCGGTTTTCCTGAACTTCAACTTGTCACATGTTCCATTTGGGAATCTCTCTTTCATTGGTCACACAAGCACTAAACCTCATTCAGCAAATGATTCTACTCTTATTTTTTAACTTTATACCTTGGGCTACTTTTTTGTAGCTTCTTTCTCACTTCTTCATGTAACTCGTGCATATACTCTGCAAAATTATTTGAATCTATACTCTTCTTCTCTATTGTCACTCCTAGAAAATCCATCACTCCCTTGAATATTTTCCATACACAATCTAAAATGAAGTCATCCAACTGACGTGTTAATTGAATTGTTATAAGAAAACTCAACTTGAGCTAACATCATATCCCATCATGTTGGCTTGATCCCAACTAAACATATGAGAAAATTCCCTAAACGTTTGTTCACAACCTTTGTTTGCCCATATGTTTGTGGGTGGTATGCTAAACTACACTACAACTTAGTGCCTAACTTCTTCCACGATGTTCTCTAAAAATGACAAACCCTAATGTCTCTATATGAAGTGATACTCCTTGGCAATCAATACAATCTAACAACTTTTTTGAAAAACAGGTTTGCAACATTTGAATAATCATTGGTCTTATTGCAACTTATAAAATGTGCCATCTTAGAAAATTAATCCACCACAACAAATATGGTGATTAACTTGTTCTGTCCTCGACAATCCAAGAACAAAATACACAATTAGCTCTTCATATGGTCCTTATGAAACATGCAACCGTTTTTACAAATTCATATTCCTAATTGTCCCTTTTGCTAATTGGGATTCTCTACACATTTGAACATACTTGCTAACATTCTTAGCCATACACAACCAATAGTATCTCCCTCTAGAAATGCTTAGGTCTTATCTCTTACAAAGTGACCTCCTAAACCACCACCATGTGACGATCCTATCATGATAGACAATCATTGTTTCTTGGATTATATAATCCACATATGGACTTCTATCACTTAACCATAGCTCTCTACAAGCTTTCGATGCGTCTACGAAGTCTACATCATGAAAGAACACTTCTTCAAATTTATCAGCAACTTGTCTTGCTTCAACATTTCTAAGACCTATTTCAGGTTATTGCATCAAATGCTCGACCTTTGTTCTACTGAAAATAAATGTCATCCAAACATACTACAACAAATTTCCTAAGAAATGGCTTTAGCACTTCATTCATCAACCTCATAAATGTACTAGGGGCATTGGTTAACCCAAATGGCATTATTAACCATTCATACAATCCTTGGTGCTTAACAGTCTTCCACTCATCTCCTTTTCTTATACCCTAATCCAATGGTAACAGCTCTTTGAATCAATTTAGGAAAACTACTTCACACCCCTCAAACACTCTAACAAGTCATCCATCCTTGGCAATGGGAACTAATACTTGATGATGATCTTGTTGATAGCTCTAGAATCTATACACATTCTCTATCCTCCATCCTTCTTTAGTGTAAGCACTACTAGTACTACACAAGGACTCATACTTTCTCTTCTCAAACCTCAATCCGACAAATCTTATACTTGCTTGTTCATTTCTTCACTCATAAGTGGATTCATTTTTATGTGGGGCCTTGTTTGGCAAGCTTGCTCCAGGTATCAAAGCCTTATGATGAGAAATCTCTCACATGTGGTAACCCACTTGGAAAGAGTGACTACAAAACAAAGAATACAATAGATAGATACAAATTAGAATGAACATGATCCAGAAGTTTAAGGCTCGACTCTTCTTCCAATATTATGATGTTACACCCAATTCACATGACTATTAACATTGTAAGTTGTTTTACACCTTATTATGCACAAGCAATGATGAAATGGAATAGAAGTACGTATGAAAATGATAAAAATAAATGAAAATGGAGACGAAAGCAGCACATCCTAGAACAATAAATAAGATGTGATGAGCTACATCCCTAAAAAAAATTGACCACAGTAAGGTGCTTATTGCATCAAGAACCCTCAAGAAGAGAATATACAGGTGGTAAAAGAGTAACTGATTATCTGACTAATAAAAGGTGAAATACTTACTGTATGCAAATAAAATTGTTGATTTATACTAAGAGAGCAATAGCTACTAGAGATTAACTACTAACATAACAGTATAATGAAAATATTAAACAATTATGCAAAAAAACAAACACTACCTCAAAATATCATTATTGGAAATATGCAATATCATTTGTATATATAAAGCATACAATGTGTGGATAAGGAAGCCAACTCATATCCAACTAATTAGTTCCAAACAGTGAAGTTTCTCTAAGGAAATCTTAAACAAAGCAATCTAACTATAAAATATTAAAGGACTATGGAAGTTATTTTTCCTTGTTCTAAAAATCATGAAGATGAGTCCATGGATAAGTCAGCATGCCTGAGTTAGGAATAAGACTATGTTAATACAAGCTCCAATGCCATAACTAATTCTAACCTTAGTTGGTAAAGGAATACCTTCCCACTTCCATTTTCGGCTCATCTTCCTCGCCTGTTAGCCCGTACATGGCTAGGGGTGGTCAAGGGGATCTAGCTAGTTACTCCTGTGGTGTCCCACAAGGGACCAACCTCAAGTTGCTGGATGGTTGCCTGTCCAGGAAGGAATACTGCACTACATTTCAAGTTTATAGAGGCCAAGTGTGTAAACAGTATAATCTAGATGTAATTATCCATGAATCCGCTCATTAAATCTTAGCGGCACGAATGGGGCTAATAAATTGTGAACATACCTTTATCATTGCAATACTTAATTAAAAAGAGTGTTGGGATGTCACTTGTTAACCTAGATGGATGTTAATTTCCTACTTATATACATATCCACATCTACATATTTTGAATTCATCTTGGTTATTGTATATATGTGCCTAACGGTCTAGTTGTAAATAAACGTATAAGCATATATAATATAGCCAGGGTTATACAATATACATGTATATACATCAATTTGGAAATGCTAGTGTATGGTGCTTATGTTATGATGATAGTGGCGTATCATTAGGTGTTGACCATAACAACTTAATCATTTTACGTTGTGTTACTTTTTCTTCTTTTTTTCTTTTTATTTTCATATTTTATCCTTATCTTTTAAAAGGAAATATGAGTATTTTGATATAAGGAAATGCAGTAGAATAACATTACGTGTTTCCCATAACAAGTTAGGTGTGTGATATGGAAAATTGTATGCCATAAATGATGACACACATCATTTTATGTTATGTTGTTTTCTTTGTTTTCATTTTCTTCCTTTTTATTTAATCCTAATCTTTTACAATCAAATATGACTATTTTAATAAAAGGAAATGCAGGATATGTGAGGTTAGTGGGATGTAGATTTCATTTAACATTTATAAAAGCAAAAAAAGGGTTTAAGAATTTTTTCAAATCTCAAGTTGGTACGAATGGCCTGCACCATTGTTGCTAAGCCCCACAGCAATATATACATATATATATAGAGAGAGAGAGAGGTGGCAGGGGGCTATGACCCTGCACACACTGCACATATAATAACAAGTGCAGAATAGCACCATTGAAGGTGAAGTCACTGCATTCACATCAATGGTGCTGCCACTGCATTCACTTGGGAGCAGGAGGAGGGCCATGGCATCCAACCAATCCCCAACCTCTATCCTTTGGTGTACTAGCTGCCACGATACTGGCATAGCAGCGCAACTCACGGCCTGCATTTCCACTGCAGCACCATGGCTTCCCCTTTCCCATGGTGGGCCTTGCTTCCATGACAGCAGCAAAGCGCTGCTGCCATGGCAGCAAAGTTGAGGACCTCTACAAGCGTTGATTAGGGCTCAACTCCCATTTAAGCCTCCTTGTTATTTTTTTTTCTCTTCTATTAAAAAATGTGCATGTATATGCATGCACGTGCTTGCGTGCTTAAAGGTGAAGGCTTTTCTAATCCATAGAGGAGCCACAGGTTTGAATCCAAAGGAATGTAGAGTATGTACACCCAATATGAACAACATAAAAGGACATTCTAAGTGGACCTGACAATGAAGGCCTGTGTCCTCCATAGATAAGGCCAAGCTCAAATCTGGATGGGGGTAGGGTATGTACACCTTGTTGAACAATATAAAGGTAAATGAAAAGAGAATCCCCTTGTTGGTTTCTAAAACAAATGGGATTAAATAAAATATGGAAGCAAATTTACCCAAGTTACCTTCATGTCATGATAGTTGGTGTGGTTAGAAGAGAGTGGGATGGAGGAAGACGCTCTCACCATGAAGGTAGAAGACCCTTCCCTCCTACCCATCCTCCTTTAGGACCCCTCTTGCCTCCTTTCCTCCAACTACAAAACAAAGGGACAAATACCTTGGAAGCTATGGTGGTAGAGGTCCCTTTAGGTTTGGGGTTCACCCTCGGATCAAGGGTTTGGATCTATTTGATACCAGGGCACAGATTTAATATTTTCATGACTTTTAGGGTTCTTAGATCTAAGGGTGGAGGTGGACCCAATCTATAGGTATTCATTCCCTTAACTCAGCGTAATTTAAAGTTAAGTGCCTTTAACTAATGTGGGGTGCGTGCATTATATGTGTTAGGCCCAAAGTGACTTCAGTAATATGAGTCAGTGGCCACATGTCAAGCTACATATTATTACCTAGAGCCATGGCGGTGTAGAGGAAAACGAGAGTGGAAAATTGAAGTGAACTTAGGACTTAAGTTTCCTAAACAATATGAGTGTTATACTTTAATATAATACCTATAATATGGTTTTTAATTTTTTTATATTAAAGCAATTATTTATATCCAACCTTAAGGCATAGAGTTAACAGGACTGCCCATGCTTAGTTGCTAAATATCTAGTGGTAGTTTTAAATGTGGGGGTACCAAATCAACCTAACAAACTAGTGTAACCAGATGCACAACAGTTAGTACCTTTTCTCTCGTGCTCATATACCAAAAACACAGGCATCCATGCTCACAAACACAGACACACATATACACACATGTAATTGCGTGCATACTCAAGCATAACTATGAATTAAACAAGGAAAATAAGAATAAAAATGATGAAAGAGCTAAAAGATTTATCTACATGAGTGCCCTTGTTTCGTTCAGCTTAAACTATCGCATTCACATACTAATCATTAAAGATATTCCAAAAAGGAGAAATGAACTCTAGTTCAAGGAAACTTTCAAAAGGCAACAAAAGTAAGAATAATCTGCATAAATCTAAATGAGGAAACTCTAACCAACTTCTTGCCAGCTAGTAATAATAACTGATATGCATACCAATAGATGCATCACCTTTTGCTTAGGGTACGCAATGCCACTAACCTCACTCGATTCCAGCAAGTTTATATCTCAACTTCCTATTGTGCTTCTCCTGCACCACAAGCGACAACTACAGTCATGTCTTTCCCTGGTGGAATGAATCATGTAAAAACATATCAACTAAAAAAAAAAACTAGTCTGGCAAATAAAACTTGCTCTTAAAGAGTAACAACAGAAAGTACTGTCAGAAAAATAAACAGAAAGTACTGTCAGAAAAATAATAAACAGAAAGTACTCTCAGAAAAAGATAAGCTGTGAAAAATAAGAAGAAAATGAAACGCTACATCACTAAATCAGCCAGAATGCTGAAGAGAACATAATATTACTTGAATCAAGTTGCATGTCATTCTAACTTCCTTGGGCTATCTTGAAACCGACTAGCTAAAGCATAAAATGTGGCACAAAAGCCATATAAATAGTTCTCAAATATTAAAAACTACAGTAATTCATAACAGACCGAACTAGCTTGGCTCAGAGCATTGGTTATTTTCCTTATGTGAGAAATAATGAAGAAATTTAATTCCTGTATAACATTAAACAAACAATTTGGAACTATTTCCCTATATTTAATATAGTTTTGCTCCAATTCTGCATTCAAAAAGCAGTCTTCCTTGCTGAAAAGTGATCAAAGATGTGCACGACTATCATGTGAAAAAGACAAACATAAAAAAAAAAATAGATTCATGATAAAGGCATTTTTCTCTACTAAAAAGGAAGAAAAGGCTAGAAAGAGAGACTTGGATAGCAACAGAGACAGAAGAACAAACTCGTGTCACAACAGAAACCAAACCTGATAAGCTTGTACCCAGAAAAAACTGTGGCTTTTAAAGTTGAGTCATCCAACTCAAGCAAGATGAATTGTGATAGAGCACATCCCGGCAAAAAATATAAAATTCAAAGATACAATTGCACTGGGACCATAACTTAAGAATCCAGCTCCAGGAAACATATAAAAAATCCAAAGACGTGTGTGTATGCATAAATAGGTGCATAAAAAAAATTGTAGAGGACAAGTCATCTCTAACAATAGTTATGTTGATTAAGAGCCAACCCTATCAAAGAAGAACAGAAGTAACAATTTCCCCTGGTCATCTACTTGTTATGATTTGTACTAAGAGTATGGACTAGCCCCCTGGCATGCATAGCTTTTGACTAGTTTTTTGATAGCTTCTTGATTTTCCAAATTCTATTTAATAAACATGATTAGGAATTTGGGGTGGCCCAAACTTGATTGTGTCCATAATAGGCGTATGTTCTCAAATCATCTCTTTTGGAATTATATACTTCAGCCAGATTGCGTGGAAGCAGAACAGTTAGAGTGGCAAGATGGCCCTTCAACTCACTTAATTCATCCAACAACTAAAACAAAGTTGGAACTCCTCATATAAGTTTGTGTGGAAGGGCAATCCTTTGTGGCATATGGAGGTCATAATTGAAGGACCAGATGCATGTGTCATCAATTGTAGGGCACTTATACTTCCTCAAAACTTATCACAGGACTAAGAACAATTTTTTGGGAGTGACTAAACAGCAAGCGTATAGAAAAATAGGGGCAAAGTGTTTATTGTAGCAGAGAAACAAAGGTGAAACAGACTAGGCCCCAAGACTATTGCAGATGCTTCTCGTTCCTAAGCAGCATGGGGAGGAAGGCTCTGCTAACTTTAATTATTGGAATGCCCAAGTCAGAGGTAATGAATGTCATAATCGTGGCGGTGTAAAGGCTCGCCAAAAAATGCACATTTTTAAGGATCGTCTCATCAAATTGCACCAACTATAATGGCAAAAACTTTGACACAAAATGTGCAGAGCTTCATGAAACCCACAAAATCACTGTAAGCAGCATAGATCCTATATTCGACTATGACTACTCAACCAACTTATTTGCCAAATCGGGCACTAAATTAGCACATAGTAGTTCTTATCACCCTCAATCAGATGGTCAAACCAAATTTGTATACAAATGTTTGGAATGGAACCTCCAGTGCTCTAGTTCTATTAAACAATCTGAACGGCACAAATGCCTTCGATTGGCACACAGATCACATCATTACTTCGTATTTGGGGGGTCATTACAAAGTTTAACCAGTGGAGAAGCACCTTCAGCACCAGCAGTAGCCCTTCAAATCTTCAAGACAAACCTGGCAGTGCCTCGGAATGGAATGAAGCAGCAACAGGCATACCAGTATAGGAATGGGAGGCATTTCGAAGTAGGATATTGTCTTTCAGCTTCAGGCTTACAAGCAGATGTCCTTCAGGCAACAGAAGAGCAACAAGCTGGCACCCAAGTTCTATAGTCCTTACAAGATACCCCATACAACTGGATGCCTGGCTTACAAACTCGAGCTACCGACTTCTTTCCAGATCCACCCGGATTTCATGTGTCGTGATTGAAGAAGGTTATTGGTGGAGATTTAATTCCAGCTCAAACAGAACTTCCAGATTCCAGTTAAGGAGGAAAAATAATCATGGAACTAAAATTTGTGATTGATCAGCAAGTAGAGTAATTACACAAACAGGTCATCTCCAGATACCAGAGTTGCATGGACACAGATATGGCATTGGATAAAGGCTAATTTTGAAGAGCCCTGATATGGACAAACAGACACACATCCATCAAAAGAAATAGAATAGCAGAAACAATTATAGATATATAATACCCTGTTAATGGGATAAGAGTTCAAAGTATTGACATTCCCTAGTAAGATGGAGGGCCCTAAATTTTGGCTGGATAAATTTGAATTTTGATGGAGCGCTTTGAGAAACCCCGGTATTGGAAGACAGAAATGCATCCTCAGATGCACTAGTGGAAGGGTTGAGGTTAATGAGATCTAAGAGAGTAGATCACTTGGAAGTGTAAGGTAATTCAGTGGCAGTGATCAATGAGACATCCAAGAGCGGCACCCCAAATTGGAAACTAAATTGTATTATTCGACAAGCTTTCGATTTGAAAATACAGCCCTTTAATACAAATAAGGGGTGCTCCAATCAGGCTATGCCTTAATTAATATAGGCAGAGGAGCTCCCAACAGTGCTGGCATCAAACTCAGGTTCGGAAAAATAGATTGAATGGTACATGTTTGTAAATTACATCTCGAGGTGTTTTAAGAATCTTAAATTAAAATGTCTTCTAATAGAGACTTTAAATTGATGGTACAAAATAGCTGTACATTTGGCAAACATAAGCACAGCCTTCGATACCCCACTAATTAGAGCATGATCAAAAAGAGAAACTGCATTTGAAGAACCTAATTTTAATCATTTAATGGTGCAGGAGGTCGCTTTCCCAGGACTTCTATTTTATCCTATCTTCTACCCCAGACAAACCTTAAGATTCACCATACAATTGATGGCATGAAGAATTGATAGCACCAACAACAAAAGGTGCCAATGTCCATCAGGCTGTGGTCCAGCAGTAAGATGGGGCATTTAGTGCAGCAGTGTCCCAGGTTTAAAACCCAAAGGGCGTGTCCATCATGGTAGAGTTGCATTTATGTTAGTGTGGCTTGATAATTGTGTCAGACTAATTGGATCTCAATTACTCAAAGATTCAAGGATGGCATGATGCATCAGCAGGCTTAAAAGAAAACTATTGTACCTGTAGCGGATAGGTAGCCTGCAACCTAATAACAAACGGCTAGTTTGCCTTAAAAACTATGATGGTGTGGGCAATAGAAAATTTTATTAAAAACATCCCACAAAACCAATCTTTTTTATTTTCTTTTGATCAAAAATGAAAATACACATCGATGAGGGGAATTTATGCAATGAGGGAACAGAAAAGCTAATCAACCAGGAGTGAACAAAAACTAAAATCAACCAGGGGAAGTTACCCAATTAGGGAACAAAAAACCTTTGCCAAACCTTGATAATATACAACTGCTATGGTTTATGCTTTATGTTTCCTTTATATAAGAAAACCACTGTCAAGCATACAATAACATGATGGTAATTGTCTGAAGTAAAGTTGTGTACTCATTAGGCCAGTGACTTTCAAGCCGCCCACCAAAGCTCAAGTGTCATGGCCTGTGTAACAGGATGAGGCTGGGGGGGGCCAGATGTAAATCCTGGGAAAAATTTTGCAGACAAAAAAACCCCGTAAGACCCAACAGCTTAGCTGAAGAGAATATGTTTGATTATGTGAGCGTAGTATAGCCCATTGAGCATGTTTCAGGCAGATGTTTATTGTTTCTAGAATTGGAGAGGAGCTATCACCTATCAGGGGCCTGCAGACTGAATGGATAAGATAAATGCAAATCTTGGGGTGGATTTGGGTGGAATAGAAACCCATAAGCCCTGGCTGCTTAGCTGAAGACAATGTTCATAATCCCGTGTATGTGGCCAACCACATGTAGGTCAAATCTCAAACAGCAATTATAAATAAATTTGACAACAGCCAAAAAAAAGTACAGCAAACATTAACGATATCTGAAAGAAAGCCTGAAACAGTGATCCTGTCTTCGTATTTTGCAAAAAGCCACGACAGTGTTAAACAAAAATACAAAAGAATAAACTGTCAACCCTTGATTGCCTTTGGAAGACAAGATGCCAAAAAAAAACGTTCATGAGAATTATTCTCCACGTAGCTTAAGGAAGCCAAACTGCTTAAAGCGGAATTTACTTGTTTTCAGAAGGATGTAGGCTCTTCACCAATTTGGGCCAAGGCTCAGATGTTAGTTTTTCCAACTTTCATTGCACACATGTTGCAGATAACTCTCTTGCTCGGTTGTTTAAATGTTGATGTTATTTGTGTAAATTGCACACCTAAAAAATAAGAAAAACAAAAACAAAAAAACGTTAACTTGCCTGATTAGCAAGCGCCTGGGAGCTCTCGGCCACCTGCTTCGCCAAATGCTCCATCTGCGAAATCATCCCCCCATAAAGTTCTTCAACCTCAGAGACCACATGCATTGCATTGGACCTTACCAATTTCCCAAACCGATCAACAGAATATCCCAGTGAATACATATCAAAAAACCGCTGGCCCCCATCGCTTTTCTGCCAATGCCTGCCCACTTTACCGCCAGTATCATCATCCTCGGGCATGGGCTCAAAACCGCTCGGCAGCATAGGAAAAGCCGAAATCGGCGAAAAAGCGCCATAAACGCTCCTAAACCCCGGCCCTATGTTAACGATGTCCAAACTCTTTGTCTCAAAAACCCCTTTTTCACCCCTACAAAAGTACTGAAACCCTCTGTACTCATGCGTATGAATAGAATGCTGCGCAAACGATTCGGAAAAAATTAAAAACACACAGGGGGCAGAAGGAGGAATTCCACAAACCCGATTTAATCTCTCTTCCTTGACGACTTTCTCTTTGATAACAACGCCCTTTTCTTGCCTGGGGCTGCTCCTGCTGGACTGCGAATCGCTGCTGGACTCGGACGAATACGGCAGCCCTAAGCCGCTTTTTGAAACCCTAGGAGAGTGGTTTTGGGCAGTATTGGAGGCTGTACTAGTACGTTTCCTTAACCAGGATGTAACCGCGGCTTCGCGCATGGAAGGCCTGAGAGGCGTATTTCTGCGGGCTACAAACCAGCCGATGAGGGGGTCCTGATTATTTTTGGCGGTAGTTTCTTGTCCGCTAAGTTTAGAAAGCTTGGCGTGGTCGATTCGGCCGACGGAATCATAGAAAGAATGTAGGAAGCCAGAGGTGGTGCAGGCGGTAATGGTGGCGACGAGGTCTTGGCGGAGGGCAATTTCGTCGTTGTCGTCGGCCAAATTTGGGGAGGATACTGAGCGGAGATGGCCGAAAAGGAGGCCGTCGAAATCCGCGCTTGAGGTGGTGAAGCGCTGCATGATCATTGCTAGTGTTGGCCCTGGAATGGAAATTTTCTGTACTGGTGGATCCGCCATGGGTCTGGATATCGGGTCGTTTCAATGACAAGATGCTACAGATTCGGAATTGTAATTTGATGAGATTGGAAGCAAAGTCAGCAGGCTGTCCCCAAATATGCCCCCTTTTTTTAATAATTATAATTTTTCTAATTTAAAGCTATAACCAAGGTTTAAGTGCAACGATACCTTGGTTTAACAAATAACTCTAGTCACTTTTGCACCAATTATTCGAAGCAAATCCTTCATGTTTCTCTTCAATTTGGGGCTCTCTTTCTCAATAATTTTTAGGCTATTATGTGATTTATCTAATCTATAGCATATATAAAGAGATATTATATCAGGGGTTATTCTTGACCAGGGTTTCATCAACCCATAAAAAGAGGTTTATACTGAGATAAAGAATGGGCTTCTACTTTTCTCTTAACACTGCTAATAAATAATAGTTTGTTATTTACGTTTTAGGTATTTAGATATAAAACTATGGTTGCATATCATTTTTTTAACTTTTTAAATATATATTATTGTTAAAATTTTAGTTATATGATTTGTTTGATTGTTCTTAGATGTATAGTTTTGATTATTTTTGTTTAAGCTGTAAGGCATCCTTTTTAATTATCTATTCACCCCATTTTTCTATGATGCCTTAGAAGATATTGTTCCTTGAGTATTTTTTGAATACACAACCTTATAGATACTAAAATATTAAGTACTTGATAATGACAAATTTGATATACATTTATCAGACATGATTTGCATACACAAATATGGTCTTAACCCACCATTCTCTCTCACTTACATATTATTTTATGAGTTTGGCCCTCTCTATTTGTTGTCAAACACTTGCATGAACTTTACAGTCTATGTCAAACCAACTTATTATCTTATTCAGACATTCATGTACCTTAAGTTGAGTCCTTTTGTGCACCGGTCACTAATGTCAGACTGGGTCAATATTGACTTACACTTGACGATAATGACCCTCTCCTAGCAATAACTAATTTTAAAAATCAAATCTTTCTTTAGATTTGATGCATCTCCATAGTGTGGCGATGACGAGAGAAACTATCTAATTGGACTCATATATACAAATCAAAGCCTCACTTGATAGGGGACTTGGTACTTATCTAGTACACATCTATACGTTATTGCACATCTAGCAAAACTGCCCTATTCAAGTCCCAAATTTAAAACCAATCACTAGGATAAGTCACGAGCCTAGTTTGAAGCATATCAAAGCCAAGTAAAGGCAAACATTGTCAAGTATCAAAAGTCAAAACATTAATTGTATTCATATAGCAAAGAATCACAATTGCACAATCACATTAGGCGGGAGAACTACGTGTGATTTATTTTGCCTCCTTGGAGTATAAGATACATAGGGAATGATCAATCATCAATGAGGGTGATTGGGGTCAACTCAACCCATTACACTTTCTTGTATTTTGTATTTTCTAGACTTCACAAGCACACCCAAGGTTTTAAGGTGAATGAGACTAATTTATAGAGTTACGCGTACCATCAGGGTTTGACATCGCATATATAGAGCTTTTAGAGACAAGCAAAGGTGATTATATGGTTACATATCCCTATTCCGGCATAAGTCACTAGCAACCATTATAGGGCAATATCAATATTCGATATTAACCTAAACTTGATGAAATTGGCCCTATGCAGATAGAAGAGAATTCCTAAACCTGACAAATCACATGCTTGCTTCATTATGTTTTCCACTATCAAAAGTCAGTCACGGTCAAACAGTGTATCAGAAAAGCTAAGTATTTATCCATTTATTGTACTTACTTATTTAACATATGCAACTTGTCAAATCATTACAATCTATTTCATGCTTTTGCATTTAAATTCATGTTTAAATGTCATATTTAGTAATTTAAATTCTCTTACTATTACCTATCTTAATTAGATTAAGTAATTCATCTTAATCTAAATTAGGATAAAAATAAATTGGTAAAAAAATAAAACAATACAAAAAAATTCAAAAAAATTAAAAATAAAATAAAATAAATAAAAATATATATATATAGTACTTTCCTCTACTCAATGGTCATGATGATACTTGGGGCATCTTATTCCACAAGTTTCACTATTAGAGGTTACATCTTTTTATAACTTTCTACCAAGTTGAGTTATCTAAATTTCTTGCACGTCTTGCTAGTTACTCATATTTTATACAATGTTGCATTGATATGTTATTTTATTAAGATGTGACATTGATACATATAAATGGTGTAGACTAGTATTTACTTGTTCTATTCCTCATTGATGTTTTTACTCTCTTACATGATAGACTAGTTTGTGCGTGTATATTGTGTGTGGACCCTTGTCATTGTTTGCAACATTTTTATGTCCCTTGTTTGTGACATTTTTATGTTCTTTGTGTGTGGCCCTTGGCCATGTTTGTTGTGATATGTTCATGTCCCTTGTATGCAACCTTTGGCCTTGTGTGTCATACTAACTATTGAGATTTTTGAGATTGTTGTGTTTGTTGAGCTTGTTGAGATTGAATTTTATCATGATCCATTTATTACACATTTACGACATAGTCTTATTCAAACATCTTTTAAGTGATGGTTACTATTGTGTGCTTCATTAATACATCTATCTAGACATGACATTTATATGCCCTACATTACATGTGTTACATACATGCATTGATTGACATATACATTACTATGATGACATACTTTACATATGTTCACATGATTATACATGGTGTTACTTTTATACATGATATGATACAGTTAAATATTTGTTTTAGATGAGTAACTTTACAAGACATCCCTCGTCTCTAAAGGGGGGCATTGCAATGGGTTTATCATAGAGACATAACTCTTCATGAACAGAAAATTATATTTTGAAAATCAAAGTAAATATTTTAGAGATTCAAAGTGACTCGGATATCAAACGAGTTCAATTATACGACAAATATTGGCACATCAAGATAAATTATGGAGGCATAAGCCATGCATATGTACTTAATTTATAGAAACTTGAGTGCATACTCATACACATTTGAGTGCATGTGCATGAACATATGTATTCAATTTGAAATAACATAAACTACAAGTTTTTCACATATACATGCATCTGAGATATAGGTTCCCAGGTTCAACATATAGATGCATAACATTATATTTAAGGGGCATGAAACTGGTTCATGCACACATATACACTTTCAAATTCATGAGGCATGATATTAGTTCATACACATTTACACATTTTGCATTGGGCACTATTATAGTTGTTTATTTGCAAACACTTTTTCAATCCATGTTGATTAGTAAGCAACCTTGAATCTAAAATCCTTTTACCTTAAACTCTAAATATCAATATT
>JARHVA010001574.1:3132500-3302408 GCA_037957365.1 Torreya grandis
GATAATAGGAGTGCTATGGTTAATCAGAGACCCCAGCAGGCCCACTCTAGAATAGTGGATAGACCTACACATCCTACGTTTGTTCAAGAGGAACCAGGAGTTCCAGCAGAGGAGGAGGCAAGAGATTCCTCATTTGCAGATGTTTACATGGCTGTAAATGATGAGTGGGACTTATTACCTCCTCATGTTCAAGAGAGGACGTCCTTTGATCATTTTGTTAATCTGAGGAGAGAGCACTATAGATTAGTTAGACAAGACATGAGACCTAGACACCAGAACAATGATCTTAAGCATGCTACGAGCAGGCTCACACTCGTGATGTTCGATGGTAGTGGTAAGGTCACAACGCAGGCTTGGATTAGTAAGTTAGACACCTTTCTCACATTGCATTCGATGGCTAAGGAAGATGCTATCAGATATGCGACACTACATCTTGAGGGAGTAGCTCACGATTGGTGGCACCACGGGATGGTGACACTCCATCATGATCAGATCACATCTTATCAGGAGTTTGTGGATAGGCTGGTAGAGCATTTTGATAGGAGGGATCCAGAGTCCTATTTCCAAGAGTTGGCACAGTTGTGCCAAAGTGGCAGTCTAGAGTCTTACATTGGTGACTTCCAGAAGTTATCAGTTATGGTTCCTGACATTTCAGAGAGGCGACTTGTAGTACTCTTCATGGAGGGATTGACAGAACCATTGAGAGGTTGGATCAAAGCCTTTGATCCTCCTTCATTACAGGTAGCTATGAAGAAGGCGTGTAGTATGGAGATAGCAGCCCCATCCAATAAATTTAACTCCAAAGGTACTTCTTCATCTAGAGACCATAAGTGCTCCAACGGAGATACAGAGAGACCGGATTTTAGCATAGATAAATCAGGTGTAAAGAATGATTCAAAGGCCAATCCAGCAACACCACCTTTGGATCGTGAGGCGCTTAACGATCTACGCAGGAAGAAGCTTTGCTTCTACTGCAAAGGTCCATATGATATCCATCACGATTGCCCTTTGAGGCCTAAGGGCAAGGCAAATCGTGTGATGTGGGCATATTATGAGGATTCGGATTCAGAGGATTCCAAACAATAGAATAGTTCTGAGGGGGTAGAGGCAGAGGCTTCAGAGCCTAAGGCAGAGGTAGAGTTAGAGCTACAGATTCAGGAGGCACGCCTATATAACATCCAACACGAGGGGTCATTCAGACTCCATGGAGTTTTGGCAGGACAGAGGGTCATTACCCTTCTTGATACAGGAGCCACACATAATTTCATAGATGCTAGATTTGTGGAGAAGCGTGGAATCACTACTGAAGATTTTGAGGGCATTAGAGTTAAGGTAGCCGATGGTCACACTCTTAGGTGTGAGTGTATGATTAGAGACCTCCCATTGTGCTTGAACAACTATGAGTTCAAGGCTGATTATTACGTGGTGAACATGGGGGATATAGACTTAGTCTTGGGTATGAAGTGGCTTCATTCATTTGAGGAAGTTACTCTTCATCTCAGGGACATGGAGGTTCACTTTGATGTTGATGGGAAGACACATATTCTTAAGGCAATACGGGGCAGCAGCTTCAGATATATGTTTTTTCATCGGATGGAGATGCTCATACGACATGACATGATAGAGTGCGATGACGAGTGCACATTGGCACCAACACAGGAGATATGAGGATGAGCTTGATCTTGAGGTGAGTGCAGTTCAAGAGTTATCACATGTGGTAGGGACTCAGCTTTTTGTTATAGTTAGGTCACAGGTTGATGATGATATGACTATTTCTAGCCTTCACAATCCAGATTTAGATATTATTCAGGTAAGGAGTTTGCTTGAGTTGCTTGCTGATTTTCATTTATGGATTGGATGTTGGGGTGCTTATCTTAGTACTAGGGATGGACATGGCATGGAGTTTGCATTGATTGACACCAGGGTAGATCATGACTACATTTGGGATCCAGGTGGATTGATGGGTATATCATTCAGTGATTGCTTGAGGGCAAGCAATTTCAGGAGGGGCGGATTGTCATGTCCCCTTTTTTATTGACATGTTCTGAGTTCATGGTTAGCCTATTATGCGACCCTCATAGGCTGATAGGATGGTTAGAGGGTCTTGATGGAGATTGGCTTGGCTTCATTTAGCAGAATTTTTCCAATTGGCTTTCGTTTGGGCTCGATCAAACATGTATTGAGGGAGATATTAATATTTGATTGATTTAATCAAATATTAGTTATTTAGTCTAATTTTAATTTAGAAACCCTAATTCTAATTTAAGAAAACCCTAATTAGGGCAAGCATATCTTTTTGAGGGTATAAGGGTTTCTCATGGAGGCCATTATTGATTATGATTGATTATTGATATTGATTCTTGTTAAGAAATTCTTTTGTGAAGACTGAGCCAAGGATTCCAGGATTCCATTTGCATTGAAGAACGTCAACTCTTCATTGTGTGCGATTCATAGGTTGTGAGAGATCAACCGATCTATTGCCAAATTGAGAGATAACTTCATACAAAAGTTATCATAAGGGTTTACAAGTTTGAGAGATAACTTCATACAAAAGCTATAACAAGGGTTCACAGGTATTTCTTTATTTTGGGTTTAATTCAATTATTATCCAGATATAGATCTTTGTATTAGCCCATAGTTTTCAAATCAGGATCAAGCATACAAATTGTGCTATATTGGCGACCGTATAGGTCCGTACAGATCCGTGAAAAATTTGTAAGCATCAGCAGATTCACTCAGACACCGACATCGATAGGCAGAACCCTATAGAGACCGACATCGGCCGACATCTCACCGACGTCGATAGTGTAATGACCCCAGTCGACTGATGATGGCAGTATAACCGACGTCGGCGACTGTGTTTTTTACACAGCTAGCCGAGACGTACCAGTTCTAGATTTATTTCCCAGTTTTGTGGAATACTTAGGCTATTAAGGCTGTATTTTCAATATTCATTGTATACCTGACAGAGGTCCTCTATTGTAAGCATATGAGCAAATAAATAAGAGATTATACTGTGATTTATTTATCTATTTGAAGATATTTTATAGAAATACAAATAAGCAATTTAGAGCTTTTGTTTTGATATCCGAAGGGATATTACAGTGGTATTAGAGCTTTTGCTTAGAAAAAGGAGCCCCTAAGAAAGGGACATTATAGTGGTATCAGAGCTTTTGCTTAGAAAAAGGAGCCCCTAAGAAAGGGACATTACACACACACATATATACATCCATATGTGTGTGTGTGTGTGTGTGTGTGTGTGTGTGTGTGTGTGTGTGTGTGTGTGTGTGTGTGTGTGTGCGTGTGTACATACATACATATATACATGTATACACATATACATACATACATACACACACACATGCATATATGTAATACATGTATATGTATATATATGTATGTATACGTATGTATGTATACATACATATCTATATGTATACATATATATACATATACATGTATTATATATATGCATGTGTGTGTGTATGTATGTATATGTGTATACATGTATATATGTATGTATGTATACACACGCACACACACACACACATATATACATCCATATATATGCACATGCATGCACACACACACACACACACACACACACACACACACATAGACACACACACACAGATGTGTGTGTGTGTGTACATACATACATATATACATGTATACACATATACATATATACATACGTACATGTATACACATATACATACATACATATTTACACACCAAGATCTCACTTGATAGGAAACTTGACACTTATACGGTACACATCTATACACCATTGCACATTGAGAAAAATTGTCCTATTCCTCTCAAATTTAGAATAAATTACTATTAGTTGTCACAATCCAAGTCATAATTATATCAAAGCCAAGTTAAAGTAAGCATTTTCAAGTATCAAAAGCCAAATCATTAATTGTATTTATATAGTGAATGAGCACAATTACACAGTCACGCTAGGTGGGAGAACTGTAAATGGATTGATTTGCCTCCTTGGAGTATCAAATACATAAGCATGGGTCAATCATTGATGGGGGTGATTAGGGTCAGCTCAATCCATCACACTTTTTCAAATTTTATATGTTTCTATCACTCGCAAGCACACATAGGGTTTCAAGATGAAAGAAGCTATTTTTTGAAGTTATACACATCATTAGGGTTTAAAATCACATATACATAGAATTTAGAGACATGCAAAGGTAATTATATGGTCACAAATCCATATTATAACACTCATCAATATCGATAGTCAATAGTAACCCAAATATGAGGAAACTGACTCTACTTAAAAAGATACATTTTATAAGCCTGATGAATCACATGCATACTTTAATTTGTTTTCCATTGCCAGAAGTTAGTCACGGCCATAAAGTCAATCATAAAAGTTAAGTACTTATCCCTTTGTTGTAATTACTATATTTGGTTTATGCCACTTATCAAATCATTATAATCTATTTCAAGCTTTTATATTCAGATTCATGTTTAAATGTCATATTTAATAATTTGAATTCATATACTAGTTTTTATCTTAATTAGATCAAGTAATTCATCTTAATCCAAAGTAGAGTAAAAATAAATCCCTCCATGAAAAATCATTTTTTGTGTAGGTCATCAACATTATTAATATGATAGAAATCGAGGCATATCATTCACTTAAAATTGAAATTCTTAGTCAACCTTTTTCTAGTGCATACAAATTAATCTTTGTATCTTTCGAATGTCTCATGATGATTTAACATCTATACTTTGGACTTAAATGCACGTGACAATCCTTTGAAGATTTTAAGTGTTGAATTAGAGTGTTAATGACTTAAACTCTCAAAAATCCTCTCTCTTCTGTGAAATTATAGGACCTTGGGCCACATTATTTTTTTCACTATCAAAACCATGGTTAGCCATATGCCAATGTATCATTGTACAATTTGCTTGATCTATACCCTTTCTAATGTTTGTTTGCCTATATATGATATGAGAATTTATGTCTTAGAATATATTGTCATGAAAAATTTAATGCTATTTAGGAGATTTTCAATTCATGGGATTTATATTAGTGTTTCTTATTGGTATTTGTTCCCTTTTTAAGGTTATTTGAATGATTACAAGTTCATTGAGAAGGCATTGAATATGGTACACTTGTAAAGATAAAATGTATTCCCATGCTTATGAATATTGAGTTACAAACAAATAACAACATTAAACTAGTGGAGATATCTTAAATATATATATATCTAAAAAATGTCGAGAGGTATCAATCTCAAGGTCCTTATCTTGGATTTTTCACATACCACAATCATTTATATCTTCATTACTTTCTTCACAATTCCTCCATTCGTTAGTGACATATCATGTCAATTTAATCACACCAATGTGTCAAGCTCAAAATAATATTAATAGAAAAAAGGGGCTCCAAAATCCACTATATGGCCAAGACATTACAATTTTTCAATTGAATTCTCTAAGAAAAAGGGAAAAAATTATAAGTGATGGTCAAATGGATGTCAAATTTAAAGTTGTAATTAAAATTGAACAAACTCACTACATTATAACACATCACCACCCCCATATGTTTGTAATTAAATTACTTAGAAGTTCCTACAGTATAATAATATATCGCATAAATGAGAGTAGAGATAATAGATCTACACAATAATTGATAGAAGAGCAGAATGCTTAATAAACATAATTGAGCCACTTCGAGGGGGCAACCTCCACAACAATGCAATAAGAGTATAATTCACAATATAATGATAAGAGACTAACCACTGCCTCCTATATATACTCTTCTTAGTTGTGGCTATTTCACAGGTTGACCATACTAAGAACATTGAGAAATGCAATAAGATAATATGAAGGTATGTAAGCCACAAGTCTGCCACACATATCCCTAGACACACTATAGGTTAGGGGCACAACATGCCCCTACCTTTACAACAATGTTATCCTTAATATTGAATCAAACTAGGATGTTATTACAGGAATGCTTTATCTTCCCATATTATATCTTTCAAATGCATATTCTTCTATTTGATCAAATACTCCTTAATCGCTATGGTCCACAATTAGTTAGTGCATGTGTGAAGGATCTCTTTAGGATACATAATGACTCATCCTTCTTCATCCATTTCAATTAACTCATTTTGATTGGAAACTCTGTCTAATTACATTATTCAAGCAAGATACATGGAATATCGGATGTATGCGAGTGGATAGGGGCCATTCTAGCTTGCAGGTTGCACTACTAATTTTCTACAAGATCTGATAAGGGCCATAATACTTATGGGATAGCTTGTTATCCATTTTTATTTTACTTCAAAGACATATTCTTATATGGTTGCAAATTTATAAAGACCTAATCACCTGTGTCAAAATGTCATTCACTACGATGTTTATTTACTTGTTATTTCATTCTATTTTGTGTCATTGCTAAATTCTCTCGTAAACTAGTTAATACCTCATATTGATGGTAAATGTGTTCTTCAAAATCTTGAACCTTAGGATGCACCGTCAAGGATAAAGTGATGGAGGGGGGTGATACCCATACATTGCCATAAAGGGAGACATTTTGGAAGAAGTGTGAAAAGAAATGTTATACCACCATTGGACAAGTGGTAGCCAATGAACCCATTTATCCTATTTGTCAGAAATAGAATAATGAAGACACCTTTCTAGACATTTATTGACTACATCTCTCTATCCATCATATTGAGGATGATAGGATGAGCTATGATCCAATTGGGTGCCCAAACATGCAAATAATTTAGTCAAAAAATTACTAGTAAATATGGGAATTGAGTCACTTAAAGTACCATGCAATTTTATAACTATATTGAAAAAAGTAGATGCTATTATACTAATAAAAAATGGTTGTGATAAGGAACAAAAATGAGCATACTTGGTGATTAGATTCACAATTACCATGATAACATTTATACCCTCGAACTACGGAACCCAGTAATAAAATCCATGGAAACCTCCTCCCAACACTGGCTAAGGATGGATAAAGGTTGCAAAAGACCTAGGTTATTAATGGTTTCACCTTTATTCTATTGACGTACCATGCATTCATCCGCATATATGTAGACATCCCTCTTGAGTCCTTCCCAAAAGAAATCTTGTTTGATTATATGATGTATTTTCAAAAATCTTGAGTGACCTCCCAATGGAGATGCATGAAGTTCTTGAAAGATTTTATGTTTGAGGAGAGAATGCTTACAGAGGTATAATCTAGGTTTATACCATAATTCATTCCCATTCCATGTAAATTTTTTAGATCCCTTAAAACTTTGCTGAAGATTTTGAATCAAATAATGGGTAGCACTATCATTCTCCCATTATGATATTACTTCCTCTAACCAATCTGCCTGCCAAATAGTCACTGCACATAACAATGCCTCAATTGATTCATCCATCCAAGATAGTGCATCTACCACCACATTCTCTCTTTCCTTCTTATATATTATTTCAAAACCATAACTTAACATTTTAGTCACCCATTTTTATTGTTCTTCATAAAACAATCATTATTCTAAAAAATATTTGAGGCTATCATGACCAGTCTTTACCTAAAAGTGATGACCTATCAAATAAGGTATCCATTGCTTAAATCCATGCAAAATAACCATCATCTCTTTCTCATAAATTAGCTTGATCCTATTTTTTCTCTTTAGTTGGCAACTCTCAAATGCAAGTGGTTTGCCTTCTTGCATGAGTGTATCACCCATGCCATATCTTGATGCATTGCATTCCATAACAAAATTTATAGAAAAAGTAGGAGTGGCCTAGTGGTGCACATAGCCATTTTAAATAATTTGAATGCCTTGGTAGCTGTATCAGTCCATTAGAAGTTGTTATTCAACAAAATGTGAGAGGGGCTACAATGCTACCATAATTTTTAACAAACCTACGATATTAATTAGTTAGCCCTAGAAATCCTTAGGGGTTATTGAGTGTCTTGGGAACTTGCCACTCCATCATCACTTGGATCTTTTTATGATCAAATTTTACTCCATCATGTAAAAAAATATGACCCAAGTACTCCACCTCTTGGATGCCAAAAGCACATTTGGAAGGTTTTGTATAAAGCTGATGTTGTTCCAAAACTAAGAGTACCTGCTTCAAATGGTCTTCCTAATTTTTTTTGTAAATGAGGATGACACCAAAAAAAACCAACACCAACTTTCTTAAAATGGCCAAAAAATAATATTCATCAAACTTTGAAATGTAGATGGTGCATTGTGAGGCCAAAAGGCATGACCATAAACTCATAATGGTTTTCATGAGTTGTAAAAATTGTTTTAGGTATGTTCTTTTCTCAGATTCAAATCTAATGATAGCCAGAGGGAAGATCTAACTTGGTAAAATAAACTACACCATGTAATTATTATAGAAAATCATCAATTACTGGAATTAAAAACTTATCTTTAATGGTGTACTTATTGATTTCTTTATAATCTAGGCACATCCTCCAAGTGTCATCCTTCTTTCACACCATGACCACTAGGGAGAAGTATTCACTCTGGATATGTTAAATGATTCTTGCCTCCAAAATCTCTTGTAACATCTTTTTAGTATCACTCTTTTGGGCATAGGGATACCTATAGGGTTTGATGTTGGGTGGTGTACTTCAAGGAAGCAGTTTGATGGCATGATAATATGCTCAACTTGGTGGAAGTCCTTTTAACATGTCACCAAAAATAATATAATGGTCATCCAACACCATTCGTAATAAATTTGGGTATAATCTTTGGTCAGTTGCACCTCGATAGAAAATAAGCACACCACAAATCCTTCAGCACCATTTTCTAAGAATCTTCATCATCTGATGAGAACTAACTAATCATAAATATTTAGCCCATAATCCACATAGTTCAAATGCCATGCCTTTTGAATGGAAGTACATGAATAGATCCTAGAAATTCATCTTAATAGTACCCAAAGTGGTGAGTCATTGCACTCCCAAAATAATGTTATCCCTTCCCATGGGAATAACAAAATAGAAAAATCGAATGTGTAGTATCCCACAACAAGCTTAATACTATGGCATTTTTTAGAATATTTGATGGTGCCACCATCTATAATCATTACCTAAAATTTTGGAGTTGGGTAAATGAAACAATTAAAACTAGTAGCCATCTTATTGTTGATGAAGTTGTGTGTACTCCTAGAGTCAATCAACATAGTCACCTTAGGTTTCTTAAGGAAACCCACCACCTTAAGAGTTTGAAAAATACTGATATCAGAAAGTGCATGATAGAGAATAGTAGGTTGAGAATCTTTAGATTCATCCTCAGGTTCATCCAAACTTGCACTTGAGGCTCTATCATCTTCATCATCCTCTTTGGCACCTTCAATGTAAAATAACTTATTTTCAGCATAATGATTTCCTTTATTTCATTTATTATCACAACCAAAACACAAAAAATTTATGCACTTCTCTATTTGTTGAAGGGTCAATCAGGTAGGCTGAGAAAATGATGGTGCTAGAAAAGTTCATTCATAGACATTAATGAAAGGTCTTCATTTGAGTAACTCTTTTTCTTCTACCATGCATGCCCTTGGGATGGCTTCAAATACTAAACTGGGACTAAACATTTGAACTTCCATTTGGATGTTACCTTTGAGGCCACCTAAAAATAGGTTAGTCAAATTTTCTTTAGTGATGTCTGCCACACATAACCTATGGTGTGTCTATAGATATGTGTGGCTCACTTGTGGATTACATACCTTCATATTATCTTAATGCATTTCTCATGTTTTTAATATGATCGACCTATGGAATAACTATGGATAAGTAGAGTATATAGAGGAGGTAGTGGTTAGTCTTTTATCATCATATTACAAATTTTGTTCTTATTGTATTGTTGTGGAGGTTGCCCATCAAAGTGGCTTAGTCATAATATTTAAGTATTCTACTCTTTCACAAATTATTATCATGGATATGCTTATTTTATTCTTAATTCTATGATATATTATTCTATTATTGTGAATCATCTTGTTAAATGTGAAGTTACTATTCACAAAAAACACTATTCATGAATTCACTATTCACATGTCATTATTCATGGATGAGGTGCCAATGGTGATTGGGTAGGTGAGATGGCTCCCAGGTGATGTGGCATGGCCCACAAAGTTATCTTTCATTGTTGGAAAGGTAGGAAAGATACATAGGGAAAAAATTTCTTTGAAAACATGGGTTTGATTTTGGAAAGCACATGTGGGGAGCATGTGGGATGCCATCCTTGACCCTTGACTTGTGGGAGCATGTGGGAGAGAAAGTAAGATGATCTAACCATTCCTTTTTGGAATGTGCATGTGGGGATTCTATGTTGGAAGTCAAAAGTTGATTGGGGTATCTTTTGACCCTTTGTATTTGCACATAGAGAGTGGGATGCATTGCTTATGGGCACATGGACGAAGTCAACAAGGCATCATGAGATGCTCTTTGAAAGGAGGACTTGAAATCATGATCCCACTTTACACTATTGCTCAATAGTGATGCCACATGGAGTGTGGTGAAATTTCCTTCTCTCTCATTATTTTCTCCTTTATTCTTTTATCTTTGTAATTTGGATTTAAGTATGAGATGCATACTTGGTCATGAAAGTAACATTAAGCTTGGTTAGGCATTTGTATGCTAGGGTTGATGCTTGGAAAAAGCTTGTAAGCTTTGGTGGCATTGTATTACCTTGTAGAAGCTTGTATGCATTGAAAACAAGGAGAGTGTGAGAGTTTGGAGAGGTGTTAGTGACAAGGTTTATCATAGGTGTATTCTCTAGGTGCTACTAAAATTAATAGCTGATCAATTTTCTGTGGACGTAGCCAAATTGGTGAACCACATAAATATTATCTTCTAGTTTGCATTATTGTTTTTCTTTGATTTATTTCTATAATTCATAGTTCCTCTCATTGCAATTTCAAAAGATATTTTTGCATTATTTTATTATATCCTAACAAGTGGTATCAAAGCAAGGTTATTTATTATTAAGGATAAGTTATAGGAGACTAAGGATTTTATCTTGAGTAGGAGCTATGACAAATGAAAAATCAAAAGTGGAAAAGTTCAATGGTCAAAACTTTAGTTTGTGGAAGATGCAAATGGAGGACTACTTATTTCAAAAGGACCTCTACTTACCATTGGGAGATTTAGCCAACAAGCCAACGTCAATGATAGATGAGAGTTGGGAGTTGCTAGATAGAAAAGCACTTGAAACCATCTGTCTATGCCTTACATCTAAAATTGCATTCAACATATACCAGGAGAAAACTATAAAAAGTCTCATGAAAGCTTTAGGGAAGTTGTATGAAAAACCCTCTGCCTCTAATAAAATATTTCTTATGAAGAAATTGTTCAATATGAGAATGGATGAAAATGATTCAGTAACTAACCATTTGAATGATTTCAATAAGGTTATTAGTTAGTTACATTCTGTTAATATTGACTTTAATGATGAATTCAGGGTTCTTCTTATCTTGTGTTCTTTGCTTGAAAGCTAGAATAGATGGGTTATAGCGGCTAGCTACTTAGTCTCAAATAATGCCAAACTCAAGTTTGAGGATGTGGTGGGTGTTATGCTAAGTGAGTAAATGTGAAGGAGAAGCAATGGTGAAACATCCATATCAAGAAATGCATTATCCATGGAGACTAGAGGAAGATCTAAGAATAGAGGAAGAGGAAACCATGGGAAATCAAAGAAAGGCTCTAGATCAAAATCAAGAGGAAAGTTGGAGTGTTGACACTATGGGAAGCCAAGTCATACAAAGAAAGAATTTTGGGCTCTTCATAGAAAATCAAGCAAGTAACAACACGAAGGTAACAAGGAGGCAAACATAGTAGGTGATATACTACAATATGCCTTAATTCTTTCTTTGGATAATATTAATCAATCTTGGGTTTTAGATTCAGGAGATTCATTTCATGCCACTCCTAACAAACATTATTTTATAGATTATGTACAAGGTAATTTTGGACACATGTATTTTGGTGATGATGAACCTTGTAGTATTATTGGAAAAGGTAGTGTGAGTGTGAAAATGCAGAATGGAAACACTTGGGTGCTTAAAGATGTTAGGCACATTCTAAGTTTGAAGAGGAATATGATTTCTTCAAGATAATTAAGAAGTGACAGTTGTGTGGTTACTTTTACTGGTGACTCATGAAAATTTACCAAAGGTGCTCTAGTGGTGGCAAGAGGTGAGAAGGTGGGTACTTTATATTTATCCAATGTTAACATTAATGCATCTTTTGATTTGGCTACTTCAGGTGGAAATACAACTATGTGGCATTACAAACTTGGCCACATGAGTCAAAAAGGAATGAAGATCCTTCACTCAAAGGTAAAATTACCAGGTCTAAAGGAAATAGACTTGGAATTTTTTTAGCACTGTGTATGGAAAATAAAAATGGGTGTAATTTTTGAAAGTTAGAGCAACCATTAAGACATGAATGTTAGAGCTTGTGCATATGGATGCATGGGTACCCACTCAAGTATCTTCACTTGGTGGTTCAAGGTATTATGTCACATTTATTGATAATGCAATTTAAAAAGTTTGGGTTTATTTCATTAAACAAAAATTTGATGTATTTAACATATTTATGAGATGGAGAGATTTAGTTGAGAATGAAATAGGTTTAAAGCTCGAGTGCCTTAGGTCAGATAATGGTAGAGAGTACTACAGCAAGGAGTTTAATAACTATTATTCGCTTAACAGAATCTGTAGGTAGAAAATGCTTTTAGAAACACCACAACATAATGGTGTGTCAAAGAGGATGAACAAAACCATCATGGAATGTGTTAGGAGCATGAGGTTATATATATGGTTACCATTATAATTTTGGATGGATGTAGTTGATACATCTATGTACTTGATAAACAGAGGACCTTCAACTACCTTGGATGGTGGCATACCAGAGGAGGCATGGAGTGGTAAGAAGGTTGACTATTCTTTTTGAAAGTTTTTAATTGTGAAGCTTTTGCTCATATTGATAAAAATAATAGGTCCAAGTTAGAGGTTAAATCTCAAAAATGTACTTTCATTGGCTATGGTACTATTGACTTTGGATTTCAATTGTGGAATGAGGAAGATAAGAAAATCATCAGGAGTAGAGATGTGATCTTCAATGAGAAATTCATGTATAGAGAACAATTTTTGGATAATAAGCAAGAGGAAGCCAAGAAAGAATACATGGTGTTGGAGGACATAAAAAATGAAAGTGTCCCAAAGGCACCAATACAGGGTGTGCAACAACAACAGGAACCCCAAACTCTTACTATTAAGAAATATACAAGAGTAAGCAGACCACTTGAAAGGTTTTTCCCTTCTTTTAATTATTTGTTACTTACTGATGGTGGTGAGCCAGAGAGCTTTGAAGAAGAAGTGCAGGTTGATGCCATAGATAAATGGGAGAAGGCTATGGATGAGGAGTATGACTCTCTCATGATGAACCATTTATGGGATTTGGTGAAGCTTCCAAAGGGTAAGAGGGCATTGTATAACAAGTGGGTATACAATATGAAGAAGGAAGATATAGGTAAAAAGAAATACAAGGCCAGATTAGTGGTGAAAGGGTTTGCACAAAAGAAAGGTATGGATTTCGATGAAATATTTTCTCCTATGGTTAAAATGACTTTTATTAAAGCTATTTTGAGTATAGTTGCAATGAAGGACTTGCATCTAAAATAGTTGGACATGAAGGCTAATTTCCTTCATGGGGATTTGGAGGATGAGATATACATGGAGTAGCCACAAGGTTTTAAATTTAAGGGTAAGAAGAAGTTTGTGTGCAAACTGAAGAAGAGCTTGTATGGCCTTAAGCAAGCTCCTAGATAATGGTATATTAAGTTTGATAGTTTTATGTTGGATCAAGGCTATTCTAGGTGTCATTCTAACCATTATGTATATTTAAATAAATTTGAAAATGGTAGCTATATTATCTTGCTTTTATATGCAGATGACATGTTAGTGGCAGAATCTAACATGTAGGATAAAAATGTACTCAAGAGACAGTTGGGATATTCTTTTACTAAGAAGGATCTAGGTGCTGAAAAATAGATCCTTGGGATGAGAATAGCCAAAGATAGAAAGAATTAGAGTTTGACACTATCGTAAGGAGAGTATATCAAGAAAGTACTAGAGTCGTTTGGCATGCAAAATGCTAACCCAATTGGGACTCCTTTGATAGACCACTTTAAGTTAATAAAGGAGTAATGTCCCGAGATAAAATAAGAGAGGAGCCACATGTCCAAACACCTTACTCATTAGACATCAGAAACTTAATGTATGCAATGGTGTGTATGAGGCCAGACATTGCCCATGTAGTGGGGGTGGTGAGTAGATTTATGAGTGATCTAGGAAAAGAACACTGACAAGTAGTGAAGTGAATTCTTCATTACTTGAGAGGGACCACAAATGTAGTTTTATTTTATGGTGGATAGGAGTTACTTTATAGGGATATGTTGATTCAGACATGGTAGGTGATTTGGATGGTACGAGGAGCACTAAAGGGTATGTTTTCACTATGGGTGGTATAATGGTGAGTTGGATCTCATGTCTATAGAAAGTGGTGGCACTTTCTACCACAGAAGCTGAGTATGTTACTGATACAGAAGAAAGCAAAGAGATGATATGGATATAAATAATGATGGAGGAGTTGGGACACCAATAAGGAAAGCGGATATTTTTCAATGACAGTTAGAGTGTCATTCACTTAGCAAAGAACTCAACGTTTCACTCCAGGACAAAACACATTCAGTTGAGGTATCACTTCATTCAATCAGTATTGGAGGAGGAGAAACTAAAGTTGGAGAAGATACATATGGATGAAAACCTTGTAGATATGATGACCAAGATGGTCACAAGATGAATTGAAATTATGTTTAATTTCAATTGGTCTTTGTGGATAAAGAAGATCAGGATGAGAATTTGATCAGTGGATGCAGTAGTGGGAAGTTGTAAATATTAACTTCAAGTGAGAGAATTGTTAAGTGTGAAATTACTATTCACAAAAACAATAATCATGAATTCACTATTCACATGTCACTATTCATGGATGAGGTGGCAATGGTGATTGGGCAAGTGAGATGGCTCCTAGGTGATGTGGCATGGCCCACAAAGGTATATTTCATTATTGGAAAGGTAGGAGAGAGAAATGGGGCACATTTTTCTGTAGGCACGTGGGTTTTCTTTTAGAAATCACAAGTGGGGAGGGTGTGGGATGCCATCTTTAACCCTTGACATGTGGGAGCATGTGGGAGATAGAGTAAAAGGATCTAATCATTCCCTTTTGGCATGTGCATATGGGGATTCTATGTTGGAAGCAAAAAGTATATTAGGGTATCTTTTGACCCTTTGTATTTGCACATGGAGAGTGGGATGTGGCACTTATGTGCACATGGAGGAAGTCAACAAATCATCATGAGATGCTCTTTTAAAGGAGGACTTGAAATCATGATCCCACTTTACACTATTGCTCAATAGTGATGCTAGATGGAGTATGGCATAATTTCCTTCTCTCTCATTGTCTTCTCCTTTATTATTTTGTATTTGTAATTTGTATTTAAGTATGAGATGCATACTTGGTCATGGAAGTAAGGTTAATCTTGGTAAAACATCTGTATGCTTGGGTTAATGCTTGGGAAAAGCTTGTAAGCTTTGGTAGCATTGTATTAACTTGTAGAATCTTGTATGCATTGAAGACAAGGAGAGTGTGAGAGTTTGGAGAGGTGTTAGTGATACGGTTTATTATAGATGTATTCTCTAGGTGCTGCTAAAATTAATAGTTGATCAAATCTTTGTGGGCATATCCAAATTGGTGAACCATGTAAATATTATCTTCTAGTTTGCATTGTTGTTTTGCTTTGATTTGTTTCTGTAATTCATAGTTCCTCTCATTGCAACTTAGGAGGATATTTATGCATTATTTTATTATATCCTGACACATATAAGTAATTTCATTACAAGTAGTGCCAGAGCTTTGATGTGGTCAAGTTTTTTTAGCATGGTTTTTTTAGATCTAACGTCTTGAACATTATAAGGTTGAAAAAACATAATTTGTGATCTGAGAAGAATTGATTTTTTTCGTCACTACAATTTTGTTCATATATTTTTTTACAAAAATGAAAAGTTGTTAAAAAAAGTCTAGAATTTTTTACCTTGTGCAAATTAGTAGTCATTGGATTCGTCTCTATGAGACATCACAACGGTATTTTCTACCAATACACTTTTTTCAGGGCACAAATTTTCACCCTTGTGTAATTAATAGTCATTGGATTCATCTTGGTGAGGTAATCACAACAATATCATTTAGTGACACACTTTTTTTAGGGTTAAAACCCTCCTAGGGTTTGAAAATGGATGGGCCTAACACTTGTGGATGTGGGAAAGGGAAAAAATTCCTAAAAATCTTCACCAGGATGACATGGAGTATGAAACTTTGGATCTGAGTATGATGCAAAGCATTACTAAGTAACAAAGAGTGTTAGTATGTTTCAAAGTTTCATGTTAGCCATTTATAGTTTGATTTGGGTGTTAGAGGTCTTATAAGGTCCTATAGGAGGTATTAGAGTCGTTTAGAGTCTTGAAATTATGTGTTCTTAGCCTTGGAGAGTTTTCCTACCAAAAAGCAAAATTTAAAAATTTGAATTTTAGAACAAGGCTTAGAGTGGTATTTTGGATTTTGTGAGAAATGAAAAAGTTGGTGAATGTTTGTGAGGGTCCTAAAAGGTCCTAGGTGTGTGTGTAGAATATGTTTTCAATGTACATGTCATGCAAGAACAATATAAGTCAAGAAACAAGAATATGTAACTGCCACCTTACGTGGGAATGGCCTTGTACGGGAGTTTTATTGCTTGTTTGGCATCATAAGAGGTTATAAATGCATATAGATGAGTAGTATGAGTATTATAATGTAGTTATTATAGGATAAATATGATGGAGATAGATTTTGAGTGAGGAAAATATCAATAAAAGTATTATGAACCCTAATTTTGCTATAAGTGTGAATGTATTGTGTGGTTTTGATCAATGAATAAATGAAGAAGGAAATTATGTTGTCTTTTTATGAAATCTCAGAGTCTCAATCACATGTAAGAGTGATGATAATATCATTATATATTGGAGTATTTCATGGTTATACCCTATTTTGGGTCTACAAGTTATTATGCAGAGTGCACTTGAGAAAAGAAATAATTCTTCTCACATATAGTTAAGAAGATCAAGCGATGAGTTTCTGATGGTTGTTTAATAGTTATTGAGTTGTTTGAGTCTCAAAAATAGTAGAGAGTTACTCATTGATGATAATAATCCATTTTTAGGCTCATAAATCCTTTAAAACTGTAGGATTCATTGTAAAACCTCAATGTTATTAACATAGTCCTAAAAATACACTTAAAATTTTGTATATGTGCATATTGGAGCTTTATAATGATTGATCAAGGAGGAATATCTATTGGAGAAGGTGAGGTAATGTGGTTCAGACCCTAAAAAACATTTTTTTTCATTTTAAAGTAATTAAAACTCAAATTTTTCCTTTTTTGTTAACTCTCAACCTAATACATGTATGTGTACAAGACTAGGGTTTGAAAATGAAAACTTGAATAATTTTCATTTCCACTAGCCAAAAATGATGAAACTTTGGATTATAATTTATTTTAATATTCTATAGATTAATCATGTACTTTTGTGTTAGTACAATTACATATGGTACAGTCACTAAGACTATGGTGGTGCATTAGGGCTAAAGAGACCTATTTGCTAGAGAGGTATGTTAAGTTAGTTGGTTTTCCTTGAGAATTGGGTCATAAAACATTGTATGAAACTAAAAGGGGATAATGGGTATCCAAAAAGGTATTTATTTTATCTATAAGATTTTTATATTGTTTAACCCACTAGATTTGTGTGAAAATGAGGCTACAAGGAGCTAAACAAGAAAGAAGAAAGAGTGGTTGGTTGAGAGTTAAATCTTGGGGATTGAGTTATCTATGTGGATGATTTAAGGGAGATATAAATGATTGTATTTTATGGTAATATGAACCCTAGGGTAGAAACAAGAAACTTAGAACCATGCCTTAGGTCTATGAATC
Organism: Torreya grandis; assembly: GCA_037957365.1. Lineage (NCBI taxonomy): Eukaryota > Viridiplantae > Streptophyta > Pinopsida > Cupressales > Taxaceae > Torreya > Torreya grandis. The sequence continues at coordinate 3,150,587 of JARHVA010001574.1, forward strand.
AATGGAAGAATGACAAGTTTGAACTATGCAAAGAGAGTGAAGAGATGAAAGATTGGTATGAAAGGATGATGATGTACTGAGAAGGATAATAATTCATAGGTAAATGAAGGGTGACATATTTTCAAGAGAGATAAAGATAAATATATGAGCAAAAGAGGTTTGTGATCTTAGTGTAGTGAAGAATAAACAAAGGCTCAAAAGATAAGTAAAGTACCTACATGGAGCAAACAAATCAAAGTACAGAGAAGGCATTAAAGTAAGAAATTAGAGTCATATAAAGGTATGTGGAGAGTGTAGGCATTAGCTCTATATTAGGTATTATCAAAATAGGTAAGCTCTTGGAATAACTTATGATTTTAAATATTAAAGGTTGTTATTTGATGTTATTAAAGGTTGTCAATGGAGGTTACATGAATGAGTAAGAGGGAGTTAAATAATTTGTGGTAGTAGAGCATCCATAAGAAGAGAAAATAAAGACTCCAAGAAGAGGATTAGTTCCAAGGTGAATAAGACTTGGGCAAGAGTGTCAATAGACTAGTTAGAGGAGAGAACCTAGGTTGAGACATCAAAGCAAGGTGGAAAAGACTTACTTAAGAGAAAATGAAGATAGAGAAGGTAAAAGAGAGGAAGGGATTAGCTAAGTTAGAGTACCACAATGAGAGAAAGAGGAAGGAAGACCCAAAAAGAAAAGGGTTGGTTGTTAAAGAGGAGATGAGTGAGATAGATCAAAGGATAAAGAGGATAAAGCTCTTAGTGGAGCTCATGCAAGAAGAGGAAAGCCAATGGTATGGATAGGTGAGGAAGAAGAAGAGAGTTAAGTGGCCTATAAGGCTACTCATGAAGAGGAGAAGAAAGCTTGCCATGAGAGAAAACGAGAAGTAAAAGAAGTTACTATGTAGGCAACTCAAGGAGGAGATGAATAAGTTCATGATGGATGAACAGGTTGGTAGAAAAGAGGAAGATAAGCAACACCTTGAGGAGAATGAGATAGTCATGAAGGATGAGAAGAAGAAACAACTAAAGCAACCTAAGAAGGATAATATAGAGGTAAACAATCCTCAAGCTTTTAAATATAATGATTTCTTGTCATGTGTGTATGTAGGTACAAAAGTGAAGAAAGAAGAAGTCCATGTTGAGGACATAAAACTTGAAAATATGAAGGAGAGAAAACATGAACATGCTTATGTTGAATAAGAGTTTGACTGGGAAACCATGTATAGAGGTTCAATGGTTTGTTACCCTGAAAGAGGAGAGATGCTTAAAGATAGAGATTTTTGAGAAGAAATATGTCTTGTGGGAGGCATAAAAGAAATAAAAATGAATTAGGAAGATGAAGTCAAGATGTATGAAGATCATAAATCTAAATTTGCATTGTATGAAGTAATCAAAAGTAGATTGAATAGGAGATTTTGGATAATGGAGGGTTGCTAAATGAGCAACAAGACTAATCATTCATCTACAAGAGTTGGGATTAATTACAGGCAGAGATGACAACTTTGAAACATGCTATAAACAATGGATAAAAAGATAAAGTTTGTCTTATAACAACAGTTGAATAGATAAACACTTGGCATGTATCGAATTGGAGGTTTACTTACCCTTTCTGACCTCTTGATAGGCATCTGAGACTCATTCACAACACGCTGTCCACCCAAATTCTCTTATAGTGACCGACCTTAGTCACTTCCAGGCCTGTAACTGGCCGACATCGGTTCTCCCTGACCGACGTCGATTCCTTCCTAGCTGACGTTAGTCACTGTATGACCGACATCGGTTTCTGTCTTGCTGACGTCAGTTCCTGCCTGGCTGACGTCGGTCTCTGTGTTTTCCTGTCTGTGATTAATTTTTCCCGCGAGCTCATTTTGGACCGTCACCTCATCCAATTCTCCATTGCTCTGCTCAGATTGATTCAGCTTCTTGAGCTGATCACTATACATCACTTTTTCATTGAAAACAACATCACGACTTCTAATTATCTTGTTAGTTCCTAGATTCCAAAACCTGAATCCGAAATCATCAGAGCCATAGCCAATAAATGTGCACCTCATAGACTTAGCATCCAGCTTCTTTCTATTTTCCTTATCAACATGCACAAAGGCTTCACAACCAAAAACTTTGAGAAATGAGAGATCTACCTTTTTACCTGTCCATGCCTCTTCTGGAATTCCACCATCCAGAGCTGTAGAGGGTCCTTTATTAATCAGGTACACTATAGTGTCAAAAGCTTCTGCCCAAAACTCTAAGGGCAAACCAACATGCAATCTCATACATCTTACATGCTCCATTATTGTTCTATTCATCCTTTCAGCAACTCCATTTTGCTGAGGTGTCCTTGGAACCATCCTTTGCCTGCGGATTCCATGCATATAACAATACTAGTTGAACTTGTGACTGCAGAACTCACCACCATTGTCAGATCTCAGGCACTTTAATCTCCTGCCTGTTTCATTCTCAACCATAGCTTTCCAAATCTTAAAAGTCTCAAATACATCAGATTTCTTCTTAATATAATAGACCCATACCTTTCTTGTAGCATCATCTATGAACGAAACATAGTACTATGATCCTCCAATAGAAGCAACCTGAGCCGATCCCCACACGTCTGTGTGAACAAGCTACAACTTATGCTTCTTCTTTGTTGACCCAGTCTTGAGAAAACTCACTCTCTTCTATTTCACAAAAACACAGTGCTCACAAAAATCTAGATCTATGCTTTTCAAATCTGAAAGCTTACCTTTTGACTTAAGAATGGACATTCCCTTCTCACTCATGTGGTCGAGCCTAGAGTGCCACAATTTTGCATCCACATTTGAAGTAGATAATACAGAAGGAGAATTATTAGTAACACAATTACATAAATAGAGAGTACCTACTCTCTTACCTCTGGCCATTACAAGTGCACCCTTGGTCACCTTCCAAGATTCAGCTGTGAGAGTTACTGTACAACCCTCATCCCCTAACTTTCCTGCAAAAATCAAATTTCTCTTCAAGTTGGGAACATGCATGACATCTCTCAACACCCATGTGTTGCCATTCTGCATATTCAACTGCACTTTTCCTTTGCCAATAATTTTACAAGGCTCATCATCCCCTAAATACACTATTCCAAAATCTCCATGGACATAGTCACTAAAATATTCTCTATTAGGGGTTGCATGAAAAGGTGCACCAGAATCTAAAACCCAAGATTCTATATTATTATGCAAAGAGAATATTAAAGCATCTTATGCAATACCTGCAACCTTTGCTTCTTCTTTTCCTTCATACTGATTGTCCTCCTTAGGCTTTGACTAGCAATCTCTACTTATGTGCCCAATCTTTCCACAATTCCAGCATTATGGCTTTCTGCCATTTATGGATTTGGATCTACCTCTCACCTTTGACTTAGACTTGATATCCCTTTCTTGCTCTTCTCTTTTTGCCTTCCCCTGCTCTCAAAACTTAAAGTGTTCCCTGATGTTTCCTCTGTGCTTTTCTTGTGAATTTCTTCATTCAAGATTACACTAACAACATCCTCTACTTTTAAAATATTTGAAGCAGATGCAGTATTACTAACTGCCATTACTAAGCTATGCCAGCTTTCAGGCAAAGAACATAATATTAAAAGAGCTTTAATTTCATCATCAAATGCTATATTGACTGAACTTAATTGATTTACAATTCCATGGAAATCATTTAGATGATTAGATACAGATCCACCTTCATGTATTCGCAAATTAAATAACTGCTTCATAAGATATACCTTATTTGAAGCTGAGGGTTTTTCATATAAATTTGCTAAAGTAGTCATCAACTCTACCGTAGACTTTGCCTGTGATAAATTAGATATCACAGTAGATGCCAGACTCAATCTTATAGATTCAAGAGCCTTTCTATCAAGAACTTCCCATTCTTCATCATCCATGTCTGTGGGCTTCTTTGCAATCCCACCTAACGGTAAGTATAGATCTTTCTGATACAGATAATCCTCTATCTACATTCTCTAATGTTGATAATTCTTGCCATTAAACTTCTCCATTCTCAGTTTACTTTCTTCTGCCGTTGCTTCTCCCACTCAAACAGAAATCCCTGTAGAAACCCCTGTGAGTACCCTGTAATCAATACACACTAACCAGATCTGAAACACCTGTTAGTCAACCTGAGCTCTAATACCACTTGTTGGGGATCAACCAAAAATGTTGATTACAATATGAAAGCAATTAAATGCAGAATTAAACCAGAAAGATAAGTAACTAGAATCAAAAATAGCAAAGAACAAGAGATACAAGAAACCACCCTGAAAACTTGTATTAAACTCTTTACAGAAGGAATACAATTGAAGAAACTTCTTTTGTTCCACACCTCTCTCAGATGTACAGATCTCTCTCTAGATCTCTTTCCCTCGAGAGCTCTCTCTCTCAATTACAATCAACTCCAACAACCTGGATTGATTCACATATACAATTCTGTACTGTTCAACACTACACTACAATAAGCTATGAAGATCTATCCTATTATATAATAATTAGAGAACATGAGCATACAACTACAGCCATTAGATGCACCTCCTAATCAAGGGCTCTAAATAGTCTTACTAATAATAGAGATGCAGACTTAAGACTATCACTTAATCCTAACATGCAAACATTTTGTTCTGTCCACGGAAATAGCTTTCTGGACACACAGGTAATTGACGTCGATTCCTTGCTGTTTGCTTGTGACTGACGTCGGCCGATCCATGACCGATGCTGGCATCTCTTGTTTTGCTCCTGATCGACGTCGATCTCTCCTGACCGACGACGGTGACTGTGTAAACCTGCAACTTCTACAATCCGCTCACTTGGTGAAGCTTTTAGCTCCACACCTTAACAACAATTGAATAGATAAACACTTGGCATGAGACAATGGAGTCTCAAGAGATAAAAATAGTGATGGACAAGGCAACATACATCATCTTGACCAATTTTGACCCCCAAAGTTAAAAGGTCAACCCTTATAGGTGAAAACTTTGTCATGTTTTGATAACCTAGTGCAAAGCTTTGTCATGCCTTAGTGGTCCTCAAATAGTCTTTATAAGGTATTATTAACAAAATTTATGCTTTATTTGGGGAAGTTAAGGTAATGTCTTATTTTGGTCTTGTAGTGGTCTATTCATGTCATGAAGTAATGAGAGTTGGTAAAGAGGTGTCATAAGGTCCTTAGTAGCTTATTCAAGTCATTTCATCCCTCCATCACCTTGTATAATCATTTTATGTTGATTTGGAAAGTTTAAGGTTCTTTTTTGAACTTTAGGGTAATGTTTTATGAAAAAAAGGTGATTTTTGCTAATTTCCATGTAAGCTAAAACCAACCAAACTAAATGATCTATAATAACACTCTTTCTAAGGTCTCTGGAGCAATTTCATAACTGCCATATGTGTCAGCAAATCAGAAAGAGGTCAGGATCTTGATTTTCAACTCCTATAAGGGAGTTTAATGCACTTGTACAGACTTCAAAAACTCATTTTTAGAAGAAAAAGTTGTAGAGGTGTCTCTTGGGATTTTACAAGTCAAAATAATTCTTAGGATCAAGTTTCAGGTCTCATAAATGCAAAAAAATCTTCTTTCTCTTCATTTTTGCCTTCATAACCTTAGAAAGGCAAAATTCAAATGCATGGTACGACTAGGAGAGATAAATTTGGAGGTTGAAAATCCAGGAAATGTTATGGATCCTAATGAGATTCAATTTAATGGCATTTTTTTTTAGATTCATGGTCCCTCCTTTATGAATAATTGTTAAGAATGACAGGATGTCATTATGTCTTATTCATCCAAGTAGGGTCTAATTTTGCTCATGTTTCTTAATTCCATAGTTTTATGGAGGAGAATGATTTTTTCAGGATGTTTTTAGAGGTTAAGAGAGTCCTTTCAATGTTGGTTTCATCATTAAATTCAATTTTGGTTTGTGTCTTCAATAAGGAGAAGGATGTCTCAAGTGTGTGAAACATGTCACCCTATTGCAAGTGTTTTAGTTGACTTAAATGTTTGTCATCCTCATAAGCCTATAAGTTCTTCATAATTCATCTAAAATCCTTCATTATCAGATACTTCACATGCTCTCTCCTTGAAAATGGTTATTTATAGATAGCCCTTCAAGATATATTATGTTTCTTGCTATTTGAAAAGCATGTTATGTGCATCAATGGTCTTCTACAGGTCTGAGCACCAATGTTGGCCCAAGTGGAAATAAGAAACCAATGTGGTATGATAAAATACTATTGAGAAGGTTTTAATTCTAATATAATGAGAAGTGAGATCAAATTGTACTCTCAAACAATGTTATAAGGTGTTTACTCACTCATAAGTTTGCAAACCTCAAGTGAGCATTCATGGGGTCTAAGTTCCATGTTGAGTATGTTCAAGCAATGGATAATATATCGTACTCCCATTAAAATTCCAATGTAACTTGGATATAACCTATAGCATCATCAAGAATCATGAGTGAGTGGAGATACCCAACTCTCAATACACAAGCTTTGTACAGGAACTGACTGTATGTACAGGCTTGTACATACACATTAACAAATTATGAGATGGTATAATGTTTAGTCAAAGATTTATAAGATATTAAGAAGGTGATAGGGAGTTATCAAATAATTGACATAATTTCCAAGTTTTAAGACTCAAGAAATTAGTTGTTTTCAATAGCCTATAGAAGCAAGAGAAGAAACCTACATGTTATAGACATGTAGGTCCTCTTTTTAGACAAAAGGCATTTGTTCATGTTGACAATTTTGACCTCATAGGTAAAATTTTCACCCTTTCCACTTTAAAATTTTCTTTTCATGACATGGTTTACTTGTTTAGGCATGAAAATATCCAATGGATACATTTTGCAGTAGTTTTATCAAGTGATTTTAGCAGTTTTAGTGCCAAAAAGGCCTATGTTAAAGCCATATGTATAATTATTCAATTAAAATTAAGATAAAAGAATATTATGGACCTTATTTGTCTATGAAAATGTCAAAAAAATAATTTTTATGAGGTTTTAGGTCTCAAAATGAAGAAAACTAATTTATCTCTCATATCGACCTCTTTGGCAACTCTAGGAGGGCCATCGGTTTTTGCTCAATACAGGCAGGAGAGATGGAGTCAAGTCCAAAGATATTGGTAAATTATAGGTACCCTAATGAACTTAAAGTTATTGGAATTGGTTTTTATATTCATCCCTCCATATTTACAAACAATCGTTAAGAGTGTAAGGGGATCACTATGACCTAGTTATCTAGACAGGGTCTAGGTTTGTCTCCATTTATTCACTTTAGAGCTCGATGGAGAAAAACGGTTTTAGGGGGATGGTTTTAGGGTTAAACAAGATCTTATTCATATTTATAACATCAACTAATTTTCCTTGATAAGGAGTGTTTTGACAAGAAATTGGTTGCCTGTCTCGACTTGAGATTTGGCAATTTTCAAGCATGTTTGATATATCAGTTGAATGTATTCAGTTTCAGGATTTTTTTAGCTCAAATTTTAGGTATAGTACATATATTTCATCCAATAAATTTTTTTAGGTACATTCATCTTGAAAATTTCTTTCTTGATATAGCTTGGTTGGTCATTTAGCCTTTCCACAAGGTATAATAATAGGTCTAATGAGATTCTCAGTGTATGAAAGCGTCTTAGTGAGTTTACCATGATTTTGAATGGATTATAAAATTTTAAGAAGTCTTGATTCATCTTGTAAGGATATTCCATGTAAGGTCTTAAGATCATGCTCTCTTAAAAGTTTAAATCTCAGTTGTAGGCCTAATGAGCAAACTAGATGGACATCATGGCAGGTAATAAAGGTTATGAAGACTCATGAGGATGAAGAGGTTCATTTTGAGGTCATGATATTGTTTGAGAGTGTTCATAGAGTCTTTAAGATTAATAGAGACACTCTTGGGTGCAAGAAATCTATTATAAGCCTTATATGCCTAGAGAACATAGTCAAGACTACGTATGGTTGTATTGTCAACTTAAGATAACTTCCTAAGGACTATGTACCTTAATTTATGTGTTATGATGGTTCTATATGATTTTTAATAAGTATTATATCAAGAGATTAAGGATGAGAGTGATATAGGTGTCATTGAGTTACAATAAAACCTTGAAAAAAGCCTCTATAGAACTTAGTTTATCAGAGTTTAAGTTAGCATTTTTTAAGGTAATGGATCATTTCTTGTTTTTGTTACTTTTTAGACCTCTTTATGGTGAATTAATGCTTATTTAAGCTAGTTGTGAATATGAAGGGTCAATAAGGGTCCTAAGATCATTGCAGTCTCTTGGAACCAATCTCCCATCCCTCCTTAGTTCATATAGTGGGCAAAAATAACTACCTATAGCAGTCAGTCATATCTAAAGGGCTATTTCAAGGAACATCATGTTATAGTCATGAGGTATATTAGTGGTTTTCAGGTAATGAGTTTTAAATGAGATTGTAGGAGAATTTGGCATCTTGGCAGCCTTAGGGTAGGTGGAATGGATCTCTTCCTATAGTCCATACAAAGGACAAATCACCACCTACAACCATATAATATTGACATATACAATCTCCTATGCAATGTGAACTTCTTGTGTATAAGGTAAATTTGAATGCAAATAACTTGTTGATATGAATAGTTAGGGTACAAAAATGACTTAGTTCAAGACTAAAGGAGATAAGCAACCCAAGAAAGGTAAAGTGACTTTCACATAGTCCTTACAGATCAATTAAGTGAGTTGAAGGTGGCATGATTCTTGTCATATGCTCTCTGGATCATTGAAGGAATAACAAAAAGTGAGTAGTGGAGTTGACAGGGTTGATGAGGTTAGAGAACTTAAGACATGACTTTGTATAGCCCTAAATAGTTAAATAGATACCTACATGCCCTAAGCCTATAGTTCCTCATTTTGGACCTTGATCAACATCATTATCCAACATAAATAAAAAATAAGATAGAATATTCAACCTCAAGGTAGATGAAGACAATGACATAACTCATCAAAGAACAACTAGGTCACCTACAAGTTGTTGACAGTCCTAAAAACTAAGTTCACAGTCTAAACACCACCTACACTACTATGTATGAAAAGACAAGTATCAAGTGATTTGAAAATGTCATGATAAAACCATGAGCTCTTCATGGACAATGATAATGAATGGGTTCCTATTGATTTGGATATCTTCAAACATAATGGCAAGAGAGATAACTCAGTTTCAAAACTTTTATATGCAATCAAAACAACCCTAAAAGGCCACCTTCAGGCCTATTTCAAGATCATTCCATCTTTAGGCCTATTTGGATAAAGAGCTGACATAGGTGTATTAAGGGTGCTTTAACCTAATTGGAACTTAAACTAAGTTCATGGACTATTGAGGAGGTTAGTGATGTTGAATGAGGGATCTAGAACACAAAAGACAGTCATGATCCCTAACAAGCACCTATTGGTTCCTAGTGGAATGCACTATTAGTCAGACCTAATTAAAGAGGTAGAGTATGTGTGAAAGAGACCTGAGTCTAATTTGAGTCTCTAAATAAAAATAAGTCCATTAAGAAAATCATTGATAAGAAATAGGCCCTTGAGACCAAAGTATGCAATCAAGACTGCCCTAAATAACTACCTACAGGCTACATGAGGAGAAGTTGGTCTTAAGCCTGAAAAAGACCTAATAACATGGTGAAGAGACACCGAGGTCTATCTGAGACCAAATAATATCATGAAAGGATTGATCAAGCTAGGTTTCAAGACCCTACACACAGTCAAAAGATAAACAATAGGTCTGCCTACTATGAGGGTTTTGCTTGATTGAAGAATGAATGAAGACTATGAATAGGTTTGAAAGAGGTGAAGTTGGTAAGTGGTATAAAACTATCATAAATGTATCATTTCAACCCTCATAATATATTGGAAAATAGTATAATAAATATGAGACTCTATTTAGGCCTGTAGGCCTAGTTCTCACACAGGGAGAACCAACTAGTCATGAGAGAGATGGTGTTTTTAGGGTTTCATAGGCACAAATACACTTTTATATTTGGTACAAGGGATGATTTTTATTTTAAAAATATAATAATTATCACCTTAAGGCCACACTAATAGTGGATATACCCATTATTTTATCTCAGACCTTGCCCACTCCATTGGCAAGGGGTAGTCATGAGACCAAGGGATCTCTTTGAGCTCAAAAGCACAAAAAAAGTATGTCAAACCTCATGGAAGGACCTTTAGGTAGTATATATACATGTTAAAGGTATCCATAACTTTCTCGAGGCACCAAACTTTAGTCTTCAATCCAAGTTCCCTTGAGGGCTAGTAAAGAGATGACAAGCCTAAACCCCAAGACCCCTGACTAATATACCAAATGCATATAAAAGAGTGATGAAAACTACCAAGGAATGTAGAATCATGTAGAGGATTGTTTTGGAGGTGTATGAACCTATACCAATAGTGAGAATTATTTTTGAGGTCCAAAACTCAAATTTGACCTCTCTCAAGTTCAAAGAGAACTAAACATGCCACCTGAAGAGCAACTTCAGATCCTCACACTGCCTCTCACACTTTGTATGGGAAGCTGAGACATTTTGGATAGGTGAGGAGGTTATTCAAGAAGGTTTTATAAGTGGAAGGGGGTCAGTTAGTGGTCTTTCTTTATGAACAGTTGTTGAGACCTTAAATAGGTCTTAAACCCTCTGAAAACAATGATTATGACTCGTCAATGAAAATGGACCTCAAATGCACATCTAATGCCATATTTTGCTCTTGAAACCTCTTGGATGTTGTTAAAAACTACAAGGAGTTTATACACATGTACTTTTATGCTGATATCACTTGTATAAACTATCATAAATGTCTTTTTTTTCATGTTTTTGGTGTTTTATAGGTGTTTTGAGAAAGGGATAACTTCCCAATAACTGGATTATGTCATTTGGTATGTCTCTTAACTATTAAATTCAAAAAAAATTCATGGTATATTCTGGAGGTGGTTGAACCAGGCCCATTTTCCAAGGCAGTCTCAAATACGCTCAAAATGAGACTAGGTGACAAGGTGATTTCTTGGTTTGCATACTGTCATATGGTCTCAAGACCCCAAAATTGACATAGAAGTTTGTGATGTACTATGGAAAGTGAATAAAATTCTACTTGGTGATTTCACATGTGTGGGATCTCTTTGGAGAAATATTTATACTTTCTAGGCCTAAGAGGGTTAATTAGCCCTGATTGGAGAGGAAAATGAAGGAAAAAAGATACTCACACTTGGATTTGTCTCATGAAATTTTATGTGAAGATGTAAGGGGATAAAGGGTAATAAAAAATGTTCCCATGTTTCCAATTTGATCCATAAAATATTCTAGACAAGGAACTTTACATGTCTTTTGGGCTACAAGGAATGGGTGCTAAAGCATGCTATATGAGCAAAATTGAATCTCTTGGGATAATTAAAGGTTTTAAATTATTTATTTTAGGTATAAATTCATGTTGAGAATATTTCCATGGATGTAATTCATTTGGTTCAAAGTAAAACCATTCTTTCTCTCTCTTATGCCTTTTTGCTCATGGGAAGGAATCAAGTGTTTAAAAGCACTAAATGATGCATATAAGTTTTCCAAGGGCTTTGTATAAGATTATCTCCCCCTATATAACCTAATTAAGCATGAATAAGTAAAATTTTTATTGGGATAAGGTTTCAAATGTTGAAAGGTTCTCAAAGACTCCTAATGAAGCCTTCTTTCCTTCCTACGCCAAGCAAGTTTGAAAGAGTCAAAGGTGCATAAAGGTCTCCTAACAACCTCAACCAGGTAGACCTCATCAATGAAGGATAGGAATAATTAAAATTAAGACTTTAATGGGACTTGAAGACCCATTTTCAAGGAAAGGACCTTTTATATTTAATAGAGGCATTCAACCAAGAATATAGGGTTCCTTGGCAAGGATTTAGGCAGTGTTATTGGTCAAAGTCCACAAATCAAGGTTGATGACCTCTTCAAGACTTATTAATTATTATAAGACAAGTCAACATGGACCCCTATGCCACTTTTTTGGAAATAATAAAAGAGAAGAATAAGGAAGTGTTACGTTGGAGTTTTAAAAGGACCTAATGAAGGTTTCATCTCCTAGTTTTAAGGCTTTACTTTGTCTTTCTCTCTCTTTTCTCATTCTCACTATATGTAAGACTATGTTTGGAATTTGAAAAAATCATTAACAAAGTTGTGTCAAGGCTATGATCATAAAAACATTTGTACTTGCCCATTTTGAATGAATAAGACTGAATTCATGCCTCCTCAAATCTTGTGTTTAGTGTATGCCAATGGTTAGTTGATGAATGATAGTGATAATACATGCTTCCTTTCATATTTACCTATTTGTATGTGTTATTTAATCCTTATAGGTTTCATAATATGCTTAAATCATATTGTGTGCAGCGCAAGTGTGAGCTTTCCTTAATGTCTTTGAGAGACCTATTGACTAGCTGCCTTATATCATGCATGAAACCAAGCTTATATGTGAAATGTTGATGTTTGGAGATTTATTTTGAGAAGTGAAATCAGGTCCATGTTTTTATAAAACATTATTAGTGCATATTAGACAAATGGAGGACACATTCTGGTTTATCACCTTAGTTAGATAGGTTTTCCTTTCAATTTACCTTCTTCTCTTTTCCCTTGCAAGATGGTAATGTAGAGTATAGATCCTGAACCGATACATCAAGGAGAGATATCCCTTAAAATATGTAGATTCAATGTATCAATTAGGCCACCCATAGCCTATGATAGTCTCCATATTACTTTAGATTGTTAAGGCTTGAAACTACCTTCATAAGGGTGCAAGTCTAGTAGTTAATAGTTCATGCCAATAAAAGTGTGTACTAGGAACATGACTTAGTATAAATGTGGGAGGAGATAAAAAAAATTTGATACACCTAAAATTTTGAGATTCAAATGAAGGATAAGATGATTGAGTCTATAAGCTTGAGGCACTCATACACAAGTCTATGTATGGAGACAAGAACGCAGAGCTTTGAAGATGTTACAAAAGGCTAGTAGCCTAAGATAGTGGGAATAAACCTCTATGAAGTTTGAATCCTCTCAAAATGCCATGGTATAGTTGAGAATACTAAATCTCAGGTTCAACATTCAAAATACTCTCATTGACCACCTACAATCAATCCTATTTGAAGAGATGCAAGCTCACTTTCAGATATTCTAAAGAAGATGTGATGTTCATATGAAAACTAAGGATTACATAGTGATGCGAGAAAAAGTCCTAAAAAGTTTAAAATATCTTCAAGAGAGAGTTTATAGGACCCCTATCCTTTGATAATCTTAAAACCCAGTCAATATGCATGGGTAACCTACATGCCTGATTAGATACTCAAGTTTGGTGCCAACTTAAAGAAGACAATGCAAGATTTTGTGTTTGAGCTTGAAGTAGATAGACAAGTGTTTGAAGGCACTAAATATCAGAGAGACCTAAAAGAGGTTCAAATGAAGCTGACCAAAAGACTCTCTAAACCCTACAGTCACCTATAGTTTAGTCATAGCATTCAATAAAGACTGTATAAGCCTATGTGTATCAAAATGGTGATGATTTGGTCTGTTGAGGATATAAAAAGAATATGAGGACCCTAAGGAGGTAGTACGGACTCCAAACAGACATGTTATAAGGTCTTGAACCTCTTCAATAAAGAGAAAAGGATCAAACACAGTCAATGAGGGTTTTTTATAATATTAAACTCATAGACCCTATGCATCAACTAGTAATGGTCATGTCAAGTCTAAATAAGAAGGATGGAAGAGGATTATTTGAACATAGAAAGGTGAGTATTATAGATCTTACCAAGTCATTAGAAGCTCAAGACAAACTCAAGGTAACTCTCTTAGACTTATTTTCTCTCTAGCCCTTACAAATGTACACTCATCCACCTGAAAAGCTACCAACTTCTGCTTGGATCTTCCATGACGAGGTGCATGGTAGAAAATAGTGTTTGGATGTGTTGGTTGGGTCACCCCACTTCCACTTTGTGGCATCAGGAGAGAGAAAGAGGAAATATTCTTTATGAACAATCCTTAAGAACAAAACATGCCTAAAACCCTTCCTAAACCCTGCATAAGAACCCAATGGGACAAAGAGGCCTTCCAATGGACCCTAATTGATAGATTGACCTCCAAATGATTTTGGTGAGCTTCTTAAGTCTCATGAGCATCTTGGCATGGCAATGGTTGGTATATGCAGGTACATGGGTGTACAGAACATGGCAAAATGCATAGTTATAGGTGTATTTGTAGGTATACAAGATATAGATTGGTTTCTAAACCAATTATAGAGGTATATCATGACTTGAAAAAGGTTTTAAAACCTTATACACACTTTTCCAAGTCCCTCAAGATGATATACAAGCTCTGTAAGTTAGCTTCTTAGTCAAGAAGGTAAAAACACACTATTTTGCAAGCTAAGTGGCCCATCTACATGCTTATAAAGCACTTCAAGAGACCTTTTCTCAGTGGATTAAGTTTACTAAGGATGTTTCAAACCTCAATAATTTCTTTCCTAGCACTAAAACCTGCAAAAATTCTTTCAAAACACTCAAATTGTATCTCATGCCTAAACTAAGGTTTTTGACCATTTCATGGTTGACCTATCCGTATAGGGTCTTAGGAGCTAAAAATTGACATGGAGGTTAGTTTTGGCATGGGTAAAGTTAATCACACACTTACCAAAATTTTCACATGTGTGTGAGTGATTTTGGGCCAAAACTCAGTTTTTAGGGAAGGAGGCCTAATTGAGGAGAGAGAATGGCAAAAAAAGGACACTTTCACTTGGCATTGGGTCCTAAATTTTGGCATGGATTTGTAAGTCTATACTGGGTCCTCAAATAACTATTCAATTTCTCAATAACCTCTATACATTCTTATACACAAGGAGGTTTACATGTTTTTAGGGCTACAAGGAATGAGTCCAAATGAGAACTTTTGGTGCAAAATGAGTTCTTGGGGGTAGTTTGAGACCTCCAAATGAGTTTTTTTAGGTTTGATATGATATGTATATGGATTACAAGTATATATAATGCATTGGAGAAGATTAACTCAAGTTTTGACACTTATAAGCAAGATTGGCCTAGTGAGATGAAGGGTTTTCAAGACACCTAAGGAGATGGATGATGATTGCCACTAAGATGTCAGTTGGAGAGATTCCAAAACTAATGAAAGGTGTCAAGAGTAAATATGGAATGTAACTGAACATAATATGATATTGAATAATGCCATTTATCCTCTCACAAGCCAAGAGAAGGGGTGGTTTTGAAGAGAAGATCAATGTGTCAAATAAGGTTTAAAACTTCCACACCACTTAGAGTAGAAGACAGTCTTTAGGAGACCAACAATTATCCTTGAACACTTGATAGGGTAGTTTCATACCTCTCTTCTTGCTTATAACTCATGATACACTTGTCATCTCTCTCTCTTTTATGCCCTTCTCCTTATTATCTCACAGTTCTCTATATATTTAGCCTTGATAGGCTATGTTTGTATCTTCCACCTGGGTATGGAGAATCCATACCCATTTTAAATCCTTTTATCAATGATAAAATTCTAGTTTTACCTCATCTTTTGACTGATTTTAATGTGCATGCTTGACTAGTTGATCTTGCTAAGTGATAGTCTTGCTTGTTTGGCATGTTTATCCTTTTATTGCATGCGTATTCAATTTGAAACTTCTTTATAGGTCCTTTGCAGTGTTTAAGTGGAGTTTAAAATATTGAGTGAGTTTTCTTCTCATTAGTGTCATTTCATGACCTCTTGACTAGTCCTCCTAGCCCAAACATTCTTCATAACCTTGATGAGAAACATTGATGTAGAGAGGTAGATTTGGAGTGGTATTTTTATAGGTTATTCTCATGTTTTAAGTGAATTTATATCTAGTTGGGAGTGGTCTAAATTATTTTGTGCATCACCTCCATTAGAGTAGGTTTCTCTCTCTCTTTATTACAAGTTGATAGAGTAGTTTGATGACCCTCATTGATACATCAAGGGTCTATCCCTTTAACTTGGATATTCACCTCTCCAATAGGCCACCCACAACTTATTGTCACCAAATCTTGCACCCTAGAAGAGGGTGTTCAAGCCTCTTCTAGATTTGGGCAACATGGAAACACTTCCAGGTATGTGGGTGTACCCATAGTGGAAGTGAGCCTCTAGATTTAAGGGCTAGCTCCCTGAATCTATCTTGAAGTGCTTTCACCTATGCTAATGCTTGATTGTGGGGAAAAGAGTTAGAATTTACATGAATTGAACCTATTCTATTGGAGTTATACACAAAAATGTTTTCACATGACCATCACATTTCATTCACTAAGAAATAAAGCATATAAACTAGTCTGAAAGTCTTAAAAGATTCTAACATGAGTGTTTCAATATAGAGGGGAGATCTATGAAGCAACACACTACAAATGAACCAAAGGGAAAATTGCACACTCAAAGGATAATCATACACTTGAAAGGATCCTAAAATACTTGACTACACTCTATATGACCTATTAGAATGAGAGTTTCTTGTAGAAGACATGAAAGGACAATGAAAAGCAAAAGATAGAATCACTGAAGTTAACCATTCATCACTTTGCACACTCGAACAAGATATTCTTGAACTCAAAACTAAATTGATTGAATTATTCTAAGGCAAAATGTGACATCAAATTAGTAGGGCTTTGCCATACTGAGTGTGGTCTATCTTACAAAGGTCAAAATGGCAGCTACTTATAGAATTTTAGAGAGAGGAGAAAGAATGAAGCTCAAAGGTCACTAGAACACATATCTAATTGATAACTAGTTACATTTTAGGGGACTGGAGTATGAAACAGACCATGATTGCTTCCCATGACAAATGTCCATATAAACCATGATAAACTCTCCAAAATGGTGCAAAGACTCTTCAACTAAACTTTGTGAAATTACCTTCATCATGGATCATCTCTTGAGCATTTGAAACTGAATTGGAGAGAGTTGACACATATGTACTATCTGAAGGAGGTTGAAACATGATATGACAATCATAATATGTGATTTTAATTGATATCTATCTTTTAGACACCTGTATTCATCATCTACAGTCATTCATTACTTTCCTAGACTTCATTCTTCAGATTTGGCAGCCATTATTCATCTTGGGTCTTCAATTGAGCTTTCATGGTGGCATATGAGTCTAAAGAGCTTACTTTGCTAAAAAATCCTTGATCTTACATATTTGGCCAGATGGCATTCCTTTTCCATGTTACTCATTTCATTATAAACTATACCTATTGTCATTTGGACATGTAGCCTCATCTTATCCATCTAGAACCTTATCGAATTTACTTTGTCGATCTCGTTTAGAGTTTCTTTGATTTGACCTTCAATGCTAGCCATTGATCATTGATATAGGGTCCCAAAATTATGACATATAATAGCATTCCATTCAGTCTGAGCTCCTTAACCTTTGAATCTCACGCACACTATTAGATCTGGATGTACATTCGAATGCCAATCATTGGATCCACCTCCATTTGAATTCAAATGACTACTTTATGAGACTCTATTTTGATATCCACATGCCTGTCATTGACGTTCACATGATCACTATTGATGTCCACATTATCGTTACAATTTAAACCCCAATGGTTAATTGTCAAGACTTTATTTTGACATTTGCATGTCCATCATTAACATTTATATTACCATCATTGACATACATGCACCCATCACAATTTGAACCCTAATGGTTAATTGTCAAGGCTTGATTTTGACATCTACGTGACCATCACTGTCTACTTATTATACTTTAAAGATTTTTATCTCAAGATAGAGAGCTTGTTAAGACACCATATTTGTAGGAGATGTTCTTATCACTAAGGGCATTGATTGCATGTGATATTTTGGCCATGTGAGGCTTTTTGAGCACATTTATAATATGCACAAGTGAGCTGATCCATCTATTTCTACATGACATCCCATGATGGTTAGGTCCAGTTATAGTTATGTTATGAGATTTTGCTTAATCATATATAGTTTCAATAAGTTTTTGAGGCATATGAAAACTTTTCCATGACTCTAAACTTCTTGAACACCATGAAAACCTCTTACTTGCATATAAGACCCCAAAATGACCCCTAAGTGACTCATATTGACATAATACTTAATTAGACTATGACCAAGGCTAAAATGACATTAAATTACATCAAATAAACTATAAAACAACCTATGACACTATGTTAAACCCTTATATAATCTTTTGACTATAAGGTGGTTGAATCATTTTGACTTGTGGTCAAAATGGTAAACATCTTTGGTGATTTTCCAAAGGTGGTATGCTTGCTATGCCATGACTAGTTGCTTAATCCTATCCATTGGGATATGGAGTCACATGTACACTAGTTAACACACAGATTTCCTTTGGAAACACACCAAACAATAAGAATAAGACACAAGACAAGAAACACACATGTGCTCAACTAGAACACTTAGGAAACATAACACACACCTATCCTAATATTTAGAAAACCTCATCTTGAGGTGAAACATCTGATCACACCTCAACTAGGGTAAAAAATGGTTCCCTTGTCATCTTCATCACTCCATGAAGGTAACCTAGCATGAGGAGCATGATCATCACCAATCACTTGCATATGTAGGCGATCAAGAAGTTTATCACCTTTAAATCTTCTTAGGTCTACGAGTGAACTATCTAACACCTTCGTGAATGATATTTATTACTCTCTAAGAGCCTTGGTTATAGTTTTAACTATTATGATCTCCATCATATCCATTAGATGTTCTCCAAAAAAATGTAGACTGGAATGTATGACAGTCTTTTCAACCTTATCTTCTTCAAGGATAGGAAGTGCTTGAGGTTTGAAAGCATCAAGATCCTCTTATTCATGATCCAATACCTTTGGATATAGATCAATATTAGGTGGGTATCTTGACTATTCTTGGGGCACAATAACTTTTACCTTAACCTCATTATCCATGTCTACAACTTCTTAGACACTAACATAATCAAATTGCTTCATGACAATATATTCTTGATCAAAATAATGACCTTCATCTTTATGCTTGATATAAAACTTGTCAACATGATCATTAGTCTCATTAGCAACCTTGACATTAGACATAAAATATCTTATTGAAAAGGGATAATTACCCAATTTGTCAAACTTCTTGCATATGGCATTAAGCTTTTGCCATAGTTGTTCTTCATTCACAACATGAGACTCTTCTTCATGCTTATTGAGACAATCAACATCATGTTTATTAGAGGCATTAACCAAATTAGATGTAGACCTCATGAGAGGAGGAGTAACATTACCAAGCTGATCAAACTTATGACATATGACATCAAACCTTTTCCACAAATCATTCTCATCCACCTCATGAGTGTCATCATCCAAAGCATCCTCATCAATGACAAGGATAAAGAGATAATTTTTCCCACTATGGTTCTCAATTATATTCATCAATATATGATCATCATGTTCATGAATCATATAGTTACCTTCAACAACATGAGAATGTTTGACACTCACCTTAGCTCCTTCAAATGGCTCTTCATGAATGATATAAGTCCCAAGGTCAGTTTGTTCAAAGTATGCATAAAGATCATGTCCATATGCATCTACACCATACTCATACAAAAATAAATCAAATTTTTCTTCAAGTTTAGAAGCTTCATCATCCACATTAGACTCCTCCTCATGAACAACACAAGTTAAGTTAGAACTTATTTCAATGTATGGTTCAATGTGAAACCTTGCAAGAGGTTGAGCTCTAATGGTCACTTTGGTCTCATATCTTGTCATAAAGGCCAAGAAGGACTAGTCAGCTGAGAGATAGACACTTATCTTAGCTGCAAAGTCTCTTGACAGGAAAATTACAAAGTGAGTTGGGAGGTTGATAATAAGTATATCTTGAAGTATAGGAAAACTAGGACAATCATGTAAGAAGACCCCCAATTTTTTTATTAGCCCTATGGTCTTAACATGTGTACCATCTAGCTATATCACTCCTTTTCTATGAGGCTCATATTATAGGCCCAACATATCAGCTATAACTTTGGGCATGACTGAGGTAGAGGCTCCACTATCAACTATGTAATTGTGAACCAAATGTCATCCTATATGAGAGTGAGGTAAAATGGAGGAGGTTTCTTAGTCCTAGTAAATGGTTCAAAAATAGTATTAGGATCATTTTAAAGGATAAAATGACTATTACTTTGATTCGAAGATGAAGGACTAGTAAGAATAGTGGATAATTGATTTTGCAACAACTCTTTTTGGCTAGGCATATGAAGGATATCCCATAAGGTAATATATGCTTTGGCACTTTTCAAGGAATCCACTATGTTTAGAACACTAATACTCACCTTTTATTGAGTCCTTGGATGTAAATAATTGCTTGAAACTTGAGGAATGGAGGCACCTTGATAATTAATTGTCACATTTTGACTGGATGGAGGTGTACAAGCTTTTGGAACTATCATATTTATAGCCATGCCTTGATACCTTGCAAGAGGATTTGGTAAGCCTATTGGCATTCTACTACCACCTCCTAGAGCCTTCCTCTTGGCTCTAGTATTGTCTGCAATTGAGGCTATTTGATTGAGTACAAAAGTGTCTTCCACTAAGAAACTGGTGAAGATTTCACCTTCAGGTTACCAACCCTCATTAACTTGCATCATCACTTCATCTTCAAATGATAGGAGGTGAGTAACTCCTTGGAAAATAAGAGCTTTCCCTCCACCTTCATTAGCATCCATGAATTGGATTTATTACCAATCTTCTCCTTGTACCAAATTGCTATGAATTAGTATCATCTCTCTTGCATTGGTGGTAGAGTTAGGATTATTGAAAATATTGTCATTGATGTCAAAGGTCTAGCATTATTGGTGATAAAGGCCCCATAGAATTTAGTGGTATTTTTAATGTTTATATCTTGGCTAAATATGTGTTAATATTTATTTAATATTAACAAATATATTTTTGGTTGTATAAAGTCAAAAGAGGGCCCATGGAGAAGTCAAAGAGTCACAGGGTAAAGATAAAAGAGGAATGGGACACATTTTCCCATGAAGAGTCATTTTGAGGAATTTCAAGAGTCACCAAGTGAAGACAAAAGAGGAAGGGCACAATTTATCATGAAGGGAAACTTTGAGGAATATGAAAAAGTCACCAAGATAAAGACAAAAGGGGAAAGGATGCATTTGCTCATGAAGGGTCACCATGTGACTTTTCAAATGCAAGGATTTGAAGGGTCATGCAAATGTGGTACCATTTTCTATGAGCATTGAAGGGTCACAAAGGGTAAATGCCAAAGGTCATTTGGTAAGCTATAAATAAAGGCTTGGGAAGCTATTTTTAATAAGTGTGAGAAAGAGCATGGTTTGTAATTGTTATATCTTGCTTAAAAGAGCATAAGAGAGAAAAGAAAGAGATATATTAATGTGTTATCATTTGTTGAGAAATCAACATTGAGATATAATTACGTGGTATACATAATAGGGGTTGGTGCTCCTGTGTGTTGGTGCTCAATAAAGGGGTTGGTGCTTATGCAAGTTGGTACTTGCAAATATTATAGTTTGAGTTGGTGCTCATTCATATACTTGAGATTGTTCTCCATGGTTTTTCCCATTTTGGGTTTCCACATTAAAATATAGTGTCTCTCTCTCTCTTGTGTTGTGTTTATTGTTTTAGTTTTATTGCATATCTTGAATGTATGGTTAAGTGGAATTTGATTAAGTAAAAGTTTATAAGATATATGATATATTGATTCACCCCGCCTCTCAGTATATGCCATGCTTAATAATTGGTATCAGAGTAGGTTCCTTCAGAAAGAGTTTAACAACTTGAAGGTAAATTAGGGAAAGCACAATGGCCAAACAGCTAAAGAAGGAGAATCAAGAATTGAAATCTATGGTCGAGGATCTTAAGGAACATGTATGTATCTTGGATTCTAAGTTGGCTATAGAAGCAAAAGAAGATAAGATGTTAATTTAGGATCTTAAGAATTAGCTAGAGATTGCATATTCAAGTTCAAGTTTGAAATCAAGAGAAGAAGAGTGTAATCAGTTGAAGGTTGAGTTAGGTTCTTTGAAGGATAAGCATGACAGGCTCATAATCAAGGTTGAGAAAGATCATGAAATATTAGTCCATGATGAGAAGGATGCAAGTTTTGAAGGCAAATTGAAGAAGCCAATTAGGTAGCCCAATGCCTTTAGGTTTTCTAATTCTTTTCATGGCCATTATTTTTTTTGTCATCATGTTGGTCATAGGGAAAGAGACTGCTTGAGGAGAAGCACTCAGTCAAACAGAGATTTCAATCATATTCAAGAAAAAGGTATGAGAAATGTTGTCTATTTTTGTTGTCATAAGGTTGGCCATATTTCTTAATTATGTCCAAATAGAGTAAAGAGATCCTCAAGGTATGTCAAAGGATACGAAGCCCCTAGAAAGTATGAGAAGGGCCAAACTCAGGTTTGGAGACCTAAGATAGTAAAGGTTGATCAGGTTGAGTCTAAGAGTGAGAATAGATTACTTGCTACAATGGAGAAAGAATCATACAGGATGGACTACGTGGAACTCTTGTTATCAGGAAAGATAGTGAATATTAGTCATAAACATCTTAAAAAACAAAGAGAATCTCTTGTTACATTTGAGCATGGGCCTTGTCAAGATAAAATAGTTGTAAGAGTTGAGAAGATGAACAACAACATGGATGTTGAGGTTAGTGAGTCAAAGAAGTTAAACATGCTTAAACGAATTATAAGATAAAGATGCAAGAAGATCAAGGAAGTAACAGAGGAGATGTGTGCATCTCTTGAGATTTTGTTCTAGGGCCCTTTGTGTGGGGTGTCTCTTTTAGGCTTTAAGGAGACACTTTACAAAAAAAAAAATGAAGCATGGTGGATGCATGTTGGGTCTTAGCTGTGTTGCATGATAAGAAAGTCATGAAGGTGAGTTGACAGATTAATTTGTATATCAATTGAGGGGGAGAAGTATAGGAATAGGTACATGAACATGTACAGGAATAGGTTCAAAAATAAGATGTTATAGTAAGGGGAAGTTACTTCATGTTTTTAGTTGGTTCAGTTTGTAGTTTATGCAGGTCTCATTTTTAGGTTAGCATGTGCATTATAAGTTTTCATAATGTTATATTTTTAGTTTTAGGTTGCCATCAATGGAAAAGGGGGAGAATGTTGAAAATACTGTCATTGATGTCAAAGGTCTAACATTATTGGTGATAAAGGTCCCATAGCATTTAATGGTATTTTTAATGTTCATATCTTGAATAAATGTGTGTTAATATTTATTTAATATTAACTAATATATTTTTGGTTGCATAAAGTCAAAATAGGGCCCCTGGATAAGTCAAAGAGTCACAGGGTAAAGATAAAAGAGGAATGGGATACATTTTCCCTTGAAGAGTCATTTTGAGGAATTCCAAGAGTCACCAAGTGAAGATAAAAGAGGAAGGGCACAATTTCTCATGAAGAGACACTTTGAGGAAAACAAAAAGTCACCAAGATAAAGAAAAAAGGGGAAAGGATGCATTTTCTCATGAAGGGTCACCATGTGACTTTTCAAATGCAAGGATTCGAAGGGTCATGCAAATGTGGTGCCATTTTTCATGAGCATTGAAAGGTCACAAAAGGTGTATTTGGTAAGCTATAAATAAAGGCTTAGGAATCTATTTGTAATAAGCGTGAGAAAGAGCATGGTTTATAATTGATATATATTGGTTAGAAGAGCATAAGAGAGAAAAGACAGAGATATAATAATGTGTTATCATTTGTTGAGAAAGCAACATTGAGAGATAGTTGTGTGGTATTGACAATAGGGGTTGGTGCTCACAAATTAGTTGTTATGTTGGTGCTCCTACAAGTTGGTGCTTGTGAATATTATAGTTTGATTTGGTGCTCATTCATATACTTGAGATTGTTCTCTATGGTTTTTCCCACATTGGGTTTCCACGTTAAAATATGGTGTCTCTCTCTCTCTTGTGTGGTGTTTATTATTTTAGTTTTATTGCATATCTTGAATGTATGGTTAAGTGGAATTTGATTAAGTAAAAGTTTATAAGATATATGATATACTGATTCACCCCCCTCTCAGTATATTCCATGCTTAACAAGGATTATATGCATTGGCAGGCCTATTGGAGTTAGGATGCCATTGACCTCTTCCTCTTCCATATTGCTGACCAAATTATTGCTGTAAGGATATGAATTTTGTTGGGCACCTTTCTGCATATTTTCTTATCTATTTTGAGCCTCTAAGGCTAGGAACTTTTCTTTCTTGGCATTAGGAATTTGGGCCACATCTGGAATGTTAGCAGAAGTATGAGACAATGGAGCCATAGACACCTTAGGAGGCAATATTCTATCTTGGATGAGACCATTCTCAGATTTGATGGAAAATTTATATGCTTTGGGGAGAGTGGAACCCCCCATAGATTGAATCATGATAGCAATTTTAGTACTAATGGCTCTCAAGTAGGTAGGGAACACAAAACTAGGAGGCGACCTCATAGGAAGAGGCAATCTATTCCAAGTATTATGAAACCTCTCATTGAAATCATGCATTTTTTTATTTAGGGACTCTTTTGATCACATTAAGATGATGTATGAGAGAAGCATGGTAACTCTCATTTCCAAATCTTGAGGTCAGCAACACTCCAAACTCATCCCATGGTGTGATGTATCCACCTTATAGAGTTTTATACCAAATAAGAGCCTTCCCTCTAAGGGACATGGTAAGGAGTCTAAGAGCAATGTTCTCTTAAGTGATATTATGGAAGATACAAAAATTGGAAACATCCCTAATGTGTTCATTAGGTGTAACATAACTTTCACCATTGAATAGGGGCACACCTTTTGTAGCATTAGTAGGGATGGCATCATATACTTGAAGATGAATTGGATTTTTAGTATTAAAGGCATGGAAGGCATGAGGTCTAGCCATATCTTCTTCAAACTCTTCAAAATCCTCAATTTCTTCAACTTCTTCCTATTTATCAAAATCTACTAGTTCTCCAGAGGGCAGATAGGCTGAGGATATTGAATATTAAGGGGAAGTCCAAGTTGAATAGGTGGATTAATGGGGTTGAACACTCTACTATAGGATGACCTCATGAGAACCATTATTTATGAGAGCAATTTTATAACAAGATAATGGTCTTGAACTATATTTTACCTTGATGAAGTTTCCAAATGTTGAATAGCACACCAATTTGCAGTTGATGTTGTTAAGATCAACATTCACCTTGAAAAATTATCTTGAAGATAATGGGTCCCACTAGGCATGCCAGAATTATTGTCACCAAATATTACACCCTAGAAGAGGGTGTTCAAGCCTCTTCTATATTTGGGAAACATGGGAACACTTCCAGGTATGTGGGTGTACCTATAGTGGAATTGAGCCTCTAGATTTAAGGGCTAACTCCTTAAATGTATCTTAAAGTGCTTTCACTTATGCTAATGCTTACTTGTGGGGAAAAGAGTTAGAATTTACATGAATTAAACCTATTTTAATGTGGTGATACACCAAGATTTTTTCCACATGACCATCACATTTTATTCACTATGAAATAAAGCATACCGACTAGTCTTAAATTCCTAAAGGATTCTAACATGAGCGTTTCAATATAGAGGTGAGATGTAAGAAGCAACAAAAGGTAAATGAACCAGAGGGAAAATTACACACTCTAAGGAAAATCATACACTTGAAAGGATCCCAACACACTTGAATACACTCTATATGACCTGTTAGAATGAGAGTTTCTTATATAAGACATAAAAGGACAAGGAAAAGTAAAGGATAGAATCACTGAACCTAACCATTCATCACTTTGCACACTTAAAAAATATATTCTTGAACTCAAAACTAGATTTATTGAATTATTATAAAGCAAAATGTGACATGAAACTATCATGGCTTCACCATACCAGGTGTGGTCTATTTTACAAAGGCCAAAATGGCAACTACTTATAGAATTTTAGAGAAAGGAGAAAGAATGAAGTTCAAAGGTCACTAGAACACTTGTCCAATCAATAACCAATTACATTATAGAGGATTGGAGTATGAACCAGACCATGAATTATTCCCAAGAAAAATGTCCATATAATCCATCACAAACTCTCCAAAATGGTGTAGAGACTCTACAACCAACCTTTGTGAAACTGCCTTCATCATGGATCATCTCTCAAGCATTTGAAATTGAATTAGAGAGAGTTGACACATATGTACTATCTAAGGGAGGTTAAAACATGATATGATAGTCATAATATGTGCTCTTAATTAGTAGCTATCTTCTAGACACCTATATTCATCATTTGCAATCATTCATTTCTTTTTTGGACTTTGTTCTTCATATTTGGTAGTCACTGTTTATCTTGGATCTTTGACTGAGCTTTCATGGCGGCATGTGAGTATGAAGAGCTTGCTTTGCTATATAATCCTCAATCCTACATAGTTACCCATGTGTAATTAACTTAATTAACCACATTGATCATTCCATTATAAACTATGCCTATTATTGTTTGGACATGTAGCCTCATCTTGTCCATCTGGAACTTGGTTGAATTTGCTCTGATGATCTTGTTTGGAGTCTCTCTGATTTGATCTTCAATGCTAGCCATTGATCATTGATTCAAGGTCCTAAGATTATGATATCTAGTATCATTGCATTTAATCTAAGCTCCTTGACCTTTAAATCTCACTCATAGTATTGGATTTGGATGTACGTTCGAACTCCAACCATTGGATCTACCTCTATTTGAATTCAAATAACTACTTTATGAGACTTTATTTTGATGTTTGCATGCCCATCATTGACATTCATGTGACTGTCATTGATGTTTGCATGCCCATCATAATTTGGACCCTGATGGTTAATTACCAAGATGTTATGTTGACATCCACATACCCGTCATTGACATTTACATGGCCATCATTGATGTCTGTATGCCCGTCATAATTTGAACCCGAATGGTTAATTACCAAGGCTTGATTTTGACATTCGCATGATTGTCATTGTTTGCTTATTCAACTTTGAAGATTTATATATTGAGATAGAGAGCTCATCAAGATGCCATATTTATAGGGGATGTTCTTGACACTAAGGGCATTGATCACATGTGATCTTTTGGCCATGCAAGGCTTTTTGAGCACATTTATAATATGTAAAAGTGAGCTGACCTATCTATTTCTACATGATGTCCCATAATGGTCAGGTCCAATTAGAGTTATTTAATGAGATTTTACTTAATCCTATATAGTTCCAATAAGTTCCTAAGGCATATGGAAACTTTGCCCATGACTCTGAATTGCTCAGACACCATGAAAACCTGCTACTTGCATATAAGACCCCAAAATGACCCCTAAGTGACTCATATTGACATAAGACTTAATTAGACTATAACTAAGGCTAGAATGACATTAAATTACATCAAATAAAATACAAAACACCCTATGACACTATGCTATATCCCTATATAAGTTTTTGATTATAGGGGTTGACCCAGTTTGACTTGTAGTCAAAATGGTCAACACAGCCTTGAGGTTTTTCCATGTTATTCCAAATTTGAAAGGATTGAACTACCTTCCAAAGGGTGCAAATTTGGTTGATAACAATTTTGGCACACTCAATGGGACTAAGGTCCAAATTAGTGAAAGAATTATTAGTGTTGTTCTTCTACATATCAGCCTTTGGAGGTATTCAAAACATCAATGGTGACTCCATGCATAATCAATTGGTTCTAGCAGCCCAGTCACTTGTTCAAAGTATGTTATATTCTCAATTCATGGTCTTGATGAAGTTGTTATGGTTGAGTTTGAAGTGAATTTTATTTTCATGAAAGTTGATCCCTATCAGCCTCACTATGATCCTTATCAACCTTATCATGAGTCATATCAGTCCTACGATCAACCTACATTCCCTTTAAATGATTATGATGTTGTATATGATCAACCTTTTCAAGCTTAAGATGTCCCTAGCCTATATAGCCACTTCTCAAACCCATCCATTTAGGGTTTGGAGCAAAATCTCTTAGGTTATGAGAGGTACATGATAGGGCTTAATACATAAAGGGAATATGGTCAAGATATCCTTAGTCATCTCATTCATGATATGAGAGACTCATTGTAGCTAATGAAATAAGAATGGGCACCTATTGAGAGAGAAAATTGGCAAAGCCTCTCAAGTGAAATGTTGGATGTAAGTGGTCTCATTCAAAAAATAGAAGATATGCTAAGAGTTCATGAAGGATAGTAGGTTCAAACGTATCATCCCCATGTGTCTTCATATATACCATCTTAACCCTCATATGTGCCACCCATTCTTACCTAAGAGACCTTTCCAAGTGAGCTTCAATGTATTTCAAATATTTCATATGTTCCTCAAACCTTCTCTTCTTGAAATTCAATACAAGAGAGCTTTCAAAAGAAGAAGGAGATTGTTGTTGAGTAACCTATTATTGAAAACCAAGATTCCACTTCTCTTCCTCAAAAACCCCCCAATAAGTATTTTAAGACTCCAAGCTGCAATCAAGTGGTGAGATCATGGAGTAATTAGGGTGAGACAAGCATATATTAGGGAGTTGAAGTTAAGGAGGAATCTAAACCTATGCAAGTCTCTCCCATCCCTCCTCAAGAGCCCTCTTGTATCTCATATCAACATTCTTGTGTTCCTTATCCTCATGAGGCCACTAATTACCTTAAAGAAAATCTATTCCAAGAGAGTATAGACAAGCAAATTGAAGAGTTGGAGTTGAAAATGAATGGACTTGATTCAAACCAAGAACAAAAGATTAAAGTCAAAGAAAGCCTTGTACCCATTCACACTCCATTTCCTTCTCCCCAAGAATATTTAGCTTTTCCATCTTGGAGGTATTTCCATGAAGGTTTTCAAAACAAGAAGGAGGCTATAGTTGATAAGAATGAAAATCAAGTTCCATCTTTGGAAGAGCCTCAGGAAGGCTATGAGAAGAGTGAAGTGCTTGTTGAGATTGAAGTGTTCATTGCCCAACTCAACTTACTTTTATTTCAAGAGTTCTTAGAAGAGTATTCCATATCCAAGACCCCAAGTTGCAAGAATGATCCTTCAATTTTCAAGCCTATCCATGATCCATCTATCATAATTTATACTCCCTCTCCAATTCTTAAACTTATCCATCAACCTCCCACCATCTCCCTTTTTGAAGAGGAACCTATCCTATGGGTAGAAAATGAAGAAGAGATTGAAACTACAAGTGTGGTTTAAAGAGAGTATGAATAAGATAATTCAAGTGTATATGATGAAGAATTCACTATTGGTACTCCTCTTAGTGAAGATAAACACAAATTAGTCTTCATAAATGAAGAAAGGAATGACTTTGTTGATGCTACATCTACCTATGAGGAGAGTAATAAGATTACTACCTAGCCAATGATTGAATTTATGGAGACATGAAAGAAAAGGCTCTTGAGAGGAATATAATACTACCTAATCTTGTTGAGTCAAATAAGCAGGTTCAAGGAGATGCGATAGAACTATTTGCATATGTTCAAGGAATATGAAGGTTTTGAGAAGTTGGCACCTCTAGGAGAATAAGATTAGGTTGATGATAAAGAATACAAAGCTCCTAATGAGCAAATATGTCTCGAAGATCATCACGAAGAATTTCAAGTCCATGATAGAGTAATTTATGATGAAGACATTCTTTAAGATAAACAAGAGATTAGATTGACAAAACCAATAGAGGCTAAGGCTGTTGCTGCCTTCATGGAACCAAGAAGACCTATGGTAGAAGTATTGGGAAGTTTGTAATGAATTTGAGGCTCTTCAAGGGCCTATACCTCCTTTTAGTGAAATTGAAGTTGTTCTTGAGGCTACCTCACTCCTTGAAGGACAATGTGAGAATCTCAAATGTATCAATTTTGAGGCTGCCCCTATGAACCAAGAGATGGTCATGTTTAAGATTAACACAAGTATCAAGAAGCATATGAAATATAATAGGAATATATCTTCATAGGATATTGATTTGCAATTGTCACTTTACTTGAAAGCATGCCAAGAAGATTGGCAAATAAGAGGATGATAAGGATAATAAGATCAAGGTTAAAGAGGCAGCTTGACTCATGCCATTTGTCATATCATGGAGTGAAGGATCCAAGAAACTTATCCTTTAACCTAGGAGGAAGAGGAAAAGTTTAGGTTAGTTGTGTATTTTAGTTTACTTATGTTGTTTTTTTATGTTCCCTAAGTGCTTGTTAGCACATGTGTGTGTTTGTCTCCTTTGCTTTATGCATTGTCCTTTTTTTGTGTGTGGTTTAGAGGTTAAATCAGTTTGTTTTATCATGGTCAAGGTCCGGTTAGGTCTGAATTTGAGTGCCAATAACTCCATTTCCCAATAAAAGGACAAGGTTATTGGTCTATTTAGCATAACACACATGCTACCCTCATGATCACCAATTTATTGACCAATTTTGACCCCCAAAGTCAAAAGGTCAACCCTTATAGGTGAAAAATTGAGTTTCATGTCTTGATAACCTAGTGCAAAGCCTTTTCATTCCTTGGTGGTCTTCAAATAGTCTTTATAAGGTCTTATTAGCAAAATTTAAGGTTTATTTGGAGAAGTTAAGGTAATGTCTTATTTTGGTCTTGTAGTGGTCTGGTCATGTCATGAAGCAATGAGAGTTGGTAGTGAGGTGTAATAATGTATTTAATATCTTATTCAAGTCATTTAAACCCTCCATCACCTTGTATAATCATTTTATGTTAATTTGGAAAGTTTAAGGTTCTTTTATGGACTTCAAGGTAATGTTTTATGAGGAAAAAGGTGATTTTTGCTAATTTTCATGTATGTCAAAGCCCAAAAAAGTGAATGATCTATACTAAAACTATTTTTAAGGTCCATGGAGTAGTTACATAAGTCCATATATGTTAGCAAGTCAGAAAGAGGTTAGAATCTTTATTTTCAATGCCTAGAAGGGAGTTTAATGCACTTGTACAAACTTCAAAAACTCATTTTTAGAAGAAAAAGTTGTAGACAGCCTCTTGGGATTATATAGGTAAAAATCATGCTTGGAATCAAGTTTTAGGTCTCACAAATGTAGAAAACTCTTCGTTCTCCCCATCTCTACCTTCACAAGCTGAAAAAGGCAAAATTCAAATGCATGGTATGGCCAAGAGAGAGAAAGTTGGAGTCTAAAACTTAGAGAAATGTTAGGGGTACTAATTATATTCAATTTAGTGGCATTGGTTTTAATATTCATGTCCCCTCCTCTATGAATAATTGTTAAGAGTGATAGGAGGTCACTGTGTCTTCTTCATCCAAACAAGGTATGATTTTGCTCATGTTTCTTCATTCCAAAATTAAATGGAGGAGAATTATTTGTTTGGGATGTTTTAATTAGGTTAAGAGAGTCATTTTAGTGTTGGTTTCATAAATAAATTCAATCTTGGTTTGTGTCTTTAATAAGGAGAAAGATGTCTCAAGTGTGTGAAAGATGTCACCCTACTGCAAGTGTTTTCATTGACTTGAATGTTTGTTACCTTTAGAAGCTTCTAAGTGCCTCATAATTCATATAAAATCCATAAATATTATATACTTCATATGATCTCTCCTTGAAAATGGTTCTTTGTAGATATCCCTTCAAGAGATATTATGTTTTTTGCTCTTTGAAAAACATGGTCTGAGCACCAATGTTGGCCCAAGTGGAAATAAAAAACCAATGTAGCATGAGATAGTACTATTAAAAATGTTATAATTATAAGTTAATGAGATGTGAGATCAAATTGTACTCTCAAACAAGGTTATAAGGTGTTTCAGTCACTCACAAGTTTGCAGACCTGTAAGTGAGCATTCATGGGGTCTAAGTTCCATGTTGAGTATGTTCAAGCAGTGGATAAGATATGGTAATCTAATTCAAACACCCATGTGTCCTTGATAGACCTTATGGCATCATTAAGAAGCATGAATGAGTGGAGAGAACCAATTCTCAATACATAAGCTTGTATAGGCACTGACTCTATGCACAAGCCTATACATACAAATGAACAAATTCTAAGATGGTATAATGCTTAGTCAAAATTTTATAGGTTATTGAGAAGGTGATAGGGAGTTATCAAAGAATTGACACAATTTACAAGATTTAAGATTCAAGAAATTGGTTGTTCTCAACAGCCTATAGAAGTAAGAGAAGAGACCTACAGGTTACAAACCTGTAGGTTATCTTTTTAGACAAAAGATATTTGTTCATGCAAAGAAAAGTGTGTACTGGTAACATGAATTAGTATAAATGTGAGAGGAGATACAAACTATTGAATACACCTAAAATTTGTTAAGGTGTGGAGCTAAAAGCTTCAACTGTTTGCAGACACAAGGAAGGATGCTGAAGAACCGGAGCCACCGGCGTCGGCAGTATGACCGACGTCGGTTAGATGCAGTGGAGAAGGAGACCGGCGACGGCAGAGAGTCAGCCGATGTCGGTAGCACTAGACCAGTAGGGACCGGCATCGGTCGCCTGTGTATTTCTGGAACTGCTGTTGACGAACAGTCAGTTAAGTAAAGCGAGTGTTTGCATGTCAAGCGACTAATTATAGTCACGAGCTGCGTGTCTAATTATTGTAACTAGAGTTCTATTTTTTGTAAGCATGGGATCTTATTTATAGACCCATAAGGCATGTATTGTAATTGTATAAAGAAGGCAAGTAAAAGCATTGAAGCTAGCAAGGTCAAGGAGATCAGCTGAAGCATTCAAGGAGGGATAACAACTCAGGCTTTAGAGTTGTTGTGTTGAGCAAGAGAGAGAGGGAAGAAGGTCTTGAGGTGTGGCAAGCCTTTGAGGTGGAGAAAGAAGTGGCATCTTCCTTATTGTATTTTCTTCTAGTAATATTTAATACAAGAGTGTGTATTGTCTCTCAAATTCTTTGCTGTCTCAAGTTTCTAACTACTTTATCATTCTGGTATAATTTCGTGTTTAATTACATATAAGAAAGTAATCAATTGTGCTCTAATTGGTAGAGCTATAGATCCCCTGACAAGTGGTATCAGAGCTATGGTTTGCAGGAAGCAGGGTATTGTTTTTTTATTACAGGTCATTCACAAGGTTTTCTGATTGAGTGGGAGTTCAGCAATGGTAGAAGAAAGTAGACTACGAATGGAGAAGTTTAACAGTAAGAATTATCAACATTGGAGGATACAGATTGAGGACTATCTGTATCAAAAGGATTTGTACTTACTGTTGGGTGGGGTTACATGCAAGCCCACAGATATAAAGGATGAAGAATGGAATGTTCTTGATCGAAAGGCTCTAGGTTCCATAAGGTTGAGCCTTGCATCGTCTGTGATTTCCAACTTATCACAGTGTAAGACAATGGAAGAGTTGATAAAGTCCTTGGTGAATTTATACGAAAAGCCCTCGGCTTCTAATAAAGTATATCTTATGAAGCAGCTATTTACTTTGCAAATGTAGGAAGGTGGATCGGTACATACTCATCTCAGTGATTTCCATGGTTTGGTAAACCAACTAGCTTCAGTCAATATTGTTTTTGATGATGAGGTAAAGGCTCTCTTGATTTTATGTTCTTTGCCTGAAAGTTGGGATGGTATGGTTATGGCAGCAAGTAATTCTGCATCTGCTTCTAAAATCTTAAAAGTTGATGATGTTGTGAGTGTGATCTTGAATGAAGAAATACGCAGGAGAAACATAAGTGAATCATCAGGGAATGCTCTAAGTGTAGAAAGCAGGGAAAGGCAAAGGGAGAAGGTTGAGCAAGGGAAATCAAGGTCGGGAAGGAGATCCGAGTCCAAAGGTATTACCTACTGGTTTTGTGGAAAGAAAGGACATACAAAGAAGGAGTGTTGGTTGAGAGATAAAGAGAATCAACATGCAGGTATGGAAGAAGTAAATGATGCAAATATTGTGATGCAGGATGCTCTCATACTTTCTTCGGATAGTCAGGTAGGATCATGGATTTTAGATTCTGGTTCATCTTTTCATGCATCCCCAAACAGAGATTTGTTCTATGAGTATGAACAGGGAGATTTTGGAGTGCTCTATTTAGGGGATGGTACGCCTTGTCAGATAGTTGGCAAAGGGAAAGTGCAGCTGAGATTGCAGATTGACAACACATGGGTGTTGAAAGAGGTCATGCATGTTCCAATTTTGAAGCAGAGTCTGATTTTTGTAGGAAGGTTGGGAGATGAGGGATGCACAATAACCCTCACAGCAGATTCTTGGAAGGTTACCAAGGGAGCACTTGTTCTAGCAAGAGGTAAGAAAGTAGACACTCTTTATCTGTCTACTTGTATTACTGATTCTACTTTTGGTGTAGATTCGAAGATGTGGCCTAATAGGCTTGGTCACAAGAATAAGAAGGGAATGGAAGTTCTTGATTCAAAAGGTATGTGTTCAAATTTGGAAAGCATAAATACAGTTCATTGCAGAAAGAGAAAATTTGATGCTTTTGACAGGAACAAAGAAGCCTTGGTGTTTATGGAGGAGATGAAGGACAGAGATCAGTCATAGGGGCTGAATAAATCTGAGCAGGGCAGCATGGACAGAGGTTTGATCCAAGAAGAGCTCGCAGATGAAAATTTCATCACTTACAGGAACACACAGACACCGATGTCGGTCGCTTGGCACCGACGTCAGTCATCCAGATACCGACATCGGTCATGTGCAGACCAGCAGGGTCGGTAGGTCGGGCAGGAGAAGTCCGACATCGGTCATAAGGACCGACGTCAGCAGCGGGACACCAGCGTCGGCCAGGGAAATGACGTCAACAGTCTGGGTCAGTGCAGGGAATCGACATCGGTCGGGAGCAGACTGGGAGATGGCCTATATCGGTCACTAGAACGGATGTTGGGTGAATCAATTAGTCTCAAACACCCATGTGGAGGTCAGGAAAGGTATGTGAACCTATATTCATTGTTCACCTTCTTTATATTGCTTACTGATAGTCATGAACTAGGAAGATGGAAGAAGCAATGCAGGTAGAATCCAGAAACAGTGGGAGCTTGGCATGGATGAGGAGTGTGAGTCTTTGGAGAACCAAATAGGTATTTGTTGGTAGAATTGTCAGCTGGAAGGAAGCACTGGATAGAGGGATGGATTCCCATTTTAGAGAAGAGAGTGGATGGACACATGAGACAGAAGGCTATGGTATATGGTCTTGATTATGCTGCAGAACAATGGAGGTTTGACCATTGTATTTTATCTTTACCAGGTTGGATAATATTAGCTACATTATCTTGTTACTGTATTGTGTTACTTGTTGCAGGGTTTCATGTACAGGGAGTTTTCTGAGCTAAGGGTAGAGTTGGCTTAGAAGTGTGTCATGGAGAATTTGGGAGCAGCAAAATTCTTGTGGCATAAGATACAGGTATTGTATCATAGGTCTGTGTGGTGGTTGGTCTTCAAGAGTGACTTTGAAGAGGGATACAGAGCCTAAGGAACAAAATAGATGGTGTACAGGTACAGGTACAAGTTGCAGCTGTTTATCTCCAAGTGGGAGATTGTTAAGGTGTGGAGCTAAAAGCTTCAACTATTTGCAGACACAAGGAAGGATGCTAAAGAACCAGAGCCACCGGTGTCGGCAGTATGACCGACATCGGTTAGATGCAGTGGAGAAGGAGACCGGCGACGACAGAGAGTCGGCCAACATCGGCAGCACTAGACCAGCAGGGACTGGCGTCGGTCACCTGTGTATTTCTAGAACTGCTGTTGACGAACAGTCAGTTAAGTGAAGTAAGTGTTTGCATGTCAAGTGACTAATTATAGTCACGAGCTGCGTGTCTAATTATTGTAACTAGAGTTCTATTTTTTGTAAGCATGGGATCTTATTTATATACCCATAAGGCATGTATTGTAATTGTATCAAGAAGGCAAGTAAAAGCATTGAAGCTAGCAAGGTCAAGGAGATCAGCGGAAGCATTCAAGGAGGGATAGCAACTCATGCTTTAGAGTTGTTGTGTTGAGCAAGAGAGAGAGGGAAGAAGGTCTTGAGGTGTGGCAAGCCTTTGAGGTGGAGGAAGAAGTGGCATCTTCCTTATTGTATTTTCTTCTAGTAATATTTAATACAAGAGTGTGTATTGTCTCTCAAATTCTTTGCTGTCTCAAGTTTCTAGCTACTTTATCATTCTGGTATAATTTCGTGTTTAATTGCATATAAGAAAGTAATCAATTGTGCTCTAATTGGTAGAGCTATAGATCCCCTGACAAAATTTTGAGAGTCAAATGAAGGATAAGATGATTGAGTTTATAAGCTTTAGGCACTCATACATAGGTCTATGCACATAGACAAGAAAATGGAGGTTTGAAGATGCTACAAAAGGATAGTAGCCCAAGATAGTGGGAATGAACTTATATGAAGTTTTAATCCTCCCAAAATGCCATGGTATAGTTGAGAATACTAAATCAGAAGTTCAACATTCAGAAGACTCTCATTGACCACCTGTAGTCAAGCCTATTTGAAGAGATGCAAAGCTCACTTTCAAATATTCTAAAGAAGATGTGACATTCATATGAAAACTGAGGATTACATAGTAATGTGAGAAGAAGTCCTAAAAAGTTTACAATATCCTCAAGTTTGTAGGACCTCTATCCTTTGAAAATCTTAAAACCCAATCAATATGCATGGGTAACCTACATGCCTAATTGGATACTCAAGGTTGGTTGCAACTTAAAGAAGACAATGCAAGATTTTATGTTCAATATTGAAGTAGATAGATAGGTGTTTGAAGGAAGTAAATAGCAGAGAGACCCAAAAGAGGTTCAAAGGAATATGACCAAAATATTCTATAATCCTTGTAGTCACCTACAACTTAGTCATGGGATTCAATAAAGACCATATATGCCTACATGTATCAAAATGGTGAAGAATTGGTCTATTGAGGATGTAAAAAGAATATGAAGACCCTAAGAAGGTGGTAGGGACTCCAAAAAAACATGTTGCAATGTCTTAAACCTCTTCAATAAAGAGAAAATGATCAAACATAGTAAATGAGTGTTTTTTTTATAGGATTAGACTCATAGACCATAGGCATCAACTAGTAATGGTCATGATAAGTATAAAGAATAAGGATGGAAGAGGACTAATTTAAAATGTAAAGGTGAGTATTATAGATCTTACCAAGTCATTTAAAGTGCAAGACAAGATCAAGATAGCTCTCTCTAACTTGTTTTCTCTCTAGCCCTCACAAATGCACACTCAACCACCCGATAAGCTACCAACTTCTACTTGGATCTTCCATGATAAGGTGTATGGTGTAAAATGGTATTTGGAGGTGGTGGAGGGTCCCCCTAATTTCACTTTATGGCATTAGGAGAGAGAAAGAATTATTCTTTATGAATAATCCTTAATAACAAAACATGCCTAAAACCCTTCCTAAACCCTATATAAGAACCCGATGGGAGAAAGAGGCTTTATAATGGACCCTAATGGAAAAATTTAACCTCTAAATGATTTTGGTTATCTTATAATGAATCATGAGCACCTTGACATGGCAATGATTGGTATATATAGGTACAGGGGTGTCTGAAACAGGGCAAAATACATAACTATAGGTTTATTTATAGGTATATAGGGTATAAATTAGTTTATAAACAAATTTTAGAGGTTTATAATGATTTTAAAAAGGTTATACAACCTTATAAACACTTTTATAGGTCCCTTAAGATGATATACAAGCTCTGCAAGTCAGCTACTTGGTCAAGAAGGTAAAAACACACTATTTTGCAAGCTAAGTGGCCTATCTACAGGCTTATAAAGCACTTCAAGAGACCTATCCTTAGTGGCTTGAGTTGAATAAGGATGTTTCAAGCCTAAACAAACTCATTCCAAGCACTATAACCTGTAAAAAATATTGTAAAACACTCAAACTGTATCTCATGCCTGTCAAATGCCTATACTAGGGTTTTTAACCATTTCATGGTTGACCCATTCGTACAGGGTCTCAAGAGATAAAAGTTGATAAGAAGGTTAGCTTTGAAATGGTTAAAGTAAATCACACACTTCCCATAATTTTCACATGTGTGGGATTGATTTTTGGCTAAAACTCAATTTCTAGGTAAGGAGGCCTAATTGAGGCTGAATTAAGGAGAGAGAATGGCAGAAAAAGGATACTTTCACTCAGAGTTAGGTCATAAAATGTGGCATGGAGATGTAAAGACATACTAAGTCCTCAAATATGAACTTAATTTCTCAAGAACCTCTGTTAATCCTTCTACACAAGGAGGTTTACACATTTTTAGGGCTATAAAGAATGAGTCTTAATGAGAACTTTTGGTGCAAAATGAGTTCTTAGGGATAGTTTGAGACCTCCAAATGAGTTTTTTTAGGTTTGATATGATATGTAGATGAATTACATGGAGATATAATGCATTAGAGAAGATTAACTCAAGTTTTGACACTTGTAATCAAGATTGGCCTAATAAGATGAAGGCGTCTTAATACACCTAAGGAGATGGATGATGATTGCCACTAAGATGTTAGTTGGAGAAATTATAAAACTTATGAAAGGTGTCAAGAATAGATATATAATATAACTCAACATTATTTTATGTTTAATAATGCATTTTGTCCTCTCACAAGCCAAGAGAAGGGGTAGTTTTGAAGAGAAGATCAGCGTGTCAAGCAAGGTTTAAAACTTCCATGCCACTTGGAGAAAAATAACATATTTAGGAGACCAACACTTGTTCTTGAAAACCTTATGGGGTGATTTCATATGTCTCTTATTACTTGTACCTTATGAGACACTTGTCATCTCTCTCTCTCTCTCTCATATACCCTTCTCCTTCTTCTCTCACATTTATCTATATATTCACCCTTGATAGTCTATGTTTGTGTTGACCAATTTTTTATCCTGCAAACCAAAATTTGGCACCCCCTCCTTTTTATTTGCAAAGGTTGTTCAGTCCATGCTTTAGATAGATCATCCCTCTACTGCCTTGTGCAAAAAATGTTCTCTATCAGACCTTTCTAATGAAAAGGCCAAGTGTTTTGTCATTTTGCTTAGTCTAGTCCAAATCAGGTTTGTGTAGGTACATTACTTGTCTACTTTTATAAGTAGAAGTGATTGAAGGACCAAAAATGGTCTAAAGTAGTTTGCAAAAGGAAATAGATTTCCTTCAAAGGGCATTTTGATGGCTTGAAGGATGTTTTCAAAAAGTTCAAAGGGTAAATACCCTTGCGGAGGGCACCTTGAGAAAGGTGAAGACCATTTTAGAAAGCCCAAAGGGCACTTTTGGATGAAAGAAGCCCTTGCATAGGGCAACCAACTGAAGAAGGAGATAAAGTGCAAAGTCTCGAAGGATACGTGCCCTTTGAGAAAAGAAGCAATCAAAATAAAAAATTCCTTCAGACAAAATGTTTGAAGGAAAGCATACCAAAAGGCCCGATAAGTCAAAGAGCAAGCAAAGAAAAGGCCAAGCTAAAGGAGAAGTCAAAGGAAGAAGATAAAACATGGGCAAAGACAAAGCATAAAAGACAAAATAAGGAATAGTTTTAGCTGCTAATAAAGACAAAGGACATAATGAATGACCACTCAGACTAAGACAAGTGGCACGAATGACTCAATAAGGAGAATTAATACATTTGGTGAAATATATCTACTGAAAACCAATAAAATAGATTGGTTTTCAAACTATAGAGGAACCCATATTTTCATGCTTCACCATTAGTGCACAACTAGTTGTGCCCTGCATTAAAGAGAGCATGGTCCAGTCAACACAACTTGGGGATGGCTTTGTCAGTTGCTAGAAGGAGTATCCCTTGCTTTTTCAAGCCCAAGATAGCAAGGGTAATGACTTGGACATATACATCATGGATTTCCCATACGCAATTGGAAGAATATGATAGCAACATGGGCTTGTGGTCTCTGCAAAAGTTTTTAATTCAGCATGGGTTTACATTCCTTGATTTGTCAACTATCTTGTTTCAAGTTCTCTATATATTTGTAACTTCTCATTTGAGAAAAAAGATATATCTTAGCATTATATGGTGAAGTCCTAAAGGAATTTACCTTGAATCAAAAGAAGCATTTTTACCTCCATTTGAGCTTGCACTTTTGCATATGTCTATGGTTTTATCTTATGTTAAGTCATTTCCTTTTCATGATTTCATAAGTTTATGCCAACATATCTAGTGTATTGTGAGTTCTTCTCTTATAGGTCAATAAGAAGTGTCCAACTCAGAGTATAGGCACATGTGAACACGCTGTCCATAGTGTGTCTTAGAACACCTTTGGTAGTTCTTCCTCCTTGTATCTCCATAGGATCCCCTGTTGAATCACTGATGCATGAAAGGTTCTCATTTGAACGAAGTGTATGCTTTCTTCTCTTTGGTGTAAAGTGTATGTCAAATTTGAGTAGACCAACCATTTTGGTGCATCACCACATTAGTTTAGGTTCTAATTTCAATATTTTTCTCCCTTTTTATTCTCCCCATTATTAGTAATAGGAAATATAGGGCCTCAAGGTGCATCAAGGGGAGCTAGCCCCTATTTTAGAGATTTATCCCTCACGTTTGCAACCCACAGCAAGAGGAATGTATCCATTATGCCATGTGGAAGAAGAGAGCTGAGCCTCCCTTCAAAGGATGTAATCCACTGTGTTAATAGTTTTTGACATGCCTAGTGGAACAAATTTTTGTGTCCTATAAGTTTAAGGATTGGTGCTGGTCTTGATATTGTTAATAAATCCAAAAGCAGCTATATTCAACACCTGGTGACTCCATTTAAGAACTCAGTCTCTGGTTAATGATCAACCTAACATCCCATGCCAAAGGTCACTACAAGATCTTTTTCTAAGGGTATCCTTTTTGAATTTGTTGAGTTGCCTTTAAACTCAATGAAAAGGCCGAGGATTGAAAATACCCACCCTTACGTATCAAGCCATTCTCCTAAACCAACCATAAAATATACCTACTCAAGGAGACCCCAGTTGAATCCTTTCACAGCCATGGTAGCCCTTAGGGCTTTCCCTTTTTTGGCCTTCAAGGGTCAAAGTTCTTTGAACCTTCAACAGTATGACCCAATTCTAGAGACATCTCTCAAAAGTGTTCCTCCTTTTAGTGGAGAGGGCCCAATCACTACCGTCAAGAATATTAGAAACATAGGCAACCTCTACAACATCCATAATATCACTAAAGAAAATGTAGCCATTGGATTTCTAGACTTGTCATTCAAAGGGAAAGTTCTAGAGTGGTATGTGACCTTGCCTATAAACTCAGTTGGCTCATGGAATGAGTTAGGGACCCTCTTAACCAATAGGTTTAGGGGAAAAAGTCATCATTTGTCTCTAGCTAAGTAGTTAACCACCATGAAGAGAGCCCCACATGAGTTTATGCAAGATTTTAACACTAGGTTCCAAAAGACTTGGGATAGAATCCCAATTACTGTGAGGCCAACCCCAAGCTATGCTTTCCTTTACAACTTGAAGGCCCTGAATAGTGACATTGCTATCATGATACAGTCCATGTGTGGAAACACTCTGCTCGCTACTTATGAGATAGCCATAGATACTAAAAATTGCCTTGTTTAAGCAAGAAAGATAGCTCCTAGACCTCATATGCCACTCTTTCCTAATTTACAACCCTTAATCCAGCAAATTGTGCCCACTCTAGCTCCTCTACCTAATCAAGAGAAGCTAGCTGCTACCCCTATAAATGACATCCATGAAGTTAAGAGCCTACTATAGAGTGTTACCAATGAGTTAATTACCCTTAAGAGGCAATAAGCTAAAAATTATAGGCCAAATCAAGGCTACCAGTAGTTTGGGCAAGTAAATAGGCCTCCCTTCCAAAATTATAATCAAGGGTAAGGTCAAATTACACATGTCAAGCCTTATCAAAGCTATAATTCAAATGCCTCTTCATCTTCTAAGGTTCTTATCCCCACTCAAAATAATTTGGTGCAGGAGTAACCCAATTATCCACCCTTGGAGCATGACCAAGAATAGGTTGCTTATGCCAGTGAGCTACCAAATCAAAGCATGACTACACAAGGTGATTAGATAGCCTAATTCTCAAAATTTGATATGTCAACACAACTTGGGATGGACAATAGGGAGGCTCAATCTAATTCCACTCTTATGAATCACTTGGAAGGATATTTCTATGTAGTCAACTATGTGGGGAGCATAAGTAATCAAAATATTGGCGTTTCATCCAACACCAAGTCTAAAAGGAGAGCCATTAATGAAGCTCAAGCAGCCACTCAAGCACCTATAGTGTCTTTTTCACCACAAACAAATCAAAGGTATCCCAATTATAGGCTAATGGTTGTAGCTTTAGCTCCTCAGGTTGCACCACAAGTTACGAATGTTCCCAAGGAGAAATCTAAAGGGGGAAATCCTTCAATAAATATAGTGGACCAAATGAAGAAGCTACACATGAACATCTCATTGTGGGATTCTTTAGCATTGCCAAGACAAAAGGATATACTCCAAAAGGAATTGTATAGTCTAGGTGAGCAAGCTGTCCCAACAAGAAATGTTAATGTGTTGATAATAAATGGGGCTCCTCCCTTGGGAGGTCAAGCAAATAAAGATGATAAGGTCCCTCCCTTCTATTTGTCCCTAATTATTGGTGATTTTTTGGTCCATAATTGCATCATTGTTAGTGGAGCAAGCACCTCAGTTTTGCCTAAGTGCATAGCTGATAAGCTAGGCCTCAAATATGAGCAAATGACCAAAGGATTCCTATAGTTGGATGGATCACCAACTAAGACCTTCGGAGTGGAAAGAGGCTTGAATCTGACTCTCTATGCCTATCCAACCTTCTCAATTACCCATGATGTGGTAGTGGCAGATGTTCCTCCTTACTTCACTCATTACTTGTCAAGGGATTTCACATCCAAGATAGGTGGATACTTGGAAGCCAATTGGTCTTACATGGTTTTCAGGATAAAGTATGGAACTAAAGTAAAGATTGAGTCAAAATCCATCCATAAGGATTACCTAGAGATATACTCACCCAAAGCGATGAATGTGAACTACACAATCATTGATGAAGAAGAGCTCCAGGTGGACCAATCTCCATTATCTTCCCTTGTAGGAGTTGTTGACCTACTCCTAAATGAATGGCGAAATGACAACTTTGAGCATGATCCTTACAAGTTCATTGAAGAAGCTAGTCTTGGAGTCTACTGCATGCATGAGAAAGATGCTTTCATGCTAAAAGTGATGAAAATAGACCAAGAGGACTATGGTTTATGGTAGCTATTCTTTAATGGATCTAGAAGCAAGTTGGGAGATCATGGTGGGGTAATGCTGGTTTCACCTTTAAAGGATAAATACTTCTCAACTTTCAGGTATTAGTTCTCCTACACCTACAACCTAGCAGAGTATGAGGCCCTTGTTCATGGCCTAGAATGGGAAAGGAAGAGAAGAATCAAAGAATTATAGGTGTTTGGATATAGTGAGTTGATTGTGAACCAAGTGAGAGGTCAAATCTTGACCAAGAAATCCTTACTCAAGTCTTACAAGCATAGATTGTGGGACCTTATAGAGAACTTCATTGATTTCAACATCACTTCCATTTCAAGAGAGGAGAATAAGCATGCATATAGACTAGCAACAATTGGTGCTCAATTTGATATCCTAAAGGGGATGAGACAAAGCAAGAATCATCATCATATAAAGGTGATTATGAGGCCCTTCATACCAGACAATGTCACTAATTGGTAGGTGTTTAAAAGTGACCAGTAAATAGTACTTTTCTTATAGGAAGAAGCTGAGTTTGCTTCCAAAAATTAGTCCAAGCTATAGCAGCAGTACGATGGGCAGATTGTTCAATTAAAGACCAACAGGCTTCCCAAAGGTTTGGTAACTCTTGAGAGAATTTTTAATGAAGATGACCAACTCAAGAGAGACAAAGCAAGCATGTCAACCAAGAAGAAAAATTATGAAAGGGTAGAGATATACAAGGATAAGTTGCTTTCACTTGGGAAGGTGTGTACCAATGAGGAAAAACATGCTTTCATTATGTTATGTCAAGAGTTTGCTGATGTCTTCACTTGGGGGTATGGTGATTTGAAGGGCTTTGATCCAAGCTTGGCCCAACACACCCTTGAGTTGGAGGAAGGTGCCAAACCCATCAAGGAAAAACAAAGGCCAATCAATCCAAAGATCGAGCCTCTCATGAGGAAGGAACTCACCAAACTGATCGAGTCCAGGATCCTTTTCCCTATTAAACACTCTTCTTGGCTGGCCAATTTGGTCCCTATTAGGAAGAAGAATGGAGAGGTTAGATTATGTGTAGATTTTAGAGACCTAAATAGATTCTCATTGAGAGATCACTGTCCCCTTCCAACTATGGAACAAATTCTTTAGATGGTGACAGGCAGTGAAAGATTCTCTCTTTTAGATGGCTACTCTAGGTATAATCAAATCTTGGTACAAGAATGTGACCAAACAAGACAACCTTCACCACCCAGTAGAGAACATATGCCTACAAGAAGATGCCATTTGGATTGTCAAATGTTGGAACTACCTTCCAACATGTTATGGATATGAGTTTCCAAGGTTTGATCAATGACATTGTGCTAGTTTATCTTGATGATGTGACAGTCTTCTCCAAGGAGGTAAATGAACATTTGAAGCACATGAGGAAAATCCTTGAAAGGTGTAGAGAGTTTGGCATCTCTCTCAACCTAAAGAAATGCATGTTTACAATCTATGAAGGTAAGCTTTTGGGCCATGT
This sequence comes from Torreya grandis, assembly GCA_037957365.1. NCBI lineage: Eukaryota > Viridiplantae > Streptophyta > Pinopsida > Cupressales > Taxaceae > Torreya > Torreya grandis. Next base: position 3,195,277 of record JARHVA010001574.1, read on the forward strand.
CATTTCAAAATAAGGACTGTGCATTGATCCAGAGAGGGTACACGCCATCTTAGCATTAACCCTGCCTAAACACAAAAAGGGCCTACAAAGTTTCTTTGATAAAATAAATTTCATTAGGAGATTCATTCTTAACTTTGTTGAGCTTGTCAAGCCACTAACTTCCATGCTAAGGAAGGATGAGATGTTCACATGGATAATAAGAAGAAGAGAAAGCTTTTAAGGCATCAAGCAAGCTATCACCCAAGCTCCTACCCTATCTAGTCTAAACTTCTCCAAGGAATTCAATCTATACACCTTTGGGAATGAAGAGGTAATCTCTGCTATGCTCACTAAAGTAAATGGTGATAATTTAGAACAACCTCTTGCTTTTTTTAGCCAAGGTTTAGAAGGCTATGAGGTTAGATACATGTATGTTGAGAAGTAGGTGCTTGCATTAATATAAAGTTTGAAGAAGTTCAAACATATGTTGTCTAACTACAAAATTCATATCATGGTGCCACATCCTAGTGTGAAAGACTTCTTGCTGAACCAAGACTTGAATGAGAAAAGGGCAGGTTGGATCACCAAAGTAATGGAGTATGACGTAGAGATAAAGACCACCAAGCTGGTAAGAGGAAGAGGGATGTGTGAAAACCTCACTATAGACTTTAAAGAGCTGAAGGAGGACATTTTGGTACTCTATGATAAACCTACAATAACTATACTTATAGTCATGAAGAGCTGGGCACAAGACATGGTTCATTTCCTTCAAATTGGTGAGTGTCCACAAGGTCTTGATAGGACCAAGAGGAGGTATTTTAGACTCCAATCTCTTCCTTATGTCCTAGTTGATGGAGTGCTATTCAGGAAAGACTTTTTAGGGGTGCTCTTGAGATGCATTGATTCAGACCAAGTTGACAAGGTACTATCCAAGTTCCATGATGGACCAACTAGTGGCCACTTTGTTCCCAAAGCCATAGCTGCAAGGATTATGAGGGCTGGTTACTTTTAGCCTAGTTTGTTTAAAGACACTCATTTTTGGGTGAGGAAATGTCAAAAATGTCCCTTTTTTGATGGGAAGTAATGACTAGCTACCATGCCACTTCATCCTATTTAGGTGGAACAACCATTTATTCAATGGGGGTTAGAATTCATAGGGTTGATCAATCCTCCTTCTAGTGCTGGCCACAAGTGGGTTTTGACTACCACAAATTATTTCACAAGGTGGGTAAAGGCCATAGATTTGAAAGAGGCCAATAAGAGTGTATTCCTAGACTTTTATGAAGGCATAGTGACAATATTTGGGGTCCCAGCCATAATCATTTTAGATAATGCATTGGCTTTCTTGGGAACAAAGATAAGTCAGTGGGTATTGAAGTATGATATTTATCTCAGCACTTTTTCCAACTACTATCCACAAGGAAATGGGCTGGCTAAGTCCACAAATAAGAATTTGATTAGGATCATAAAAAATATAATGGAGGAAAATCAAATTACTTAGCATGCCAAGTTGAAGACAACTCTTTGGGCAGATAGGATCACTCTAAAGAAGGCAATCAAGAATTCACCATACACACTTGTGTATGGAAGGGAAGCTAGACTTCCTATCTCACTTGAGTTACCAACCTTGGATCTTGTCCATCAGCTGCAATTGGTGGAGAGAGATAGCCTGAAAGTCAGGTATTGTTAGCTAATGGAACTTTAAGAAGTGAGAGACCAAGCCATGGATCCCATGACTAGCCACCAAAAACAAACAAAGAAACATTTTGATAAAAGGTCTACACTAAGGAGCTTCTCAGAAGGTGACATTATCTTGAAGTGGGATGAGGACCGAGCCAAGCGTAGAAGGTACATGAAGTTTGATGCTTTGTGGAGTGGCCCATATGTCATCACCCAATGCAATCAACACAATGCTTTCCAAATCTCCAAGTTGGATGGTGAAGAACTACATATCCCAATCAATGGGATATATCTTAAGCATTGTTACTAGGTTTCTTTTATCATTTACATAGTTTCCTTATATTTCTTCATTTTCCCTAAGTGTTGTTATGCATGTGTGTAGTATTTTTAGCCTTTGTGTGTGTTTTTTCCTTGTTTGGGGTAAAATATTTGTTGGTTCATAGGTCCTTACAAAGCTATTTCTGACTTCTCCTAGATGCATCTTGACTCCATGCTCAATGGACTTTATGGCTACCAGTCTTCCCAAGCACAGCAGGCATGCTTCCCCTATGAGTCACCAATTGTGTTGACCAATTTTTGGTCCTGCAAACCAAAATTCAGCACCCCCTCCTTTTTCTTTGCAAAGGTCATCCAATCCATGTTTTGGCTAGATCATCTCTCTACTACCTTATGCAAAAAATGTTCTTTGCCAGACCTTTCTAATAAAAAGGCCAAGTGTTTTGTCATTTTGCTTAGTCTAGTGCAAATCGGGTTTGTGCAAGTGCATTATTGGTCTACTTTTATAAGTAGAAGTGATTGAAAGACCTAAAATGGTCTAAAGTAGTTCGTAAAAGGCAACATATTTCCTTCAAAGGGCATTTTGATGACTTGAAGGATGTTTGAAAAAAGTTTAAAGGGTAAATACCCTTATGGAGGGCACCTTGAGAAAGGTGAAAACCATTTCAGAAAGCCTGAAGGGCACTTTTGGAAGAAAGAAACCCTTGTAGAGGGAAACCAACTAAAGGAAACAAATTGTAAAGTCTCGAAGGGCATGTGCCCTTCTAGAAAAGTAGTAATCAAAAGAAAGAATTCCTTCAGACAAAATATCTGAAGGCAAATTGTAAAGTCCCGAAGGGCATGTGCCCTTCTAGAAAAGTAGTAATCAAAAGAAAGAATTCCTTCAGACAAAATATCTGAAAGAATTCCTTCAGATATTTTGTCTGAAGGAAAGCATGGAAAAAGGCTTGATAAGTCAAAGAGTAAGCAAAGAAAAGGCCAATACAAAGGAGAATTTGAAGGAAGGAGACAAAACATGGGCAAAAACAAAGTGGAAAAGATAAAACAAGGAATAGTTCTAGCTGCTGACAAATATAAAGGATAGAATCAATGACCACTCAGACCAAGACAAGTGGCATGGATGACTCAATAAGGAGAATTAATACATTTGGTGAAATATATCTACTGAAAACTAGTAAAATAAATTAGTTTTTGAAATATAAAGGAGAGTAGCTCATGTTTTCATGCTTCACCATTAATGCACAACTAGTTGCACCCAAAATTGAAGAGAGCATGGTCTAGTCAACACAACTTGGGGATGATTTTGTGAGTTGCTAGAAGGAGTATCTCATAGTTTTGCAGGCATAGGGAAACAAGGGCAATGACTTGGACATCTACAACATGGCTCTCCCATACACAATTGGAAGAATATGGTAGTAGCATGGGCTTGTGGTCTATATAGAAGTGTTTAACTTAGCATGGATTTACGTTCCTTCAGAAAAAATATATATCTCAACATTGTATGGTGAAGCCCTGAAAGAATTTACCTTGAATCAAAAGAAGCATTTTTACCTCTATTTGAGCTTGCACTTTTGCATATGTATATGGTTTTATCTTATGTTAAGTCATTTCCTTTTCATGCTTTCATAAGTTTATGCCAACATATCTAGTGTATTGTGAGTTCTCTTATAGGTCAACAAGAAGTGTCCAACTCAAAGTATAGGTGCATGTGAACAGGCTATACATAGTGTGTCTTAGAACACCTCTCATAGTTCTTCCTTTCTGTATCTCCATAGGATCCCCTATTGAAACACTAATGTAGGAAAGGTTCTCATTTGAATGAAGTGTATGCTTTCTTTTCTCTGGTGTAAAGTGTATGTCAAAGCTGAGTAGACCAATCATTTTAGTGTATCACCACATTAGTTTAGGCTCTAATTTCAATATTTCTCTCCTTTTTCATTGCCCCTATTGTTAGTAGTAGGAAATCGAGGGCCTCAAGGTGCATCAAGGGGAGCTAGTCCCTAGTCTAGAGATTCATCCCTCATGTTTGCAACCCACAACAAGAGGAATGTCTCCATTGTGCTGCGTGAAGGAAGAGAGCTGAGCCTCCCTTCAGAGGGTGAAATCCACTACATCAATATTTTTTATCCTCCACCTGGGTATGGTTAATCCCTACCCATTTTCAAGCCTTTGATCAATGAGTCTAGTTTTACCTCCTCCTTTATCTAGTTTCAATGTGTATGCTTTACTAGTTGATCTTGTTAAGTGATAGTCTTACTTTCTTGACATGTTTGCATTTTTATTGCATACATATCCAATTTGAAACTTCTTTGTAGGTATTTTGAAGTGTATAAGTGGAGTTTGAAAGGTTGAGTGAGTTGTATTTTCATTAGTGTCATTTCATGACCTCTTGACTAGTCCTCCTAGCCCAATCATTCTTCACCAGCTTCATGAGAAGAAACATTGATGTAGAGAGGTAGATTTAGAGTAGTGTTTGTTATAGGTTAGTGTCATGTTTGAAGTGAATTTACATTTGGTTGGTAGTGTTCTAAAAATTTGGTGCATCACCTCCATTAGAGTAGGTTTCTCTCTATTTTCATTGCAAGTTGATAGAGTAGTTTGATGAGCCCAATTGATACATCAAGGGGGCTAGCCCTTTAACCTAGAGATTCACCTCTCCAATAGGTCACCCACAAACATGAGGTGTTTTCATGTGATTAAATTTTTTGAAGGCTTGAATTAGCTTCTAAAGGGTATAAATTTGGTTGATAACACATCATGGAGCAGCAAGGGTGGATACAAAAAGAATATAAAGGAGTATCTATCTTGACACAAGATGGCGATGGAGTTAAAATACAAGAGATGGTAAAAGCTATGCAAGAGCACAATGAAGAAAAGGAGTTTATGTGGATATTATTGATGCAAGAGGCTGAAGTTCATCTATTAGAGTTCTTTAGTCAAAGTGAAAAGAAGATCAGAGCTATCATAAATGAGATAGAGGTAGAATTACAAGATGAATAAAAGAAGATGTCAAAGATAAAGAGAATGTTACCCATTGGAAAAATTTAAAGATATGAAGTTATAGGTCATACAAAGGCAAAAAATTAGAAACAAGTAATTAGTTACAACCAAGAACATGAACAAGTATGGGTGCAAGGTGAATCGAATCAAGTTGTAAGCCAAGGTAAGTTGAGCATAGAAGCATGCGAGTCAATAAAGGAATAATTATTGTTAGCCAATGATACAATTAAAGAACATAGGTTAAGAATATAAGATAAGGAACTTAAGAAGATGAGTGAGAAGCCTAGAGAAGTTTGGAAGAAGAATACCAAATCAAGAGCAGGTAGAAAGGACCACAAAGTTCTTGAAGATACTATCAAGTCTCATGAGTGTAATTTGACATGTACTAAGCATGATAGTGCAGGTATGGAAATTAAAGAGAAGGAGTCACTCCATGATCATATGGAAAAAAGAGTAAATAAAGCACAAGAGCTCATGATAGAGCCAAAGAAAGAGGACAACCATGTTCTTGACAAAGAAGATGAGTGGGTGAAGAATGCATGTTTGGGGGAGGACAAGATCAATCCAAAGGTGATCCAAGGAAGGAGTGAGATCAAGCTAACATTTAGAGAGCAAAGAGAGGGAAATCTTAGCCCAAGAACCAGTCCAAGTAGTATGACAATGGAAGGAGAGCTACAAGCAAGTGAACAAGAGAATAAATAAATGAAGGATGATAAAGCTAATTAATCAATCAATCCAATTGATAATGTTTTAGCTGAGTTGGTTAAAGGTATACATGATGATAGTAAGATGAAAGGTTGCCAATAATTATGGTTTTATAATGAACTTGAATTAGTCAAAGAAATGTTATTGCAAGATAAGTAAGAAATATATTAGGAGACTCAATAAGAGAAGGTGGAGTATAATGAAAAGACAGCCAAAGAGGATATGATCAAGAGTATGACAAGGGTGAAGATGAATAATAATCCATTAGAGCATGGGGATGAAGGAGAAAGCATTGCTAAGAATCAAGACCAACAAGGAGTACAAGAACCAAACATGACAAAGATAGAAAGAAGCTATGGAATAGGATTAGGAGTAAAGAATGAAAACCAACAATTTAAGGTAGAGCACAATGAAGAGAATTCAGATATGGAGGAGATAGAATATAAAGTGGACAAGGAGTTGAAATAGATCATGTACTTCATGAGGGTAGAGGATGAGTTGGAAAAATGGCTAGATAAGACAAAAAGATAAGGACACAAGAACATTCTGAGAAGAAAAGAGAAGGATAAGAGGACCAATATATAGAGGAGATTATAAATTCATAGTAGGAATAATTGGAAAGTGAGGAATAAGTTTGACAAAGTATATTTGAGTAGGAGCTCAAATTTTCCCACTTAGGGAGCTTCATTCAAAACATCACCAAGTAACAAATAGTGTTAGTATGTTTAAAACTTTCATGTTAGCCATTTATAGTTTTATTTGGGTATTATAAGTCTTATAGGGTCCTCTATGAGGTATTAGAGTCATTGAGAGTCTTGAAATTGTGTGTTCTTAGCCTTAGAGAGTTTTCTCACCATAAAGCAAAATTTGAAAATTTGAAATTTCTAACTAGGCTTAGAATGGTATTTTGTATTTTGTGATAAATAAATTTTTTATGAATGTTTGTGAGGGTAATAAAAGGTCCTAGGTGTGTGTGTAGAACATGTTTTCAATGCACATTTCATTCAAGATCAATATAAGCTAAGAAACAATAATATGTAATTGCCACCCTATGTAGGAATAACCTTGTATGAGAGTTTTCTTACTTGTTTGGCATCATAAGAGGATAGAAATGCATGCAGATGAGTAGTGTGAGTAGTATAATGTAGGTAGGATAGGATAAATATGAAATAGATGTAGTTATAAAGAGGAAAATATCAAGAAACTCTATTTTTCCTGTAAGTGTGTGTTGTTCCCAAAATCTGTCACTCATTTTTGGGGACAACATATCAACTATTTTGGTCTTGCAGGCCAAAATTCTCTCTTTCCTTCTCAAAAAATGTTCTGAGCACTCAAGTTTTTCAACTATTCAAGCTTTTTCAGCTAAGGGACTCACATATTTAACAGGTTTAACAACTTCAATAGGCAAGCTCTCACAAAGAAACAAGTTCCCAACACTTGTCTATTTCAAGGTTGGTTCAACATCGAGGTTCAACCAAAAGGTCCATCGGTAGGCTTCAAACAAAAGATTGAACCATTAAACCCCACCTTCAAAGGTTCAAAGGTTAAATGGGTTCAAAGGTTCAATGACATCGGTAGACTTAAAGAGTTAAGCGCTTCGGCAAGTTCAAAGTTCATCCACTTCGAAAGACTTAAAGAAAAGAAGACTTTGAGAAAGAAAGATTGAACCGTTGAACCATTGAACCTTGAACCAAAAAAGTTCAAAGTTCAAAGGTTCAACGAGTTCAATAGAAAAGAAAAGGATCCAGAAACTTTGAAGGACCAAAGGGTTCAGAGAAAGAGAATGAACCATTGAACTTTGAACCAAAATGGTTCAAAGTTCAAAGGTTCAAAGGTTCAAGGAAGCTTCAAGCGAAGGAAGGAAGTGAAATATTCTAGAGAAAAGTTTGAAGAGATGGTTCAATCAAAGAGGAAAGAAAGTGATTGAACTAAGGAAGCGATTGAACCAAAGAAGTGATTGAACCAAGGAAGCGATTGAACCAAGGAGCCGATGGACCGCTTGAACCATTGAACCATTAGACTGATGCACCTCAAAGGTTCAAAAGTTCAAGGTTCAACGTGGTCCAAGTGACCAAGCGACCAATGATGTCCCCATGGGCGTCAAATTTAAGATAATAAAATGCCCATTTATTTTCAAATATGCCACAGAACTTGAAGAACAAAATCAACGACCAACTGAAGAAGAGCCAAAAGAGCCTATTAAAGGTAAGAAGATAGCCCAAGAGCTCAAAAAGCTACAGGGGATACTGAAATATCTGTAGGGGAGTTATTCCAATAGGTGGAACAGTCCACCAAGTAGACATCTGAGCGCGCAAACATTCAAAGGTGTGGCCTATTTTTTTCTCTTTGAATAAAAGTGAATGGACAACTGCGCACATATCAGGAAGAGGACCACGTGGCCCATACTTCATAAGGAGACATTTGAGATAAATTGATAGGCCATAGTTAAGGCTGATGCCCTATTCTAGCATGGCCCCTTGACAAAACTAAAAATGCATTCAAGGCATTGAATGCAGCATAGGCCATTCCATGAAATAAAGCATCCAAGTCTTTCTTGGAGCGCTATATATTGTAATCTCTTATTTTATGCAAAGGAGATCTCTCTATTATAGAAGCAAAACTCTGCCCAAATTGAAAGGCATTTCTTGAGACTTTGAGCTCAGATTGTTAATCATATTTCTTTATTTGAATGAGAAAACAAGTGACCTTTCAGACTTTGTGCTGGAATAGCTTGTGTTATTTATGAAATTGTTCTTATGTCTATTTCCTGAATGCATTCTTGTCCATTTAATTAAATAATTATAACTAATAGAAGTAACCTAGAAGGTGTCTTAAAGCCAACTGTGGGAAGACTTTGAGCTGCCACAATTGTCTTTAGTATGTGTGTTTTCAATTTGTTTCTGTGTAAAGGATCTTGGGATGACTTTGTGCCCCCATTGTCCTTCGTATTTCACTCTTTGGAAGTTGAGGTGGAGACTTTGTGCTACACCTCATTCTATTGGTTATTACACCCTATTGCATTTGCTTATCACTACCAGAAAGAATTCCTGTTGTTTGCTGCGTACCACTTCATTCATTTCACTAGGATTTCTTCTTTGTCTGTGAACATCATCTCTGAAAAAAGAGAGATGGATGGTGTTGTCCTACCCTTGAGTGTTATTTTTAGCTTATATATATAGTATATAGTACTTTATAGTTATAGGGAACCTCCCCTTGATGAGAGAAGAGATTTGTCGCCTTTTGATGTGGTAAACCTACACATTTGGTCGATCAATCTCCTTATGCTATGGTTAAAATAACCTATTTTGCCCATCAGTTCTATTGGTTAAATATTTTGTCTATCAATGTACTGGTAAACAAAATAGGTCTTATCAACCAAATCAAGAAGATTAGTCGTCCTAATGTGTAAATTTATCACATCAGAAGGAGACTAGTCTCTCCTCTCATCAAGGGGAGGTTCCCTATGGATATGCTATGTATATATATGAACAGAAAATAATACTCAAGGGTAGGACCAGACATCCATCTCTCTTTCTTTAGAGATGATGTAAACAAAACAAAGGAAGAACTCAAGAGAATGACAGACAACACTCCTCTTCTTTCAGAAGAACTATTCAACCAGCCACAAGAATACTCTTGGAAATAAAAGTAGAATATGACTAAAGTATGGTAACCAACAAATCAAGACACATCACAAAGTCTACATATGAAATACTCAAGAGTGATATACGAAGAACACTGAAAGCTCAAAGTCTTTTCAAAGTTCTTTAAATAGCAATGAAAAAACAAACACACTGAAGGCAACTATGGGGGCACAAAGTCTCTCCACAGTTGATTCTTTAGGACACCTTGACAAATTTATTAATCCTACTTATTAAATCAATGAAATAAACAAGATATCACAGCACAAAGTCTGAAAAAGTCCCTTGTTTTCATTAACAAAATATGATAAATAGACTGAGCAAAAAGTCTCAATGATGCCTCTCAATTTTGGCAGAGTTTCGTTCAGATTATCAAAAAGAAGATCCTTTTGCAATGATAGGAAGTCCCTTATATAGCCACTTTCAAGGACTCAGGAACAATAATACATCATGATGCATTGGGAAATCTTAGGAAGACAAGCTGGAACTTTGGGGCCTTTTACCCATTTGATCTTCTCAATGTAGATAGATAAGTCGTGCAATTGAAAGTTTTACAACTTTCAATGTCTGCCTGGCAGTCTGATCTTATCTTCATTGTTCCTTCATTTTTGATTAATTGAATCGGGTCCTAGATTTAGCTTGCTATTCTATTCCTTCCCTACTTTCTACTGGTCTTGGCCTTGAAAATTGTGAATGTATTTTGCTCTGTATGTTTAAAGGATCAACAGTTATTTTGTTGTCTTCAATTTAATGTTTGCGTGCCCGTCACTGTGTTTCCAATGGCTAGTTGACTGTGTTGAATTTGACATGTTTGGGCACGTCACCCCTTGGTCTTCTTTTGGGTTTCCACTTGGCACTTTTCCAAATTGGACTTTGCCCTTTCAGGCCCTGAGAAATGATCCTTCAGCTTCAGGAAGTATCTTCAAATTAATGGTCGAGAGTTCCCCGCAAGGGCACCTGCCCTTCGGGGTCCTTCGTTGGCCCTTCACAAATTTCCCCCGGGCTTTTCCTCGGGCCATTCCCTTTGAACATGTCCTGCGAACATTTTCCTTGGGGAAAATTCCCGTGGTAAAAAAGTCCAGGAAAAATTCCCTCGGGCTTTGAACAAGTCTTTGAACAAGTTGAAGGGTGCTTTGGTCGATGTAGTGTCCTCCGCAAGGGCACTTGTCCTTTGGAAAAGTTCTTTAGCATTGAACCGTCCCTTTAAACTTAGTCGATGAACCATTTGTTGAACCAGTTCAAAGGTTCAATGAAGCGTGCCAAGCCTTTGAGGCAAACAACCGATGAACCATTGGATGCACTTTTTGCCGTTGAACCAATACATTGAACTAATCGGTTGAACCAAGGCTTTGAACCAAAATGGTTCAAGCCGATGGTTCAATGAATAAAATAGGCCTATAAACTAAGCATTGAACCAAATATTTGTACTTTCTTTTGAACTGAGAGTTGAACCATTTGATTGAACCTGTCCGTTGAACTAGTTCAACGATTCAATGAAGCACGCCAAGCGCCTTTTGAACTGTTTGAAGTTGAACCAAAATGTTGAACCAAAAATTTGGTTCAACAGTTCAACAAAAACCTTGAACTGACTGACAAACCAAATGATTGAACCAAAAGATGCTAAAACAAAGGAAATGAACCATCTGAGTGAAATAAAGCATTGAACTGCTTGGTTGAATCGAGCAATTGAACTGTTCCTTTGGTTGAACCGACTATTGAACCTTTGAACCTGTTGAAACTTTGAACCCAATTGGTTCAATGGTTCAAGTCATTTTGATTTGACCAAATGTTTGGAAGCCGATGAACCTGTTGAAGCGACTGAACTTTGAACCTTCATGAAGCGCTTAACTTTTGCCAATGACATTGAACTTGTTGAACTTTGAACCCGTTGAACCTTTGAACCAAATTGGTTCAATGGTTTAACAGTTCAATGATTCAGGTCTCCTTTTATATTCATATGCTTGCCGATGAAGATTTTCAATCGAACTAAAACTTTGAACCAATCCCAGAAAATGAACAAATGTTGAAAATCAATTCTTTTGATTGAAAACTGCTTGTAGAAGTCTGCAGATTTTCCTTTTCCTGCAGAGTCCATAGATTTTCTGAGAAGCTCTAAAAATGATAAATATGAATATCTAAGACAAATTTTGAAAATGGAAGATATTATTTTGGTTTGTAGAACCAAAATAATTCAAATTTTGTTCCAAAAATGACTGTTATTTTTGGGAGACAACAAGTTCGCTGGTGATAAAATATTCACCCAACAGTTTTTGGCGACTTTTTTGGGGATCGTTTTATGCAGTTTGAAGCCTCAAGCTTCAAATTAAAGTAGTACCTATCCTTATCCATTTTAGCTTTACAATCTGGCAGCTCTACAGTATATGAGGAGCCAGAGATCCAAAGGTATTATTAACCTTGCATTTGAGTTGGTAAAGCAAAGTAATTTTGATCTGTTTCCTTCACCATCTCGCCTTCAGTGAACCAGGTATTTTCCTCCTACAAAAGTCAGGGCTTCATTACCAGGCAAAGCATCCATTCTGCTGTTAGCAGAGCTTTATCAATACATACCCCTCAGACATTTGTTATCCCTCCCTTCAGTAGTCAAATCATGGCAGTTCAAGGCCCTTAGGGTAACTCTTTTGGTCCACTCAATTTAAATCCACCTCTACATGAGCTACCACATAATTTAAGAAAGAATTTCTCTAAATTCTTTGGTGATGGGAGAGTTCATCCTGGTGAACATATTGCGGCCTTTAGTATAGCCTATGGTGTGATAGGTGTGGAGTATGAGGACGTAGCAGTCAAGCTGTTTGTGAAAATATTAGAAGGTGCTACTGTAGACTAGTTTTATTATCTACAAGCATAAACTGTGAGTGACTGGAACACCCTCAAAGCCAAATTCAAAGCCAGGTTTAGACCTACAGAAGATGCGCATGCCCTATTGGCCCAGCTCACACAAATAAAGAAAGAACCTCATGAACCTATGAGGGACTTCATAGCTAAGTTCAACAAGTTGAGGAACATGATTCCTACCATTTCTCAACCAACAATTGATAATCTCAAATGCTTCTTCATCAACTCTCAACTGCCTGAAGTGAGTTTTTTGCTGAGACATGCTGGCCACATAGACCTTGCTGTAGCTCAAGATTTGGCCGCTGAGGTGGAAGATGATCTTATCTTGATAGAAAAGATAAGAAGAGATCCTAACAAAGGCAAATCTTCTTCATCTTTTGAATATTCATCCACAGGCACCACTGATCCAATGGTGTAAAAGCTGGCAAATGAGTTGCTAGCTCTCTGAAAGCAAATGACGCAAGGGATGCCTTCTATTCCTTCATATCGAGATATACCAAGGAGGACATTCCCCAATAAATCATATCAAGGCAACACTGTCAGAAATCAAGGGCAATCAAATCATCTTCCTCCCCCATAGGGGAAGCTTGCCATTGAAGCAACACCAGCCAACTCAACAGTTAGATATCTTGAAACAAAATTTGATTTCTCTTTCTAGCCTGAGTTAAATCTAGAAAATGATGCTAATCACTTCACAGAGGGAGAAGAAGAATTAGCTGGTGACTCTAACATTAGTTTTTTGAACTACCAGGATCAACCCAGAAGTAAAGGTGAAGCGTTTGATGGGTCATACTCTATATTGACCTAGTCCCAGAACTAGCTAGCCCAGTAAACTGATAAGAAAAAAATAAAGGAGTGAGCTCAACTAAAAATTTTAATTGCTAAGTAGAGAACCACTCTGCCTTTTCAATCAAATGACTTGATGATCCCTAAAAAAATAAGTACCTCAAGTACACCTTCACCTTCAACTTCAAATTCATAGACCAGTACTATCACTCCTAAAAACTAGAAGGATGAACTGATTTTCCCTGTTCTTAATTTATTTCAAACATTTGATATAATCAACCATGTCAAGAAAACTAAAATTTAAATATCTAAATTTGAATTTTTGCAATCTAACCCTAAATAGTTAGATAGATGAGTGGAATCTGTGAAGGATAAAGCCATCCCTGCAAGACAAGCAATTTCGAAAGTAACTCCTAGTGCCCCCAAGAACACATCCACCTAGAATAACCTTATCATTACTCCTCCTGCTGCTCCCAAGAGGACAAAACCATTTTATGTCTCCCGGCTGATAAATGGACACCAACTGAACAATTATATCATATACTCAAGTGCATCTAACAATGTCATGCTTGTCAAAGTAGTAGAATCTCTTGGACTCACACTGACTAAGACATCTGAGAGATGCTTCTCCATGGAAAACAAATAAGTGCCACTGTTGAGACAAATCAAGGATGCCCAATTTGCATTTGTGGCATTCTTAGACAAGATAATTAAGATGATAATCCTAGTGGCCGATGTCCCAATCTTATACGGTATTCTTTTTGGATGAAATTTTTGCAAGGATGTTGGTGGTGAATTAAGCATGGACTTATCCGAGGTGAGAATCTCTATCAAAGGTGTCATGTAGAGGCTACTCACTAAGAAGAAATCAAAATACGTTGTCACTCAAACATCAGCACCTGAAACCCAAATTTTGTTTGAGTCTTCAGGCATGGGTAATTACTTCTTATCCATGGAGGATGTTCATGTGGCATCTGCTAAAATTTTTAAATGTGACAATCTAAAAATTGGTTCAGATAAAGTAGTAAAAGACTTAATAGAGCACAGTGCAAGCCCAGAGGATTCCTCCCCTCTAAATGAAGAAAAATATAAAGAAAGGTCAGTTATTAATAATGTGTGGATTCTCAAATTTGATGGTAGCTATTCTTCTACCTGCTCGAGAGCTGGGATTGTGTTGATATTCCCTCAAAGAGATATTTTCTCCTATTCTTATAAATTACAGTTCAACAATACCAATAATACTGCTGAATATGAATCACTATTGCTCAGATTAAAAACTACTCAAGATAGGGGTGTCAAACTCCTTCACACCAAAAGAGATGCTGAGCTGGTGGTTTGCTAGGTCAAGAACCTATACCAAACTAAAAATGAGATTGCGCCATTATCTCAATCTGGTTTGGGATTAAATTAAAAGTTTTGATGCTTTTAGCATCTTTGCAATACCCAAGGAATTCAATGACTGAGCTAATGTATTAACTATTTTTATAACTCTTTTGGTTCTTCATCCAAGTTTTAAGGGAGATAGGTACACTATCATACGGGTCTTTTGACCAAGTGTGCCTGACAATGCCAATCATTGGCAAGTGTTTAATGGCGACAACCAAATCATCACCTTTCTGGAATAAAAAGATAGCTTTGAACAACTTCACTTCGAAGGTAGTGAGCCTCAGAAACTTAAATCAGCTCCAGAAACAAGTTCAGACGCAGGTGAAGAATTCCTATAGCTAAAAGGAAATAAAATAAATTTGATCAAACATCAACAAAAAGATTCAAGCTCCTTCCAGGAGTTTGATCAAATAAATTTGGGTACTAAGAAAAATCTCAAGATGGTGAACATTGAGAAGTGCTGCACTCTGAAGGAGAAACTCAAATTTACTAACCTACTTCGCCATTACATGAATGTTTTAGCGTACTCCTGTGATGATCTAAAGTCACTCAGGCTTGAAGAAATTTGCCATGAAATTCCTCTCAAGAGTGATTTAGTGCCTTTCAAGTAGAAATCCTGGCAGTATAATCCAAAAATATCAGGTACTATTCTATCTGAAATACAAAAAATGCTGAATGCTAGAATAATTTTCCCAATCATCATTCTACATAGATTACAAACATAGTTTCTGTGAGAAAAAAATGGCCAAATTCACCTCTGCATGGATTTTAGGAATTTGAATCAATCCTCCCTAAAGGATAATTACCCTCTGCCTATCATGGATCAAGTCCTTCAGACAGTGACTAGTTCAGAGATGTTATCAATGCTGGATGACTTCTCAGAGTACAATCAAGAGGAAGTTGGCGAAGCAAACTAACATAAGACTGCCTTCACCACACCTTGGGGCACTTTTACGGATCAAAGAATGCCATTTGGCCTGATAAATGCTGGCACCACTTTTTAGAGAGCAATGGACTTTGATTTCAAAGATGAAATGGGTAAGTTCATTGTGGTATACCTTGATGATTTAACAATTTTTTCCAAAGATCGTCTTGATCATGTGCATCATTTACAATAAGTGCTGGAACGATGTTGCTAGAATAGAATTTATCTACATCTTAAGAAGTCTATTTTTGGAGTAACAAAAGGGAAACTTCTCAGACACATTGTCTCTTGAGAAGGCATAAAAATTGACTCAGAAAGAGTCAAATCCATTCAAGAGCTTACTCTACCCACAAGTAAGACTGTAGTTCACTCTTTCTCTAGAAAGGTGAACTTTTTATGAAGGTTCGTTCCTCAGTTCACCGAGAAGACTTGCCACATTGTGAACATGATGAAGAGAAAGGCCACTTTCAGATGGACTAAAGAAGGCAAATTGGCATTTCGAGACATCAAGATAGCTATTGCCCATGCCCCAATTCTAGTTTGTCCAGATTATACCAAAGATTTCATAATGTACAGTTATGCTTTCGAGCACACACTTTCAGCAATCCTAGTTCAACAGAACAAAGAAGGTATGGAGTCTCCCATATCCTTCATGAGCTATCCTCTCGAAGCTCATGAGCTGAAGTATTTAAACATGAATAAGCATGCTTATGTAGTGGTAAAGGCAGTAAAACACTTCCATTTTTACATCTTGAATTCACACATTATTGCCCTGGTTCTTGATACCACAGTGAAATCCATATTAACTCAATAGGAGTTTAAAACCAAAAGGGGCAATTGGATTGCTAAAATCTAAGAGTTTGATCTTTTAATCAAACCAATGAAGCTTGTGCAAGGAAGGGGTCTCTACATGTGATTGCTGATAACAAATTAGAAGAAATAGGGCATGAAAAAATAGAAATTGAAGACACACTAACAGTCCTCTTTATCTCCACCACGAATGAGTGGTATTCAAGTATTGCTCATTTCCTTACTTATGGTGAGTGTCCTGCTCACCTATCTCATAAAAAAAAGAGGACTGTCAAGTTAAAAGTTGCCAATTTTGTCTTGTGGGATAATAGTATGTATAAGAGGAACCTCGATGGGGTGTTCCTTTGCTGCGTGGATAAAGAGCAACAGAACCAACTTTTGGAGTCCTTCCATAATTTGGCCTGTAGAGGACATTTTTTTGTGCCTGTAACTACTCATAAGATTTTGTGAGCCAAGTATTACTGGCATACTCTATTTCAAGATGCATACAAATGGGTACGAAGATGTGAACTATGCCAACAGTTCATTGGAAGACCCAAGTTAGCTACTTTACCTCTTAAGTCAGTGTTAATAGAAGAACCATTTCAGCAATGGAGAATTGATTTCATTGGTGCTGTAAACCCATCTTCAAGTGCTGGACATGATTATGTCCTCACAGCCACAGATTACTTCACCAAATAGGTGGAAGCTATTCTAGCTAAGCATGCTACTTCAGAAGTAGTATGTAATTTCTTCAAAGAAAACATCATTTCTAGGTTTGAGGTCCCAACCAAGATTGTGACAGATAATGTAGCCCATTTCTCTTTCCATGAGATTACTCAATTCTATTTTTATTATGGGATTACCCTCTCCCACTCTGATTATTTTCTACAAGGGAATGGCCAAGTAGAATCGAGCAACAAAAACTTGGTGGCCATCATCAAGAAGCTGGTGGATGACAACCAATGAACATGGCATAAAGCATTAGTTGATGCTTTATGAGTAGACAGAATTACACCCAAGAGGGTGATAGGTATGTCACCATTCCAACTTTTGTATGGTCTTAATGCAGTGATACCATTCAACTTTGAATTGCCATCACTAAAATTGGCAAAGGCAGTTGAAGATCAGACATATGAAAGCTCCATCAACAAGAGGATCATGTGCTTGACTGAGCTAGATGAGCAGTGAACTATAGTGGTGGCCTGAATTACTGCACATCAAAGTTTGGTGAAGAAGATCTTTGACCAAAAATTAAAAACTTGTGATTTCTAGATTAGAGATCAAGTTCTGTTGTGGGACAAGAGAAGAGAACTAAAGGAAATGCATGGAAAATTTGATTCCCTATGGAGAGACCCATTTACTATTCATCAGCTCAATGGTGAAAATAGTTTCCTATTGAAGTATCAAGATGGCACACCCTTTTCTCTACCTCACAATGGGTAGCATTTGAAGCACTTAAATTCTTGAAGTATCAGATAAGATCATTTGTACATATGTATAATTTTTGTATAGTCTTTTGTTCTATTTTGTGTTGTTCATTTTCATTTATTTTTGGTGCCTTTCTTTTTAGGTAGAATGACTTCGTATCCCAATGGCATACTTAAAGGCAATAGAGATTCTATATTCTACTCCCTTTGATTATTTTTACAATCGATGAAAGTTCCCCAACTAGAGCCAGCTGTTGTACCTGAAATTTGTCACTCATTTTTTGGGACAACATATCAACTATTTTGGTCTTGCAGGCCAAAATTATCTCTTTCCTTCTCAAAAAATGTTTTGAGCACTCAAGTTTTTCAATTATTCAAGCCTTTTCAGCTAAGGGACTTGCAGGTTCAACAAGTTCAACAACTTCAATAGGCAATCTCTCACAAAGAAACAAGTTCTTAACACTTAGGCTATTTCAAAGTTGGTTCAATGTCGATGTTCAACTAAAATGTCCATCGATAGGCTTCAAACAAAAGATTGAACCATCGAACCATTGAACCATTGAACCCCACCTTTAAAGGTTCAAAGGTTCAATGGTTTAAAGGTCCAACGACATCGATAGACTTAAAGAGTTAAGCGCTTCGACAAGTTCAAAGTTCAACTGCTTTGAAGGACTTAAAAAAAATAAGACTTTGAGAAAGAAAGATTGACCCGTTGAACCTTGAACCAAAAAGGTTTAAAGTTCAAAGGTTTAACGAGTTCAATAGAAAAAAAAAAGATCCAAAAACTTTGAAGGACCAAAGGGTTCAGAGAAAGAGAATGAACTGTTGAACTTTGAACCAAAATGGTTCAAAATTCAAAGGTTCAAGGAAGCTTCGAGCGAATGAAAGAAGCAGAAGATTCCAGAGACAAGTTCGAAGAGATGGTTCAATCGAAGAGGAAAGAAAGTGATTGAACCAAGAAAATGATTAAACCAAAGAAGTGATTGAACCAAGGAAGCGATTAAACCAAGGAAGCGATATGCCTGAACCATTAAACCATTGAATCGATGCACCTCAAAGGTTCAAAAGTTCAAGGTTCAACGTGGTCCAAGTGACCAAGTAACTAATGATGTCTCTGTGGATGTCAAATTGAAGATAATAAAATGCTTGTTTATTTTCAAATATGGTGCAGAACTTGAAAAACAAACTCAACGACCAGCTGAAGAAAGAGTCGAAAGAGCTTATTAAAGGTAAGAAGATAGCTCGAGAGCTTAAAAAGCTATAGGGGATACTGAAACATCTATAAGAGAGTTATTCTAGTAGGTAGAATAATCCACCAAGTAGACATCTGAGTGTGCAAACATTCAAAGGTGCTGCCTATTTTTCTCCTTTTCAATAAAAGCGAATGAATAGCTGTGCACATATCAGGAAAAGTACTAGGCGGTCCATACTTCATAAGGAGACATTTGAGATGAATTGACAGGCCATAGTTAAGGTCAATTCCTTGTTCCAGCATGGCCCCTTGATAGAACTAAAAATGCATTCAAGGCATTGAATGCAACATGGGCCATTCCATGAAACAAAGCACCCATGTCTTTCTTGGAGCGCTATATATTGTAATATCTTATTTTATGCAAAGGAGATCTCTCTATTATAGAAGCAAAACTCTACCCAAATTGAAAGGCATTTTTTGAGACTTTGAGCTCAGATTGTTAATCATATTTCTTTATTTGAATGAGAAAATAAGTGACCTTTCAGACTTTGTGCTGAAATAGCTTGTGTTATTTAAAAAATTGTTCTTATGTCTGTTTCCTGAATGCATTCTTATCTATCTAATTAAATAAGCAAAACTAGTGGAAGTACCCTGGAAGGTGTCTTAAAGCCAATTGTGGGAAGACTTTGAGCTACCACAATTATCTTTAGTATGTGTGTTTTCAGTTTGTTTCTATGTAAAGGATCTTGGGATGACTTTGTACCCCCATTATCCTTCGTATTTCACTCTTTGGAAGTTAAAGTAGAGACTTTGTGCTACACCTTGTTTTGTTGGTTATTGTGCCCTATTACATTTACTTATCACCACCAGAAAGAATTCCTAATGTTTGCTGCATACCACTTTTGAAAGAAGAGAAGTGCATTCTATCATTTCACCAAGATTTCTCCTTTGTCTGTGAACATCATCTCTAAAAAAAGAGAAATGGATGGTGTTATCTTATTCTTTAGTGTTATTTTCAACATATATATATATATATATATATATATATATATAGATAGTACTTTATAGTTATAGGGAACCTCCCCTTGATGAGAGGAGAGATTTGTCTCTTTTTGATGTGGTAAACCTGCACATTTAATCGATCAATCTCCTCATGCTGTGGTTAAAACAACTTATTTTTTCCATTAGTTAGTTGGTGACAAAATATTCACCCAATAATTTTTGGCGACTCTGCTAGGGATCATTTTGTGTAGTTTGAAGCCTCAAGCTTCAAATTGAAGCAGTCCCTATCCTTATCCATTTCAGCTTTACAATCTGGCAGCTCTACGATATACGAGGAGCTATAGATTCAAAGGTATTGTTGACCCTGTATTCAAGTTGGTAAAGCAAAGTAATTTTGATCTGTTTCCTTTACCATCTCACCTTCAATGAACCAAGAGTTTTCCTCTTATAAAAGTTAGGTCTTCATTACCAGGTAAAGCATCTATTTTTGCTATTAGACAAGCTTTGTCAATACATACCCCTTAGACATTTGTTATGCCTCCCTTAAGTAGTCAAATCATGGCAATTCAAGGCCCTCGAGGTAACTCTTTTGGTCCACTCAATTTAACTCCACCTCTACATGAGCTACCATACAGTTCAAAGAAGAATTTACCTAAATTATTTGGTGATGGGAGAGTTCATCCTGATGAACATATTGTAGCCTTCAACATAGTTTGTGGCATGATAGGTGTGGAGTATGAAGACATAGCAGTCAGGCTATTTGTGGAAACATTACAAAGTGCTGCTGTAGACTAGTTTTATCAGCTGCAAGTACAAACTATGACTGATTGGAACACCTTCAAAGCCAAATTTGAAGCCAGGTTTAATCCTGTAGAAGATGTACATGCCATGTTGGCCTAGCTCACACAAATGAAAAAAGAACCTCATGAACTTATGAGGGATTTCATAGCTAAGTTTGACAAGTTGAGGAACAAGATTCCTACCATTATTCAACCAAAAACTGAGAATCTCAAATGCTTCTTCATCAACTCTCAGCTATCTAAAGTGAGTTTTTTGCTGAGACGTGCTGGCCACATAGACCTTGCTGCAGCTCAAGATTTAGCCGTTAAGGTGGAAGATGATCTTATCTTGGTAGGAAAGATAAAAAGAGATCCTAACAGAGGTAAATCTTCTTTATCTTCTAAATATTCATCCACAGACACCACTGATCCAATGGTGCAAAAGCTAAAAAATGAGTTACTAGCTCTCAAAAAGTAAATGGTGCAAGGGATGCCTTCTGTTCCTTCATACCGAGATATACTAAGGAGGACATTACCCAATCAATCATATCAAGGAAATGCTGCAAAAAATCAAGGGCAACCAAATCATCTTCCTCCCCCATAAGGGAAGCTTACCATTGAAGCAACACCAACCAACTTAGCAGTTGGATATCTTGAAATAGAATCTGATTTCTCTTTCTAGCCTGAGTTGAACCCAAAAAAAGAACTACCAAAATAAACCCAAAAGTAAAGATGAAGCATTTGATGGGTCATAGGATGTATTCACCTAGTCCCAAAACTAGCTAGCCTAGCAAACTGATAAGAAAAAAACAAAGGAGTGAACTAAACCAAAAATTTCAATTACTAAGTGGAGAACCACTCTAATTTTTCAATCAAAGGATCCTGTGATCTCTAAAAAAGTAAGTACCTCAAGTACGCCTTCACCTTCAACTTCAAATTTGAAGACCAGTACGATCCCTCCTAAAAACTAGAAGGATGAACTATCTTTCCCTGTTCTTAATTCATTTCAGACATTTGATATAATCGACCATGTCAAGAAAACCAAAATTTAAATATCTAAATTTGAATTTCTACAATTTAACCCTAAATAGTTAGATAGATTAGTGGAATGTGTGAAGAATAAAGCCATCTCTGTAGGATAAGCAATTTAAAAAGTAACTCCTGGTCCTCCTAAGAACACATCCACCCAGAATGACCTTATCATTACTCCTACTACTCCTGGGAGGACAAAACTATTTTATGTCTCCCTACTAATAAATGGACACCAACTAAACAATTATATCATGGACTTAGGTGCATCTGACAATGTCATGTCTGCTAAAGTGGTAGAATCTCTTGGACTCACACTGACCAAGACATTTAGGAGATGCTTCTCCATGGAGAACCAACAAGTGCCACTGCTGGGACAAATCAAAGACACTTAATTTGCATTTTTGACATTTCCATACAAGAGAATTAAGATGATAGTCCTGGTGGCCAATGTCCCAGACTCATATGGCATTCTTTTTGAGCAAAATTTTTGCAAAGATGTTGGTGGTGAATTAAGCATGGACTTGTCTGAGGCGAGAATTCCTATCAAAGGCATCATGCAAAGGCTGCTCCCTGAGAAAGAAGTAAAATATGTTGTCACTCAAACATCAACACCTGAAGCTCAAATTCTATTTGAGTCTTCAGGCGTAGGTAATTACTTCTTATCCACAGAGGAGGTTCATGTGGTGTCTGATAAATTTTTTGAATGTGATAATATAAAAATTAGTTTAGACAAAGCAGCAAAAGACTTAATAGAGCACAGTGCAAGCCTAGAGGATTCCTCCACTCTAAATGAAAAAAAATCTAAGGAAAGGTCAGTTTCTGATAATGTGTGGATTCTTGAATTTGATGGCAGCTATTCTTCTACCAGCTCAGGAGCTAGAATTGTGTTGATATCCCTTCAAAGAGATATTTTCTCCTATTCTTATAAATTATAGTTCAGTAATACCAACAATATTACTATATATGAATCACTGCTACTCAGATTAAAGGTCGCTCAAGATAGGGGTGTCAAACTCCTTCACGCTAAAGGAGATGCTAAGCTGGTGGTTTGCCAAGTTAAGAACCTGTACCAAAATAAAAATAAGAGATTATGCCATTACCGCAATTTGGTTTGAGATCAAATTGAAAGTTTTGATGCTTTCAACATCTCTACAATACCCAGGGAATTCAATGACCAAGCTGATGCATTAGCTATTTTTGCAACTCTTTTGGTTCCTCACCCAAGTTTTAAGGGAGACATGTACACTATCAAACTAATATTTTGACCAAGTGTGCTTGACAATGCCAATCATTGGCAAGTGTTTAATGGTGACAACCAAATCATCACCTTTCTAGAATAAAAAGATAGCTTTGAACAACTTCACTTTGAAGGCAGTGAGCCTCAGAAAATTGAATCAACTTTAGAAATAAGTTTAGACGTAGGTGAAGAATTCATACAGCTAAAAAAAAAAAAATTCTAAAAAGATTAGTTTCCCTTGAGAAACTATTTGACAAGCATGATAAGTTCATCAAACAACAACAAATGGATTCAAGCTCTTCCCAGGAGTTTGATCAAATAAATTTGGGTACTAAGGAAAATCTAAAGATGGTGAACATTTGGAAGTGCTGCACTCCAGAGGAGAAACTCAAATTTACTAACCTATTTCACCATTACATGAATATTTTGGCATACTCCTATGATGATTTAAAGTAACTCAGGCTTAAAAAAATTCATCATGAAATTCCTCTCAAGAGTGATTCGGTGCCTTTCAAGCAGAAATCTCGATAGTATAATCCAAAGATATTAGGTATTATTCTATCTGAAATATAGAAAATGCTGAACGCTAGAATACTTTTCCTATTCCATCATTCCATATGGATTGCAAACATAGTTTTTATGAGAAAAAAGAATGGCAAAATTCACCTTTGCATGAATTTTAAGAATTTGAATCCATCCTCTCTAAAAGATAATTACCCTCTGCCTATCATGGATCAAGTCCTTTAGACAGTGACTGGTTCAGATATGTTATCAATGCTAGACGGCTTTTTAAAGTACAATCAAGTAAAAGTTGGTGAAGTAGACCAATATAAGACTGCCTTCACCACACTTTGGGGCATCTTTACGTATTAAAAAATGCCATTTGGCTTGATAAATGCTAGTGCCACTTTTTTAAGAGCAATGGACCTTACTTTCAAAGATGAAATGGGTAAGTTTATTGTGGTATACCTTGATGATTTAACAATATTTTCCAAGCATCATCTTGATCATGTGCACCATTTGCAATAAGTGCTAGAACGATGTCGCCAAAATAACATTTCTCTAAATCCCAATAAGTCTATTTTTGGGATAAGAGAAGGAAACTTTTCGGACACATTGTCTCCCAAAAAGGAATAAAGATTGACTCAGAAAGAGTCAAATCCATTCAAGAGCTTACTCTGCCCATAAGTAAGACTGTAGTTCACTCTTTCTTTAGAAAGGTGAATTTTGTACGAAGGTTCATTTTTGAGTTTGCCGAAAAGACTCACCACATTATGAACATGATGAAGAAAAAGACCACTTTCAGATGGATTGAAGAAGGCAAATTGGCATTTTGAGACAGCAAGATAGCTATTACCTATGCCCCAATTCTAGTTTGTCCAGATTATACCAAAGATTTCACAATGTACAGTTATGCTTTCGAGCACACACTTTTAGCAATCTTGGTTCAACAGAACAAAAAAGGTGTGGAGTCTCCCCTATCCTTCATGAGCTGTCCTCTTAAAGCTCATGAGCTAAAGTATTCAAACATGGAGAAACATGCTTATGCAGTGGTAAAGGTAGTAAAACACTTTCATTTTTACATCTTGAATTCACATATTATTGCCCTGGCTGATACCACAGTCAAATCCATATTAACTCAGCAAGATTTTGGAACCAAAAGGTGCAATTGGATTTCTAAAATCTAAGAGTTTGATCTCGTTATCAAACCAACAAAGCTTGTGTGGAGAAGGGGTCTCTATCAATTGATTGCTGATAACAGACCAGAAGAAATAGGGCATAAAGAAGCAAAAATTGAAGACACACCAATAGTCCTCTTTGTTTCCACCACGAATGAATGGTATTCAAGTATTGATCATTTTCTTACTTATGGTGAGTGTCCTATTCACCTGTCTTGTAAAGAAAAGAGGACTGTCAAGTTAAAAGTTGCCAATTTTGTCTTGTAGAACAACGATCTATATAAGAGGAACCTTGATGGGGTGTTCTTTCACTGCATGGATAAAGAGCAGTAGAACCAACTTTTAGAGTCCTTCCATAATCTAGCATGTGGAGGACATTTTTATGCACTTGTAACTGTCGATAAGATTCTATGAGCTAGGTATTACTAGCCTACTCTGTTTCAAGATGCATACAAATGGGTACAAAGATGTGAACTATGCCAACAGTTTATTGGAAGACCCAAGTTAGCTGCTTTACCTCTTAAGCCAGTGGTAATAGAGAAACGATTTCAACAATGGGGAATTGATTTCATTGGTGCTATAAACTCATCTTCAAGTGCTGGACATGATTATGTCCTCAAAGCCATAGATTACTTCACCAAATGGGTGGAATCTATTTCAGCTAAGCATGTTACTTCAGAAGTAGTATGCAATTTCCTCAAAGAAAACATCATTTTCAGGTTTGGGGTCCCAATCAAGATTGTGAAAGATAATGCAGCTTGTTTCTCTTCCCATGAGATTACTTAGTTTTATTTTTATTATGGGATTACCTTCTCCCACTCCTCTGATTATTTTCTACAAGCGAATGGCCAAGCAGAATCGAGCAACAAAAATTGTTGGCCATCATCAAAAAGCTGGTGGATGACAACCAATAAACATGGCATAAAGCATTAGTTGATGCTTTATGGGTAGACAGAATTACACCCAAGAGGGCGATAGGTATGTCACTATTCCAACTTTTGTATGGTCTCAATGTAATGATACCAATCAACTTAGAATTGCCATCACTAAAATTGGCAAAGGCAGTTGAAGATTAGACATATGAAAGCTCCATCAACAAGAGGATCATGTGCTTGACTGAGCTGGATGAGCAACGAACTATAGTGGTGGATTGAATTACTGTGCATCAAAGTTTGGTGAAGAAGATCTTTGACCAAAAATTAAAAACTCATGATTTCTAGATTAGAGATCAAGTTCTGTTGTGGGATGAGAGAAGAGAATTGAAGGGAATGCATGAGAAATTTGATTCCCTATGGAGAGGCCCATTTGCTATTCATCGGCTCAATAGTGAAAATAGTTTCTTGTTGAAGTATCAAGATGACACGCTATTTTTTTTGTCTCATAATGGGCAGCATTTGAAGCACTTCAATTTTTGAAGTATCAGATAAGATCATTTGTACATATGTATAATTTTTGTATAGTCTTTTGTTTTGTTTTGTTTTGTGTTGTTCATTTTTGTTTCTTTTTGGTGACTTTATTTTTAGGTAGCATAACTCTATAGCCCAATGGCATACTTAAAGGCACTAGAGATTTTGGATTCTACTCCCTTTGATTATTTTTACAATCGATGGAAGTTCCCCAACTAGAGCTAGCTGTTGTTCTCAAAATCTGTCACTCAATTTTGGGGACAACATATCAAATATTTTGGTCCTACAAGCCAAAATTCTCTCTTTCCTTCTCAAAAAATGTTTTGAGCCCTCAAGTTTTTCAATTATTCAAGATTTTTCAGCTAAAGAACTCATAGATTCAACAGGTTCAATAACTTCAATAGGCAAGCTCTCACAAAGAAACAAGTTCTCAACAGTTAGGCTATTTTAAGGTTGGTTCAATGCCGAGGTTCAACTAAAAGGTCCATCGGCAGGCTTCAAACAAAATATTGAACCATTGAACCCCACCTTTAAAGGTTCAATGGTTCAACAACATTGGTAGACTTAAAGAGTTAAGCGCTTTGGCAAGTTCAAAGTTCAACCGCTTGGAAGGACTTAAAAAAAAGAAGACTTCGAGAAAGAAAGATTGAACTATTGAACTAAAAAGGTTTAAAATTTAAAGGTTCAATGAGTTCAATAGAAAAGAAAAGGATCCAAAAACTTTGAAGGACCAAAGTGTTCAGAGAAAGAGAATGAACCATTAAACTTTGAACCAAAATGGTTCAAATTTCAAAGGTTCAAGGAAGCTTCGAGCGAAAGAAGAAAGCGAAAGATTCCAGAGACAAGTTCAAAGAGATGGTTCAACTGAAGAGTAAAGAAAGCGATTGAACCAAGGAAGCAATTAAACCAAAGAAGTGATTGAACCAAAGAAGTGATTGAACTAAGGAGCTGATATGACTGCCCAAACCATTGAACCATTAAATCGATGCACCTCAAAGGTTCAAAAGTTTAAGGTTCAACGTGGTCCAAGTAACCAAGTGGCCAATGACATCCCTACGAACATCAAATTTAAGATAATAAAATGCCCATTTATTTTCAAATATGGCCCAGAACTTGAAGAACAAACTCAGTGACCAGCTGAAGATAGAGCTGAAAGAGCCTATTGAAGGTAAGAAGATAGCCTGATAGCTCAAAAAGCTATAAGGGATACTAAAATATCTACAGGGGAATTATTCCATTAGGTGGAATAGTCCACCAAGTAGACATCTGAGTGTGCAAACATTCAAAGGCGCAGCCTATTTTTCTTCTTTTGAATAAAAGCGAATGGACAACTATGCACATATTAGGAAGAGGACCAGGCAACCTTTACTTCATAAGGAGACATTTGAGATGAATTGACAGGTCACAGTTAAGGTCGATGCCCTATTCTAGTATGACCCCTTGACAGAACTAAAAATGCATTCAAGGCATTGAATGCAGCATGGGCCATTCCATGAAACAAAGTGCCCAAGTCTTTCTTGGAGTGCTATATATTGTAATCTCTTATTTTATGCAAAAGAGATCTCTCTGTTATAGAAGTAAAACTCTACCCAAATTGAAAGGCATTTCTTGAGACTTTGAGCTCAGATTGTTAATCATATTTCTTTATTTGAATGAGAAAACAAGTGACCTTTTAGACTTTGTGCTGGAATAGCTTGTGTTATTTAGAAAATTGTTCTTATGTCTATTTCCTGAATGCGTTTTTATCCATTTAATTAAATAAGCAAAAATAGTGGAAGTACCCTAGAAGGTGTCTTGAAGTCAATTATGGGAAGACTTTGAGCTACCACAATTATCTTTAGTATGCATATTTTCAATTTATTTCTATGTAAAGGATCTTGGAATGACTTTATACCCCTATTATCTTTCGTATTTCACTCTTTGGCAGTTGAGGTAGAGACTTTGTGCTATAGCTCATTCTGCTAGTTATTGTGCCCTGTTGCATTTGCTTATCATGACCAGAAAGAATTCTTATTGTTTGCTGCATACCACTTCTAAAAGAAGAGAAGTGCCTTCTGTCATTTCACTAGGATATCTCCTTTGTCTGTGAACATCATCTCTGAAAAAAGAGAGATGGATGGTGTTGTCCTACCCCTGAGTGTTATTTTTAGCTTATATATAATATATATAGTAATTTATAGTTATAGGGAACCTCCCCTTGATGAGAGGAGAGATTTGTCCCCTTTTGATGTGGTAAACCTACACATTTGGTTGATCAATCTCCTCATGCTATGGTTGAAACAACCTATTTTGCCCATCAGTCAACTGGTGACAAAATATTCACCTAACAATTTTTGGTGACTCCGTTGAGGATCATTTTGTGCAGTTTGAAGCCTCAAGTTTCAAATTGAAGTAGTACCTATCCTTATCCATTTCAACATTACAATCTGACAGCTCCACGGTTTATGAAAAGCTAGAGATCCAAAAGTATTGTTGACCCTGTATTCGAGTTGGTAAAGCAAAGTAATTTTGATCTGTTTCCTTCATCATCTTGCCTTCAATGAACTAGGAGTTTTCCTCCTACAAAAGTTAGGTCTTCATTACCAAGCAAAGCATCCATTTTTGCTGTTAGAAGAGCTTTTTCAATACATACCCCTCAAACATTTGTTATCCCTCCCTTCAGTAGTCAAATCATGGCAGTTCAAGGCCCTTGGGGTCTCTTTTGGTCCACTCAATTTAACTCCACCTCTACATGAGCTAGCATGTAGTTTAAGGAAGAATTTTCCCAAATTATTTGGTGATGGGAGAGTTCATCTTGATGAACATATTGTAGCCTTCAGCATAGCCTATGGTGTGATAAGAGTGGAGTGTGATGACGTAGCAGCCAAGCTGTTTATGGAAACATTACAAGGCGCTATTACAGACTAGTTTTATCATCTACAAGCAAAAACTGTGGCTGATTGGAACACCTTCAAAGCCAAATTCGAAGCCAAGTTTAAACCTATAGAAGATACATATGCCCTACTGGCCCAACTCACACAAATGAAGAAAGAACCTCATGAACATATGAGGGACTTCATAGCTAAGTTTGACAAGCTGAGGAACATGATTCCTACCATTGCTCAGCCAACAGCTAAGAATCTCAAATTCTTCTTCATCAACTCTCAGCTGCTTGAAGAGAGGTTTCTACTGAGATGTGTTGGCCACATAGACCTTGTTGTAGCTAAAGATTTGGCCACTGAGGTGGAAGATGATCTTATCTTAATAGGAAAAATAAGAAGAGATCCTAACAAAGGTAAATCTTCTTTATCTTCTGAATATTCATCCACAAACACCACTAATCTAATGGTGCAAAAGCTGACAAATGAGTTGCTAGCTCTTAGAAAGCAAATGGTGTAAGGAATGCCTTCTTTTCCTTTGTACTGAGATATACCAAGGAGGATATTCTCCAATCAATCATATCAAGGCAACACTGCCAAAAATCAAGGGCAACCAAATCAT
The DNA here is from genome assembly GCA_037957365.1 of Torreya grandis. Taxonomy (NCBI): domain Eukaryota; kingdom Viridiplantae; phylum Streptophyta; class Pinopsida; order Cupressales; family Taxaceae; genus Torreya; species Torreya grandis. The sequence continues at coordinate 3,224,534 of JARHVA010001574.1, forward strand.
CTTCCTCCCCCACAAGAGAAGCTTGCCATTGAAGCAGCACCAACCAACTTAGCAGATGGATATCTTGAAATAGAATTTGATTTTTCTTTCTATCCTGAGTTGATCCTAGAAAATGATGCTAATCTCTTCACAGAGGGAGAAGAAGAATTAGCTAGTGACTCCAACATTATTTTTTTGAACTACCACGATGAACCCAGAAGTAAAGGTGAAGCATTTGATGGGTCATACAATGTATTCACCTGGTCTTAGAACTAGCCAGCCCAACAAGCTGATAAGGAAAAAATAGAGGAGCGAGCTCAACTAATAATTTCAATTGTTAGGCAGAGAACCACTCTACTTTTTCAATCAAAGGACCCAGTGATCCCTAAAAAAGTAAGTACCTCAAGTACGCCTTCACCTTCAACATCAAATTTGTGGACCAGTACCATCCCTCCTAAAAACTAGAAGGATGAACTGCCTTCACCTATTTTTAATTTATTTTAGACATTTGATATAATTGACCATGTCAAGAAAATCAAAATTCAAATGTCTAAATTTGAATTCTTGCAATCTAACCTTGAATAGTTAGATAGATTAGTAGAATGTGTGAAGGATAAAATTGTCCCTGTAGGACAAGCAATTTAAAAAGTAACTCTTGGTCCCCCCAAGAACACATCCACCTGGAGTAACCTTGTCATTACTTCTTCTATTACTCTTGGGAGGACAGAACCATTTTATGTCTCCCTACTAATAAATGGACACCTACTGAACAATAATATCATAGACTCAGGTGCATTTGACAATGTCATGCCTACCAAAGTGACATAATCTCTTAGACTCACACTGACCAAGATATTTAAGAGATGCTTCTCCATGGAGAATAAATAAGTGCCACTATTGGGACTAATCAAGGATGCCCAATTTGTATTTGTGGCATTCCTAGATAAGAGAATTAAGATGATAATCCTGGTGGCTGATGTCCTAGCCTCATACGACATTCTTCTTGGGTGAAATTTTTGCAAAGATGTTGGTGGCGAATTAAGCATGGACTTGTTCGAGGTGAGAATCCCTGTCAAAGGCATCATGCAAAGGTTGCTCCCTAAAAAAGAAGTAAAATATGTTATCACTCAAACATCAACACCTGAAGCCCAAATTTTGTTTGAGTCTTCAGGCATGGGTAATTACTTCTTATCCACGGAGGAGGTTCATGTGGCATCTGATGAAAATTTTGAATGTGACAATCTAAAAATTGGTTCAGACAAAGTAGTAGAAGACTTAATAGAGCACAGTGCAAGCCCAGAGGATACCTCCCCTCCGAATGAAGAAAAATTTAAAAAAAGGTCAGTTTTTGATAGTGTAGATTCTCAAATTTGATGACAGCTATTCTTCTACCAACTCAGGAGTTGGGATTGTGTTGATATCCCCTCAAGGAGTATTTTAACCTATTCTTATAAATTATAGTTCAGAAATACCAACAATACTGTTGAATATGAATCATTGCTGCTTGGATTAAAGGTCACTCAAGACAAGGGCGTCAAACTCCTTCACACCAAAGGAGATCCTGAGCTGGTGGTTTACCAGGTCAAGAACTTATACCAAACCAAAAATGAGAGATTGCACCATTACCACAATCTAGTTTGGGATCAAATTAAAATTTAGGAATTTGAATCAATCCTCCCTAAAGGATAATTACCCTCTGCCTATCATGGATCAAGTCGTTCAAATAGTGACTGGTTCAAAGATGTTATCAATGCTGGATGGCTTCTTGGGGTACAATCAAGTGGAAGTTAGCAAAGTAGACCAACATAAGACTACCTTCACCACACCTTGGGGCACCTTTGCATATCAAAGAATGCCATTTGGCTTGATAAATGCTGGCACAACTTTTCAAAGAGCAATGGACATTGCTTTCAAAGATAAAATGGGTAATTTTATTATGGTATACCTTGATGATTTAATAGTCTTTTACAAGCATCATCCTGATCATGTGCGCCATTTGCAACAAGTGCTGAAATGATATTGCCAGAATGGTATTTCTCTAAATCTCAAAAAGTCTATTTATGGGGTAACAAAAGGGAAACTTCTTGGACACATTATCTCCTGAGAAGGCATAAAGATTGACTCTGAAAGAGTCAAATCGATTCAAGAGCTTACTTTGCCCTCAAGTAAGACTGCAGTCAACTTTTTCTTTAGAAATGTGAACTTTCTATGAAGGTTCATTCCTAAGTTTGTCGAGAAGACTCGCCACATTGTGAACATGATGAAGGGAAATGCCACTTTTAAATGGACTGAAGAAGACAAATTGGTATTTTGAGACATCAAAATAGCTATTGCCCATGCCCCAATTCTAGTTTGTCTAGACTATACCAAAGATTTCACAATGTACAGTTATGCTTCCAAGCATACACTTTCAACAATCCTGGTTCAATAGAACAAAGAAGGTGTGGAGTCTCTCATATCCTTCATGAGCTATCCTCTCAAAGCTCATGAGTTGAAGTATTCAAACATAGATAAACGTGCTTATGCAGTGGTAAATGCAGTAAAACACTTTTATTTTTACATTCTGAATTCACATATTATTGCCCTAGTTTCTGATACCATAGTCAAATCCATATTAAATCAGTAGGAGTTTGGAACTAAAAGGGGCAATTGGATTGCTAAAATCTAGGAGTTTGATCTCATTATCAAATCAATGAAGCTTGTACAGGGAAGGGGTCTCTGCCAATTGATTGCTGATAACAGACAAAGAGAAACATTGCATAAAGAAGCAAAAATTGAAGACACGCCAACAGTCGTCTTTGTCTCCACTACGAATGAGTGTTATTCAAGTGTTGCTCATTTCCTTACTTATGGTGAGTGTCTTTCTCACCTGTCTCATAAAGAAAAGAGGACTATCAAGTTAAAAGTTGCCAATTTTGTCTTGTGGGACAATGGTCTGTATAAGAGGAACCTCGATGGGGTGTTCCTTCACTGCGTGGATAAAGAGTAGCAGAACTAACTTTTGGAGTCCTTCCATAATATGGCCTGTAGAAGACATTTTTATGTGCTTGTAACTTTTCATAAGATTCTATGAGCCAGGTATTACTGGCCTACTCTATTTCAAGATGCATACAAATGGGTACGAAGATGTGAACTATGCCAACAGGTCGTTGGAAGACCTAAGTTAGCTGCTTTGCCTCTTAAGCCAATGGTAATATAAGAACCATTTCAACAATGGGGAATCAATTTCATTGGTGATATAAACCTGTCTTCAAGTATTGGACATGATTATGTCCTCACAGCCACATATTACTTTACCAAATAGGTGGAAGCTATTCCAGCCAAGCATGCTACTTCAGAAGTAGTATGACAAATAATGCATCCTGTTTCTCTTCCCATGAGATTACTTAGTTCTATTTTTATTATGGGATTACCCTCTCCCACTCCTCTGATTATTTTCCACAAGGGAATGGCCAAGCAGAATTGAGGAATAAAAAATTGGTGGCCATCATCAGGAAGCTGGTGGATGACAACCAATGAACATGGCATAAAGTATTAGTTGATGCTTTATGGGTAGACAAAATTACACCCAAGAGGGTGATAGGTATGTCACCATTCCAACTTTTGTATGGTCTCAATGCAGAGATACTAATCACCTTGGAATTGTCAGCACTAAAATTAGCAAAGGCGGTTGAAGATCAAACATATGAAAGCTCCATCGACAAGAGGATCATGTGCTTGACTGAGCTGGATGAGCAACAAACTATGGTGGTGGATCGAATTGCTGCACATCAAATTTTGGTGAAGAAGCTCTTCGACTAGAAAGCAAAAACCCATGATTTCTAGATTGGAGATCAAGTTTTGTTATGGGACAAGAGAAGAGAACTGAAGGGAATGTATGGGAAATTTGATTCCCTATGGAGAGGCCCATTTTCTATTCATCAGCTCAATGGTGATAATAGTTTCCTATTGAAGTATCAAGACGACACACCATTTTCTCTACCTCAAAATGGGCAACATTTGAAGCACTTCAATTCTTGAAGTATCAGATAAGATCATTTGTACATATGTATAATTTTTGTATAGTCTTTTGTTCTATTTTGTGTTGTTCATTTTTGTTTCTTTTTGGTGCCTTTATTTTTGGGTAGCATGAATCCATAGCCCAATGTCATACTTAAAGGCACTGGAGATTCTAGATTCTACTCCCTTCAATTATTTTTACAATTGATGGAAGTTTCCCAACTAGAGCCAACTGTTGTTCCCAAAATCTGTCACTCATTTTTGGGGACAACATATCAACTATTTTGGTCATGTAGGCAAAAATTCTCTCTTTCCTTCTCAAAAAATGTTCTGAGCGCTCAAGTTTTTCAATTATTCAAGCTTTTTCAGCTAAGGGACTCACAGGTTCAATAGGTTCAACAACTTTAATAGGCAAGCTCTCACAAAGAAATAAGTTCCCAACACTTAGGCTATTTCAAGGTTGGTTCAATGTCGAGGTTCAACCAAAAGGTCCATTGGTAGGCTTCAAACAAAAGATTGAATCATTGAACCATTAAACCCTGCCTTCAAAGGTTCAAAAGTTCAACAGGTTCAAAGGTTCAACGACATCGGTAGACTTAAAGAGCTAAGCACTTCGATAAGTTCAAAGTTTAACTGCTTTGAAGGACTTAAAGAAAAGAAACTTTGAGAAAGAAAGATTGAACCGTTGAACCGTTGAACCTTGAGCCAAAAAGGTTCAAAGTTTAAAGGTTCAATGAGTTTAATAGAAAAGAAAAAGATCTAGAAACTTTGAAGGACCAAAGGGTTCAGAGAAAGAGAATGAACCGTTGAACTTTGAACCATAATGGTTCAAAGTTCAAAGGTTCAAGGAAGCTTCGAGCGAAGGAAGGAAGCAGAATATTCCAGAGACAAGTTAGAAGAGATGGTTCAATTGAAGATGAAAGAAAGCGATTAAACCAAGGAAGCGATTGAACCAAGGAGTCGATAAGACCGCCTAAACCATTGAACCATTGAATTGATGCACCTCAAAGGTTCAAAAGTTCAAGGTTCAACGTGGTCCAAGTGACCAATGAAGTCCCCACGGATGTCAAATTTAAGATAATAAAATGCCTGTTTATTTTCAAATATGGTGCAGAACTTGAAGAACAAACACAACGACCAGCTGAAGAAAGAACTGAAAGAGCCTGTTGAAGGTAAGAAGATAGCCTAAGAGGTCAAAAAGCTATAGGGGATACTGAAATATCTACAGAGGAGTTATTCTAGTAGGTGGAATAGTCTACCAAGTAGACATCTGAGCGCGTAAACATTAAAAAGTGTGGCCTATTTTTTTCCCTTTGAATAAAAGTGAATGGATAGTTGCACACATATTAGGAAGAGGACCGAGTGGCCCATACTTCATAAGGAGACATTTGAGATGAATTGATAGGTCACAGTTAAGGCTGATGCCTTATTCCAACATGGCCCCTTGACAGAACTAAAAATGCATTCAAGGCATTAAATGCTGCATGGGCCATTCTATGAAATAAAGTGCCCAAGTCTTTCTTGGAGTAATATATATTATAATCTCTTATTTTATGCAAAGGAGATCTCTCTATTATAGAAGTAAAACTCTGCCCAAATTGAAAGGCATTTCTTGAGACTTTGAGCTCAGATTGTTAATCATATGTCTTTATTTGAATGAGAAAATAAGTGACCTTTCAGACTTTATGCTGGAATAGCTTGTGTTATTTAGGAAATTATTCTTATGTCTATTTCTTGAATGCATTCTTGTCCATTTAATTAAATAAGTAGAACTAGTGGAAGTAACTTGAAAGGTATCCTGAAGCCAACTGTGGGAAGACTTTGAGCTGCCACAATTGTCTTTAGTATGTGTGTTTTCAATTTTTTTTTGTGTAAAAGATCTTGGGATGACTTTGTGCCCCCATTGTCTTTCGTATTTCACTCTTTGGCAGTTGAGGTGGAGACTTTGTGCTACAACTCATTCTGCTGGTTATTGCGCTCTATTGCATTTGCTTATCACTATTAGAAAGAATTCTTGCTATTTGCTGCATATCACTTCTGAAAGAAGAGACGTGCCTTCTATCATTTCACTAGGATTTCTCCTTTTTTTGTGAACATCATCTCTAAAAAAAGAGATATGGATGGTGTTGTCTTACCCTTGAGTGTTATTTTTAGCTTATATATATAGTATATAGTACTTTATAGTTATAGGGAACCTCCCCTTGATGAGAGGAGAGATTTGTCCCCTTTTGATGTGGTAAACCTGCACATTTAGTCGATCAATCTCCTCATGCTATTTTTGAAACAACCTTATTTTTCCATCAATTAGTTGGTGACAAAATATTCACCCAACAGTGTGAATGTATTGTGTGGTTTTGATTTATGGATGAATGAAGAAGGAACTTGTGTTGCCTTTTTATGAATCTTCAAGTCTCAACCACATGTAATATTGATAATAATATCATTATTTGTTTAAATATTTCATGGTTATACCATATTATGAGTCTAAAATTTATAATGCAGAGTGCACTTGAGAAAAGAGGCAATTATGCTCACATATAATCAAGAAGATCAAGTAAGTGATGAGTTTATGATGGTTGTTTAATATTTATTGAGTTTTTTTTCATCTAAAAAATAGTATATATATGGTAATTGATGATAATAATCAATTTTGAGGATCAAAAATACTTTAAAATTATAATATTCACTTCAAAACCTCATTGTTACTAACAGGATCCTAGAAATACACTCATAATTTTGTATTAGTGCATGTTGGAGATTTTTAGTGATTGATCAAGGAGTACTAGCTATTGGAGAAGGTGAGGTAAGCTGGTGAAAATAATAAAAATCCTTTTATTTTATTTTGAAGTAATTAAAACTCAAAATTTTCCCTTTTGTTAGCTCTTGATAGTACATGCTTGTGTACAACAAGACTAGGGTCTGAAAATGGAAACTTGAATAACTTTCATTTCCACCAACAAAAAATTATGAAACTTTTGAATCTAAAGTATTTTAATTTTCTCTATAGGAATCATGTGGTTTTCAGTTGGTACAGTGTCATACAATATGATCACTAAGACTGTGGTAGTGCATTAGGCATAAAGAGACCTAATTGCTAGAGATGTATGTTGAGTTAGTTGGTATTCCTTGAGATATGGGTCCTAAATTTTTGTGAAAAGATAAAATGAGATAATGGGTGTCTAAAAATATCTTTATTTTTTTGGAAGCGCTGTATATTATTCAAACCTCCTAGATTTGTGTGAAAATAGGGCTATAAGGAGCTAGGCAAGAAAGAAGAAAGAGTGATTGGTTGAGAGTTAAATCTTAGGGATTGAGTTATTTTGTTGGATGATTAAAAGGAGATATAAATTTTAATATTCATGGCTATATTATCCCTAGTGTATAAATAAGAACCTTAGAACCATGCCTTAAGTCTATGAGTCTATGGAAGAATGACAAGTTTAAACTATGCAAAGAGATTGAAGATATGAAAGATTGGTTTGAGAGGATGGTGATGTAATAATAAGGATAATAATGTGGAGGTATATTAAGGGTGACATATATTAAAGAGATAGAAAGATAACTTTAAGATTAAAAGAGGTTTATGAGCCTAGTGTAGTGAAAAATGAATAAGGGGTCAAAAGACAAGCAAAGTACCTATATGAAGTAAGTAAATCAGAGTAAAAAGAAGGCATTAAATTAAGAAATTAGAGTTAGGTAAATGTATGTGAAGAGTGTAGGCATTAACTCTACATTATGTGGTATCAAAGTAGGTAATCTCTTATAATAACTTATGATTTTAAGTATTAAAGGTTATTATTTGAGGTTGTTAAAGGTTGTTAATGGAGATTGCAAGAATGAGTAAGAGAGAGTTAAAGAATTTATGATATAAGAGAATCCCTATGAGAAAAGACTCCAAGAAGAGTAGTTCTAAGGTTAAAAATATTTGGATAAGAGTGTCAATATACCAGGTAGAGGAGATAACCTAGGTTGAAACAACAAAACAAGGTGATAAAGACTTGCTTAAGAGAAAATGAAGAGAAAGAAGGAAAAAGAGAGGAAGGGATTAGCTAAGTTAGAGTGCCACAATGAGATAAATATGAAGGAAGACCCAAAGAGAAAAGGGCTGGTTGTTGAAGAGGAGATGAGTGAGATATATCAAAGGATAGAGAGGATAAGGATCTTGGTGCATCTCATGTAAGAAGAGGAAATCCAATGGTATTGTTGGGTGATGAAGAAGAAGAGAGTTAAGTGGCCTATGAGGCTATTTATGGAGAGAAGAATAAATATTGTCATGAGAGACAATGAGAACTAAAGGAAGTTGATATATATGCAGCTCAAGGAGGAGATGAAGAAGTTCATGATGGATGAACAGGTTGGTAGACAAGAGGAAGGTGGGCAACACCTTGAGGAGAACGAGATAGTCATGAAGGATGATGAGAGGAAACATATAAAGCAAAAGAAGAAAGAGAAGATAGAGGCAAAAACTCCTCAAGCTTTTAAATTTTTTATCATCTGTGTATACAGGTACAAAAGTGAAGAAAGAAGTCTATTTTGAGGACATGAAATTTTAAAATATGAAGGAGATCAAACATGAACAACATGCTTATGTTGAGTACGAGATTGATTGGGCAACCATATATAGAGGTAAAATGGTTTGTTACCCTGAAAGAGGAGATATGATTGGAGAAGGAGATCTTCAAGAAAATGGAAGGCATAAAATAAATAGAAATTAATCAAGAAGATGAAGTTAAGAGGTATGAAGATCATAAATCTGAATTTGCATTGCATGAAGCAATCAAAGAGCAGATTGAACATGAGTTTGTATGTGATGGAGAGTTTCTAAATGAGAAATAAGACCAACCATTCATCTATGAGAGTTGGGATCAATTGTAGGTAGAATGGGAGCTTTAGAGCATGCCAAAAACAATAGACAAAAGGATAAAGTCTATCCTAGAATAAAAATTGAAGAGATGAGCACTTAGCATGAGACAATGGCATCTCAAGAGAGAGATATAGTGATGAATAAGGCAATGTACATCATGAATCAACAAGGACAAATACATGAAGAGTATGAAGGAGTGTCTAGCTTGACATGAGATGGAGATGGAGTCCAAATACAAGTGATGGTACAAGCTATATAAGAGCATAATGAAGAAGAGAAATTGATGTGAAGAGGATTGTTGCAAGAGGCTAAAGTTGATCTATTAGAGTTCTTTAGTCAAAGTGAAAATAAGATTGGAGCTATCATAAATGAGCTAGAGGTATAATTACAAGATGAAGAAAAGAATATGCCAAAGACAAGGAGTATGTTTCCCATTGAAACACTTCAAGGAGATGAAGTTGCAAGTCATATAAGGGCAAAAAATTAGAAAAAATTAATGAGTTGCAACCAAAAAGGTGAACAAGTATGGGTATAAGGTGAATGAAATCAAGTTGTAAGCCAATGTAATCTAAGCATAGAAGCATGTGAGTCAATCAAGGAACAAATGTTGGCAACTAATGATGTAAGTAAAGAGCAGAGGTTAAGAGGAAAAGATAAGGAACTTAATAATATGAGAGAGAAGCTTCGAAGAAGAGTACCAAATCAAGATAAGATGGAAAGGACCATGATGTTATTGAAGAGACTATCTAAATTATTTTTACCATATTCATTCATAATAGCAAATTTATTTTCTCCCTTTTTTATGTTTTTTAGGGTGATACTTCTTATTTTTTATTTAAATTCTCATGAGTGTAAGTTAACATGTACTAAGCATATTGGTGTAGGTATGGAAATGCAAGAGAAATAGTCATTCCATGACCATATGGAGAAAATAGGTAATGAGGGACAAGAGCTCATGATAAAGCCAAAGAAAGAGGAGGACAATCATGTTCCTCACAAAAAAAATGAGTAGATGAAGAATGCATGTTTGGGGGAGGACTAGATCAGTCCAAAGGTGATCCAAGGAAGGAGTGAGAGTAATCTAACATTGAGAGAGCAAAGTGAGGGTAGTCTTAGCCTAAGAATTAGTCCAAGTAGTATGGCAATGAAATGAGAGTTACAAGCAAGTGAATAAGAGAACAAATATATGAAGGGTGAGCAAGGTAAGGAATCAATCTATTCAATTGATAATGTTGTAACTAAGTTGGTTGAATGTATACATGATGATAGTAAGATGAAAGGTTACCAATAAGTGTGGTGTTATGTTGAACTTGAACTGATCAAAGAAATGTTATTGCAAGATAAACAAGAAAGCTATGAGAAGATTCACCACGAGAATGTGGAGTATCATGAAGAGGTAGCCAAAGAGGATATGATTAAGAGTATGACAAAGGTGAATATGCATAATAAATCATTAGAGCATGAGGATGGAGGATAAAGCATTGCTAAAAATCAAGACCAACAAGGAGTACAAGAATGAATCATGGCAAAGATGGAAAAAATATATGGAGTAAGAATAGGAGTAAAGAATGAGAACCAACCATTTGAGGTAGAAAATGATGAAGAGAATTCAAATATGGAGGATATTGAATATAAAGTGGACAAAGAGTTGTAGTAGATCATGTACTTTATGAGGATAGAGGAGGAGTTGGCAAAAATGCTAAATAAGGAAAGAAGACAAAGACATAAGAACCAATTGAGAAGAAAAGATAAATACAAGAGGAACAACAAAAAAATAAGATAAAAAATTCATAATAATAAGAATTAGAAATCAAGGAAGAAGTTTGACAAAGTATATTTGAACAGGAGCTCAAATTTTCCCACTTAGGGACGTTGATGCAGAGCATCACCAAGTAACAAAGAGTGGTAGTATGTTTTAATGTTTCTTGTTAACCATTTATAGTTTTATTTTGGTGTTATAGGTATTATATGATCCTCTAGGAGGTATTGGAGTCATTGAGAGTCTTGAGATTGTGTGTTCTTAAACTTGGAGAGTTTTCCTACCAAAAATAAAAAATAAAAAATTTAAATTTTAGAACTAGGCTTAGAGTGGTATTTTGGATTTTGTGAGAAATGCAAAAGTTGATGAACGTCTTTTAGGGTCATAAAAAGTCCCAGGTGTGTGTGTAGAATATGTTTTCAATGTACATGTCATGTAAGATCAATATAAGCCAATAAACAAGAATATGTAACTGCCACCCTATGTGGGAATGGCCTTGTTGTATGAGAGTTTTCTTGCTTGTTTGGCATCATAAGAGGTTAGAAATGCATGTATATGAGTATTAAAAGGTAGGTAGTATAGGATAAATATGAAGGAGATAGAGTTGGAGAGAATAAAAGATCAAGAAAAGTATCAAGAACTTTTTTTTTATTGTAAGTGTGAATGTATTGTGTGGTTTTGATCAATGAATGAATGAAGAAGGAACTCGTGTTGTATTTTTATGAAATATCCTAGTATCAATAATATTTAAGAGTGATAATAATATCATTATATATCAAAATATTTCATGTTTATACCCTATTTTTAGTCTACAAGTTATTATGCATAGTACACTTGAGAAATGAAGAAATTCTGCTCACATACAGTACAGAAGATCAAGTAAGTGATGAGTTTTTAATGGTTGTTCAATAGTTATTGAGTTGTTTAAGTATAAAAAATATTAAATAGTTGGTAATTTATTATAATAATCCATTTAAAATCCTTAAAAGTGCAAGATTCACTTTAAAACCTCATTGTTACTAACACAGTCCTAGAATTGCACTCAAAATTTTGTATTAGTGCATGTCGAAGATTTTAGTGATTGATCAAGGGGGAATATCTATTGGATAAGGTGAGGTAAGGTGTAAAATACCCTAGAAAACATTTATTTTCATTTTAAAGTAAGTAAAACTCAAAAGTTTCCCTTTTGTTAGTTGTCGACCTAGTACATCCCTGTGTATAACAAAAATAGGGTTTGAAAATGGAAACTTGAATAATTTTCATTTCTAATAAAAAAAGTGATTAAAATTTGGAATCTAATGTATTTTAATGTTCTCTAGAGGAATCATGTGGTTTTGGGTTGTTACAATTCTATTTAATATGGTCACTAAGATTGTGGTAGTGCATTAGACCTATAAAGACCTAATTGTTAAAGATGTATGTTGAGTTAGTTGGTCTTACTTAAGAGTTGGGGCCTAAAACATTGTATGAAGATAAAAGGGGATAATGGGTATCCAAAAAGGTCTTTATTTTTACTGTAATCTTTTTATATTTTTCAAATCTACTAGATTTGTGTGAAAATAGGGTTATAAGGAGATAGGCAAGAAAGAAGAAAAAGTGGTTGGTTGAAAGTTAAATCTTAAGGATTGAGTTATTTGGCTGGAAGATTAAAGGAATATATAAATTATTATATTTATGGACATATGAGACATAGGGTAGAAATAAGAACCTTTTAACCATACCTTAGGTCTATGAGTCTATAAAAGAATGACAAGTTTGAACTATGCAAAGAGAGTGAAGAGATGAAAGATTGGCATGAGAGGATGGTGATGTACTAATAATGATAAGAATGTAGAGGTAGATGAAGGGTGACATATATTCAAAAAAGAGAAATATAACTATATGAAAAGAGGCTTATGACCTAGTGTAGTGAAGAATGATCAAGGGATTAACAGACAAGTAAAGTACCTATATGAAGCTAGAAAATTAGAGTACATAGAAGACATTAAAGTAAGAAATTAGATTCAGATAAAGGTATGTGAAGAGTGTTAGCATTATCTCTAAATTATAGTATTTTAGTGGTGGTTCAACATATTCAATCAGAGTTACATGGCATGGTGCAGAAAGATGATCTCCATGTGGTTTAAGGGGAAGTCATAGGGATGAGTGGGGAGATGAATGGATTTAGGGATCAATTTCAACAACTAACTGGGAAAATTTCCAACCTTGTAGCTTAGTATTTGAAAAATAACTCTTCACCACTCCAGTTTGGGTGTCCCAATCTAAATAATTATAACATCAATCCAAGCTTGAAGCTAATATTGCCAAAGGTGGACTTGCACACGTTTAATTGTAAAGATACAATCACATGGCTTACTTAAATTAAAAATTTATTTGATCTACATTAGACTCCCTATTCACAAAATGTGGTCTTGGCCTCTTTGTATCTATAACTTGAGTAGTTCATTTAGTGTCGCTGGTTGTGTGCTTAAAAAAAATGACATCCTAGTTTAATGGTCATTATTTTTTGAGGAATTGCAGCTCCACTATCACATTATGTCTCTAAAAACTACTTCAACCAACTAGCCAAGTTATGCTAAATCAGGAATATAAAGGATCACATTCATCAATTTTAGAATCTCTTACATGTGATAAACATCACTGAGGAAAATTTAAATGACCTATTTTTGGGTGGCCTCAAATATAACGTTCAATTGGAGGTTCACATGTTTCATCCAAATAATGTATCTTAAGCCATACTAAGGGCATGCATGGCTGAGGAAAAAGAGTTGATCCAATTAAGACCTTTCACTAGTGTTTATGAACACATGTTCCTAGTACCATCATTTTTGTAGCCTACTAGATTGACCCCTCAACAAATTGATGAAAAGTGTGTAAAAAGTTTTTTGTTTTCATTGTGATAGAAAATGGAGCAAAGGACATCAATGTGATAAAAAGAATTTATTTTACATTGAAGGCACAAATGAGAAGGAAGAAGATGATGAGGCTCCAAGTACAAGTTCAAAAGAACTTAAGGATGAATCTGAAGATTTTCAACCTACTGTTTCATGTCATGTACTTTCAAGAATTATTACTCCTCAAACTCTTAAGGTGGTGGATTTATTGAAAAAATAGGAGATAACTATGTTTATTGACTCTAGGAGTACACATTCATCAATAGTAAGTTGGATACTCATTTAAACTATTTCATTTACCCAACTCTGAAATTTTAGGTCATGATTATAGATGGTGGTATAGTTAACTGTTCGAGAAATTTCCATAGCATTAAGCTTACTATAGGAGACTACTTGTTAGATTCCCCTATGTTTGTTATTGCCATGGGAGGAGCTGCCATTATTTTGGGAGTGTTGTGGCTCAACACTTTGAGCATTATCAAAATGAATTTCTAGGAACTATTCATGAGGTTCCATTCAAAAGGTAGGACCTTTGAACTACATGGATTATGGGATAAATCTCCACAACTAGTTAGTTCCCATTAGATGATGAAGATTATCAAAAAAGGTGTTAAGGGATTTGTGGTAGCCTCTTTTCCATAAAAGTTCAACAAATCAAGGAGTCTACGCATCTTGATTTTTCAAAGAGTGTTAGATGACCATTATGTTATTTTTGGTGACATGCCAAAAAGACTTCTTCCAAGCCACACATATGATCATGCTATCAGGCTCATTATAGAAAGTACACCACCTAACATCAGACCCTATAGGTATCCCTATGCCCAAAAGAGTAAAAAAATAAAATGACGAGAGATGTTGGAGGCAGGAATCATTTGATACAGTCTAAGCAAATATTCCTCCCCTATGGTCATAGTGTTAAAAGGATGACACTTAGAGGATGTGCCCAGACTATAGATAACTCAATAAGTACACCATCAATGATAAGTTTCCTATTCTAGTCATTGATGATTTATTAGATGAACTTCATAGTGTTGTTAATTTTATCAAGTTAGATCTTCACTTAGAGTATCATTAGATTTGAATCCTGGATAAGGACATACCTAAAACAACTTTCAAAACTCATGAAGGCCATTATGAATTTATGGTCATGTCTTTTGGCCTCATAAATGCACCATCTACATTTTAGAGTTTGATGAATACTATTTTTAGGCCATTTTTGATGAATTTTGTATTGGTGTTTTTGATGATATCCTCATCTACAATAAAAATTGGGAAGACCATTTGAAGCTTGTGAAACAGATACTTTAAGTTCTGTAACAACATCAACTTTATGTCAAATCATCTAAATGTGCTTTTGGTGTCCAAGAGGTAGAGTACTTTGGTCATATTGTTTCACATGTAGGAGTAAAATTTGATCATAAAAAAACCAAGCAATGACATAGTGGCAAGTTCCCAAGACCCTAAAAAACCTCTGAGGATTTATAGGGTTAATTGGTTATTATCGTAGGATTATAGCTGCACTCACCTATTTGTGGAATAAAGACTCCTAGTAAACTGATTTAGCTACAAAGGCATTTGAATAGTTGAAAATAGCTACCTGCATAACTCTAGTTTTGGCTACTCTTAATTTTTCAAAAACTTTTATTGTGGAAAATGACACATTAGGATATGGCATGGGGTATATACTCATACAAGAAGGTAGACCATTGGGATTTGAAAGTCACCAATTGAAGGGAAAAAATAGGCTCAAATGAATCTATGAAAAAAGGATGATGGTTATTCTATATGCAGTTAAGCAAGGGAGACCTTATCTGATGGGTAATCACTTTCAAGTAAAGACTGATCATGATAGCATCAAATATTTTTTGGAACAAGGATTATCACTTAAAGAACAACAAAAATGGGTTACTAAAATGTTAGGCTATGATTTTGAAATAGGTTATAAGAAATAAAAATATAATGTGGTAGATGATGCACTATCCTGGAGGGATGAATTAGTTGACGCATTATTATGTGTAATGACTATTTGATAGGCAATTTGGTTAGAGGAAGTGATATTAGAATGGGAGAATGATAGTGCTACCCATGATTTGATTTAAAATATTCAACAGGTTTTTGTGGCTCTAAAAATTTTACATAGAAGGGGAATGCATTATTGTATAAAGATAGATTATACCTATGTAAGCATTCTCTCCCCAAACATCAAATCCTTAAGGAACTCCATGCATCTCCAATGGGAGGTCACTCATGATTTAAAAAAAAAAAACATATAATCAAGGAATATTTTTTTGGAAGGACTCAAGGGAGATGTTCAAAGCTATGTGGCTGAATACATGGTATGTCAACAGAACAAAGCTGAAACCATTTAGACCCTAGGGCTTTTGTAACCTTGATCCATCCCTAACTAACATTGGGAGGAGCTTTCCATGGATTTAATTATTGGGTTACCATGATTTGAGGGTAAAAATGATATCATGGTAGTTGTGGATCGACTCACCAAGTATGCTCATTTTTATTCCTTATCAAATCCATTTGTTGCTAGTACAATAACTTATTTTTTTCTCAATATAGTTTAGAAACTGCATGGTACTCCAAAGATCATTATAAGTGATCGAGATCCCATATTTACTAGTAATTTTAGATTGAATTATTTGCATGTTTGGGAACCTAGTTAGCTTATAACTCATCCTATCATCCTCAATATTATGGATAAATAGAGGTAGCTAATAAATGTCTAGAGGGGTATCTTCATTATTTTGTTTTTGATAAATAAGACAAATGGGTTCATTGGATGCCACTTGTCAAATGGTGGTATAACACTTCTTTTCACACTTCTTCCAAAATGTCTCCCTTTATGGAATTGTATGGGTGTCACCACCCATCCATCACTTCAACCTTGATGGTACATCCCAAGGTTTGAGCTATTAAGGAACACATTTACCATCAACTAGAGGTACTCGATAGTTTGTAAGAGAATTTATCAATGGCACAAAATAAAATGAAGCTGTAAGTGAATCAAAACTAGAGTGAGAAGCATGCTGATATAGATGATTGGGTCTTTATGCATTTGTATCCATATAAACAAATGTCTTTAAGGTAATATAAAAATATTAAAAAACTATCCCCTAAGTATTATGGCCCTTATCAAATCTTGCATAAATTTGGTAGTGTGGCCTACAAGCTAAAATTACGCACATCCACTCACATACATCTGATATTCCATGTATCTTACCTGAATAAGGTAATTAGACATAAAGTTTCCAATTAGATTAAATTACCTAAATTAGATGAAGAAGGCCACGTCATTGTAAAGCCCAAAGAGATCCTTCACATGCACACTAGGTAAATATGAACCAAAAAAATTAAGGAGTATTTGATCAAACAAAAGAACCCAAATTTGAAGATGCAACATGAGAGGATGAAGCATTCCTATAGAAACATCTTTGTTTGATTCAATGTTGAGGGTAATGTTGTTTTTAAAGGGAAGGGCATGCTACACCCTTAACCTATAGTGCATCTAGGGATATGTGTGGTCAACTTATATCTTGCACACCTTCATATTATCTTATTACATTTCTCAATGTTCTTAGTATGGTCAACCTATGGAATAACTATAGATAAATAGAGTATATATAAGAGGTAGTGGTTAGTCTTTTATCATCATATTATGAATTCTATTCTTATTGCATTGCTATGGAGGTTTCCCCCTTTTAGTGGCTTAGTCAAAATATTTAAGTATTTTGCTCTTTCACCAATTGTTGTTGTGGATATACTTATTTTTTTCTTAATTATATGATACATTATTTTATTATTATGAATCATCTAATTAATTTTATTACAAGGAGAGATTATGAAATTGATGAATATAATCCTTTACAGTCCCTATTTGGAATAGTTTGGATAACTTCCTGAAGTATTTTTTTGAGACATTGTTGTGATAATGGAGCTGCAACTCTTTAGAAAATATAGACTAGGAAACTGAGACACCCTTCTTTTTCTTTTAGGCATAAGACCATCTATACTGAATAAACTTCCTAGGTTCCAAATATAGAGAGGCCATGACCACCTTTGTGAGCATGGAGTTTGATGTAGATCAAATAAATTTTCAATTTGAATCATCCATGTGAGTGGATCATTACCATCAAAATTGCATTGGTCCATTTTTGGCAACATCAGTTTTAGTCCAGGATTGGCATTATGATTGTTTGGAGGAGGAGAACCAAATTTATGTGGTGGAGGGTTATTTTTTAATGGTCAAACTAAAAAAGTTGGAAAATTGGCTAGTTATTTATTACAATTGATCCTATAAGCCATTTAGATCCCCTCTCATCCCCGTGATGTCCCATTTAATCGCATCGAGATAATATTTTTGTACTTTGCCATACAAGTCTAACTAAAATTACCGAACTACCTCTGAAATACGCCAATCAAAAGTTCTAGACTCTATGTCATCCTTGTGAAAAGTTTTAGGTGTTTCCTTTCCTTTCTTGTGCTTGTGAGTGTTAAGACCATCCATGCATAAACCCTAGTAGGGTTTCAACCTAAAAAAAGTATATTGGCAATGAGATCATTTTTATGGCCTCATCGAAATGAATCTAACGACTACTAATGCACACAAAGGTGAAAATTTTTGACCCAAAAAAGTGTACCAATGGAATACACTATTGCAATCATCTCATTTAGATGAATCTAATGATTGCTCATTTGTATAAGGTTAAAAATTTTCCTGATTTTTTTTTACTATTTAAAAAAAAAACACTTTGAACAATATTACAATGATGAAAAAATTAAATTCTTCATAGATCACAGGTTATGCTTTTTCAATCCTTTAGCTCATAAGAGCCGCACAAACTAGATCTAGAAAAATGCCACCACATAAAATTGCCCAAATTGAAGCTGTAATACAAATTTTAATGAAATTAATTATATGTTTTCATAATAGAACAATATATCATATAAATGATAGTAGAGATAATAGATCCACACAATAATTGATAAAAGAACAAAATGATTGATAAATATAATTTGAGCCACTTTGAGGGGGCAAACTCCACAATAATGCAATAAGAGCAGAATTTGTATTATGATGATAAAAGACTAACCATTACCTCTTATATATACTCTACTCAGCCATGATTATTCCATAGGCCAACCATACTAAGAACATCAAGAAATAAAATAAGATAACATAAATGTATGTAAGCCATAAGTTGATAACACATATCCTTAGACACATTATAGGTTAAGGGCATAACAATGTCATTGTAGAATGCCTCTTGATGTAATAACCAATAATTGTTAGTACCGTTCATATATAAAGGATTTTATTATAAAACCCACTTTTGCACTTATGTCAAAATCATTTAATAATGTTAAAAAAATTATAATGTTACACCAAATGAATAATGAGAGCATTTTATTTAAAGATATTTAGGATTATACATAATTTTTTAATTTGACATGTGTCAATGCTGATTATTTTAATTTTTAAGTCACTTGTTTCAAATACTCTAGAAATCAAAGTGTTTTAAGGTTTAATCATAGGATGTATAATATTTTTTTCTTGTTAAAAAATATTTTATTTTAAAATATGTTTATAACAATGTGCAAGGAATTATATTTAATAATGTGTTGAAGACCATCCTTTTTGTCCACAAAATGTATTGGAAAAAGAGGAAGGTGAGTTAAAAACTAGGTATATATTCCACATCGAGCTTCACCAACATGGATCCTATGACTCCTAGCTCAAAATATGATTAGAAGATGGATATTCTAGGCTATTTACAAAGCTAAAATAGGGATTAAAAAGTGTTAAAAATAAAATGTACAACATATTTCACATGAATATGAACATGAAGATTTAAACAAGCAAAGCCTAAAATAAACACATGTTATCTTGGAGAAACATAATGTGGGAAAAACTCTAGTGGGTGAGATAATTACACTCCCTTTCCACTATAAAATGCAAAAAATATACATGGTACTACCAAACATGACATTTATGGATAGAATTCTCATGACTACTCTATCTAAAAATTACACACAATATTATTTTGTACTTATCAGATACTCTTTAGAACTCAAACAAAGTCAACCCAACCATCTACAACTAGGAAATAATGAGACAACAAGAACAAAGACTCAAACTTGCAACTTGCAGTGTGATTCCAAATTCAAGACTTACTAATGCATTTTTAATTCTTTTGTCTTGTACTAGATATGTATTTATGCTCTCTCAAATTTAGATTCTGCCAAGAAGCTCAAATGAACCATCATTGAGAATTGAAACCATTTTCAATAGTTACCATTCTTGTGTTTTATCTCATGACAAAAATACTAGTGTATGTAGACCAATAGTTTGAAACTATTGGGGTAGTTACACAACTACTAGGTCAATTACATAATCACCACTTGTAAACATCAGTGGTTACAAAATCATTGGGGTTGTTTCAAAATTTCCACTATTTTTGTTATCTATGATAAACCCCTCTATTTTAAGTGCTAAAACGCATTGAATTCATCACTATGAATATGATTGGATCACCCCTACACAAACCTTTCCCATTTAACATTTATGATATGATGTTTTGAATATGAAAGGTCTCATAATAGTGGATTACAAACAAGAACTACATACAATTGGGCATAGTGGAAACATGTAGTATACATGACTGGTATCATAAGATCCAAATTTAAACTATACCTCCCCAATTTAAGGTGTTTAAGTCCCTAAAATCTTTAATAATTATGTAAGTGAGAAAATTTATTCCCCACATCCTCTTTAGAATACCATTTAGCTTTTACAGATAGATGGCCCTTTAACCCAACCAATCAATGTTCTTTCACTCCTCTTCATTTTGTCATTTCCTTCTTTTACAATACAACATCCTCCTCCAATTCCAACTGATTATCTGAAGCAATGTCTTCAATTAAAGGTATTAATAACCCTTAATCTTCATCTTCTAACATATAAGGCTAAAAATCATGATTTATCAATATTGACAACTAAATAAATCTTTATATAAGGAGGCAAATCAAGTCTAAAATCATTCTTGCCCACTTGTTTAAGAATTTAAAATGGACCATATATAAAAGGATTAAAATTCTTAGGATTACCATGGATCCTTTCTCTACTAAAGTAAAACCAAACCTTGTCTCCAACAAGGAAACTATTCTCAGTCTTTTGTTGATAAGGTCTTGATTTGTACTTAGCTTGAAACTCCTTTAATCTCTCTTACACTTGAAAGTGAATTTTATGAAACTATTCATTGAATCTTTAATCTTTGTGGACCTTTGAATCCACTGTCCCATTACCTTTATATGTGTTTATGTATGTTTTATGCACATCAAATAATCTTATGAGGTAGCCTATAATGTTTTAAGATCAACAAAAAAAGATTCACTTCAAATCATGAGTTATGGGGTGTTGGGTTTTGTAAACAACTTATTAGTGAAATAGTAGTGAGAAGAGTAGTTATTTACCTTAGATGGTTTAGATATGAAATGAATATAGATCTATTTGACATGTGAGGATTGATTATAGATCTAACCTAAAGTGGGCTTGACTAAAATAAACTTAAAAAGAAAGAAAAGTAGGAAAGGAAAGAAGGTTTGTGTATCAAACAAGATGAAACCTTTCTAGGCTAGCTCTTGAACTAAGGGTTAGACAAGTGGTCAGGAACCAATATTTATAGCAAGATACTAGTATACAAATAATAAAACACATATAAGAGTCCTAAAGAATAATAATACAATGAACTTTAGTATATATAATCAAAGGTTGTTGCATTTGTGAGATTACAATTTCACATCTGCAAAGAGAGATTATGATTATTACATGAAAGCATTAAAATTATCAATATCACAAGCTGAATAACTATATCAAAATATTACTCATGCAAAATCAAAAGACTAAGATACTAGTTTGATGGAACTTCTTGCAAGATTCACAAGTTTGGGGAAGATTAATATTTGCACATCAAGACCAACTACAGAACAATCCATAGAATTTCTTATTAATATTAATAGCCAAAATTATCCTCCCTTTAGGATTGCGAGGATACAAATATATATAGGCATGGGGAGGGGATGCCTCATCCTCTAATCAAAGTATAAATTTACATCTCTAATAATATAACTATCTTTCAAAATCATTTAGAGCATGCATATATAAAAGTGTATGCATAAATAAGATTCCTCAACCAAAATACAATAAATTTATGGAAAATAAATTTGAAACCATTAGTCCCAACTAAATTAAAGTATGAAAATATATATACATACTTAAGGTGGTGTTGACATAGCACTTATAGAAGAGGAAACAATTTCATGACATATTTGGAAACAAAAGTAGTTGATGTAGCCCCTTGAGGGATAAAAATTAGCCCAATAAGAGTATGCATTTCTACATATCCAAAAAATTGGGGACCCGGTGATGATGTGACAACACTTGTAGTTGATTGTGTGCTTAGTACTAACCTTGATGTTCTCTCTATGATTCTAAGTTTTTTAAATATTGCATGTGTTGTCTCAAACTCATTATTGATATTATCAAAATTGAGCAAGGCATGCTTAAATAATTTGACAGCCTCAACCATCAACCTCGTGTGCTTTGCTTTTGAGCTCTTAAATTCTGCTCCAAGGGATTTAGTTTTAGTTACTTTATCTTTGGAAAAAATTATTATTTTTAAAATCTCATCATTAGTTTTATAGATGGTTCTTTCAAATTCCTCCTTGAAGCTATCTATAATTACTTTAAGTAGTGTTTCAAAATTGGGCATGTTTACTAGTTGTCCAATAGAGGTTATCACATATGTGACCCTCATATCTCTCAAGATTTATAAGGCCTCATATTCATGGTTTACAAAATGCCCTATCAAAACCTTCATTTGTGGTGTGCCAATTAAGGGAACCATCCTTTTTTATAATTACATAACTCAAGACCCATGTAACATCCTAGGCCAACATCGAGTTCATGTGATTGAATATGCCTGTAGTCATATAAAATTTCATTTAATGCAATGAGTGTCACTCGAGACCAATCTATCATTATATTATCCCTAGACCTATCTTAAGGCCTCTTTTGATACTTTTTCAACTTTTAAATGTGTCTAGATCATGCCTAGATATACCAAAAACAACATTCAACCATCATCCAGGCATCCTCAATTTTTTCTCACATGTTTCAACCACTTAGATAATAACACAACCCCATTAGTCTATAACACAATGCGTTATTGGCAAAGGGGGCATTGTTATTGATCCTTAGCTTCCCTTTCCCCTAATAAATATCTTTCCACTACTCAAATCATATTAAGGTCAGCCTAGACTCATTTCATGTCTCCATCAACATCAAAACACTATATAAAGACCACTCTCATTCATTTACCCCTTGATGCCAATTCTCATGAACAAGCTCATAAATACTTGTGTAAATTAAGGTTATTGTTCCCTATTTACCCTTATTTCTACATACATCCATCTACAGTAGCCTAAAACTTATTTTTACTTAGGTTTCTAGTCTCAATTCACACTCAAAGCATTCAAATTGGCATTCATACTTAGGCATACTAGTATCACTCTCACTTATACTAGCACTTGGATTTGGAGAACTAAATTTGGATTGATCCCCTTTATAGGTATTGGTATATAAGTAGTGCTCAACACATGGGGTGTCAAGGTCATGCTCAACCTACCCTACTAATGCCACTCTTCTTCCACTTATGTTCATCAAAACCCTAAAAAACACAAAGGCTTAGGGTTTCATAATGAAATTAGTCAAAGAACAAAATAGATGATGATCTAAGTCTCTATCATATAGGCACAAGATCCCTAAAACAAAGTGAAGGTTTGCCAAGAATATCACTACTTCACTTGCACAGGGTCATTAACACAACATAAAAGGTCAATAACACAGTGCACTATTGGAAAAGAGGGCTTCACTATTGTTCAAAAAGGGTTCTGACACCTCTTTTTTTATTGATGACACTCTGCCCTACTCCTGCATCACTTCCCTACCTACCACTTGTCTGTCTCAATCATATTTTCAAACTAAGTACACTTTTTCTAATTCACTTTTATTTATAGAATATTCAAATAAATCAATTATTGTGCAAATTAGTGGTTTTTGCTATTGAAATATTTTATTCCCTACTTTATTACTCAACTCTTTATCAACCTTAGGGTTACATTCCACAATGCTAAAAATATAAATCATTTGGTGAACCCCAACTTACTTTGAATAATGCCCAAACCCTAGCCCTAGATGCTCTTTGGGTTTGTATCCTTATGTTTTATATGCTTAGTAATTAATTTCAAACTCTTAGATATAATTTATTATTTTACTACTGCAATCTTTCATAGATTAATTTATTTAAAGGTTCAAAATATACAACTTTTTATTTTCCTAGTTTTCAACCTACAATGGTAGAATCTGATAACTGATTTGATGAGACCGATAAGACACAATTGTAAAATTTCATTTATAAGCTTTCAGATATGCAAGTTAACCTTATCCATATTTTTTAAGAATATCTTATCAAGTCCATTGTGGGTCAATCCTCTAACCCCATAGATGCTAATATTGTTACACAAACTATGGGGGCAACTTAGATTCTACAACTTGCTATAACTAGTCAACTCTCACCAGTGGAAACACCTCCTATTGTTAGTACACATCCCTCTTCTCTAGATGTACAATCCCTTAGGCATGAGATCCATTCTCTGCAAGCCAAGGTGTTACATCTTGAGTAGGGTGCCACTCGACCATCTCATGTCTTGGACTCTCATGTTATCCTACATACACCATTGACACAACATATATCTTTAACTCCTTTTCCATCTAAATTTGTGGCACCCAAGCTTACTTTGTATGATAGTAAGGGTGATTCTGAGCATTACCTACATTATTTTCACACAACATGTTTGGAATACATGTCCAATGATTAGCTCCTAACTAAGTTGTTCCCTCACAGTTTAAAGGGACCCAACATTACAATGGTTCTATGATCTACCTAATCAATTGATTACAATATTTAATATACTTGTAGATATGTTTTTGACATATTTTTTGATCAACATTAGTGACAAATTCTCCTATGCTCAAGTCACTCAACTAAAACAAAAGTCTAATGAGCCAATAGCTAAATATGTATTGCAGTATAAAACCATATTAGCAAAGATGACTAGCCCCATGGTAGATAGAGAACTCTAGGACATATTCAAGAAAAGTTTATTTCCAACATTGCATGAATATATATTATTCAAAAAGTTTCCATCATTTATAGAGCTATGCCATATAGTAAAGGAACAAGAAGTGAAACTTCTCTCCATGGGCAAATAAAAATAACAATCAGATCAGATTTCATTAATAAGAGTCCAAGTAAGCTATGATAAAAGGTGAGGCCCAATGAAAACAAGAATAAAAAAAAGATAATAGTTAACATAGCCTCAGAGCTAGCTCTTCATGTGGTTTTATTAAGGCCTCCAAGGAGAACTTTTACGAATCTTCTTGAATTGCTAGCTCACATTCTCTAAAAACTTTTAGAATGTAATGTCATATCTCTCCATCCCATCAAAGAGGTTGAGACAACTAGGACTCTTCCAAAGAATTATGATTCTAATGCATTTTACAATTATTATAGGGCTTTGACCATACTATGAATAGATGCATCAGCCTAGGACATAAGATCCAAGATTTGATAGATGCTTATATCATTGATGTGAACACCCATAAAAAAATACTCAAAGCACAACCAAGTGAAGCAAAATCAATGAAAACATTTTTTGATCCATTTCTAAAACATACAACTAATAAGAAGTTAGACATTTTAGGTGTTCATTTCACTTATTAGGCACATCCACCACCAACATCTTATCATACTCATGCAATAGACACACACCCTTTACATAATATCATTGGTGTGTATCATAGTAAAGTTCCATCTAGGCCTCTTATCACTTTATAAGAATAGGACATTGTTGACGATGAATCAGATTTATACACACTCTTTGTACTAGCTTATATTGATCGTCATCTTATTTAGAGTGTCATTGTTGACAATGGGTCAAACATCAATATGTGTACTATTACACTTCTACATTAGGATAATACTTCAACAAATACAATTATTCATGGCTTTAGTGGATATGTCTAGAGATCCATTTGGGAGATCATACTTTCATTACAGGTTGGGACCACATATGTGGACACCAGATTCATTATTGTACCTAGTGTTAAAAAATTTGATATGTTATTGGGTAGGCCTTGGATATAGCAACTTTGAGCCATTCCCTCCACCATACATATATATCTTAAGTATATACATGCTAATTAGGTTTTTAAAGTTAAGGGCCTTCCATATGAGTATGCTTTAGCTACTCCACAATCGGTTACACAACAGTCACCATTAAAAAATCTAAACATAGATTCCATTGGCACACCTCAAATATTAGTTGAGCCACTAGTGCAGGTGAGCTCTACATTTATAACATTACCACACATACACACTCTCCCACAAAGACCTTTATTAGAGAGAACCCTATGTTATAGACATGTTATAGATTCTAGAGAGCCTCTCTCTACCCCATTCCCACCTAGATCAATGTTACTAAGTCCCAAAACACTCTACATCGATCATCTATACTAGTTACAACTTCTTCTATTAGATGTGTCCCTAAGAGCTCCACAATTCATAGGCTAGTTCAATCAGCTCCATAAATTAATAGCTTTAATTTGTAGCCAATTTTAACTATAGATTATTGAGTACATTAGGTTCTTGGATCTCAGATACCTCCTCGCACATCACATACAATCACTCTTCCTTTACTTGATATAAGTCACCTTGATAGTGAGTCTCTTGCAAGACTCATTAGTTAGTATGTTCTCCTATTATTTTTACATGGTTTCCTTTTCATGTTGCTTGTATATAGCTTATAATTAGAAAATAAAAACAAAAATAATTTGTTAAAAAATATAAAAACATTCAAATATTTATCAAAAAATATAAAATTTAGATTGTATGTATTTCCATGTTTACATTCCTTTTATTTTCCATGTACTACATATGCTATCTATGTTAGTTTAGTTGGTTATATCATACATACATGCTTCACTTATTCCCTTCAAGTGTTCATAGATTAATATAGAACTTTGGTCCTCTACATAGATCCATATTTTCTACTATCCACCTATCAGGGGCATATACACATATACACCAATTCAACATTGATATATTAGCCCATTGAGGGCATCATACATAACTTTTGATTTGCCAGGTTATATCTTTGTATACTCCATATCATATATTTAAAATTAATTATATCTTGATATTGATGATTATATACTACATAGATTTTTTATTGACTACTATTAATATAGACTTAGCGTATATACATCTTTACTCTTATACGAATTTGTACCACATGATTATGCATACTTTCATTTCTCACTTTACTAGTATAGATTTGATTATGTCTCTTTAATTATACATATGTTTGAGGGAATTTGAATATGCCATTTTCCTTTCATTACTTTTATGCTTTGGACATGTGCCCATGTCCTTGAGTATTCTTATTGATTGTGTATCTGGACATTTGAACTTGTCCTTTTGTTGACCAAATTTGACTTTTAGGTCAACTTTGGACCCCTATAGATTAAAAACTTGGATTTTTATATGTTTAAGGGTCAAATAATTTGTCATAGGCTATATTACAGTTCATTTGATGTTATCTAATGCATTTTTAGCCTTAGTTAGGGTCTAATAGGTTTATTTGTCATTTTGAGTCATTTAGTGGGATTTTAGGGGTCATAAATGCAAGTGACATAGTTATCAAGGTGACCATGTGTCATTTATTTTTCTTAAAATTTCAATGAGGTCAGATTCATTGTCAGGGATGTTAATTACATCAAAATCTTGTAGGTTGTTTAATTGAAACTCAAGAAACCAACTAAAAAAGGGAGCATTTGGCACTTGTACGACCCATGGGGGAAGGTGACACATGGGATAAGGTGATTGAAAATATATTAATCTTCATAAAACTCATATAAATGATTTATATTCTCTATAAGTTCCATTTTTAAGTCAAAACCATTTTTCTCCTTCTTTGCATTTCTAGACATACATAAGTGACCATCAAGTTTGTGCTTGGTACATACAACTCAAAAGGTTTCAAAGAAAATTATTTTGAAAGGTGATATTACACTTAAATAAATTAATTTAAATTGAAATAGTGTAAGGATTGATCAACTATGCTTTATGAATAATCCTTTACACGTTGACTATGTTTTTTTGCTTGTTGTTTTATGCACCCTATAGTTTTTGCTCCATTTTGGTCAAGTCTATACAAACCAGTTGGTGATGTTGAATCCAAAGGATTTTGGATACCTTTTTATATAGTATACATAATTAGTTTCATGTTTCATGGTGTTTTTATGGGCAAGTTAGTCCATGTTAAAGGAAATGTGCCACCATGTGCAGTCTCAGTCAAAGTTCTTGTTTACAGAATGTTGTTTTCCTATAGAGGTTTAATGTAGATGGCATATGGTGTCCATAAGGTCTCAATGCCATATCATCATCTATATACATGTTTAATCCCATAACACCATGTCTTGATCACACTAAACAGTCATGAGATACCCCTGCCTGCTCTATTCCATATGTATGCAAGTTATTTTCATGTTGAAAGAGAAGTATTGGGACTTGTTTAAAGATTTTATTGGTGGAAATAATGTAATTTAAGGTTTAAAATGTATTTTAGTTTTTTTGAGTCCATTCATCAACATGTTGTTGCTCTATTCCATGCCCTACCTATATAACAACCCAACACACACCTATAGGAGCTTTACTGAAATCATGCTAAAGGTGAAGACTTAAGAGATATATTAATCTCTTAAGATTGTTAAATAGTGAATTTAGAGGTTTTAAATGTATATAAAACCCATTTAAGGCAAGTTAAAATACACACTATCCATATTTGCACCTTATTATATGTATACATAGAAACAACCACCTACAAGTGGTCCTTAATAGTCAGCTGAGGTGTCATGTGGGGAAAATAGAGAATGATGAATTCCCATTTGGAGTTATAGCATTGGTTGTTGTTAGTGCATGCTTAGTTGAGATGTTGAATTGACAAGTAGAGGTTGCAGACATGATCTAAGGTCAAGTGACTGTATATAGGGATCTTTTCCCTAAAGATGCTTAATAGAGGTCCAAGGGGTTCTTTTAGGCACCCTATAACATGTTTTCAAACATTGATAAAGCATATAAATAAGTGAGTTTGATAGTTTATATCATATTTAAGACCTTGTACCAAGAATGGAGGTTATAAGGTGAATGTAAAGAGGTTGTTTGGGGTCTCAAAGTTGCCTCTAAAATCACTAAATTATTGCAATCATCTTTATAGGATTTAGAAGTTTGAGTGACTATTGATATCCTAACTTGAAAATAATGAATCATCTTATGGTTATAATGGTACCATATATTTAATGGAATAAAAATTTGTAATAATACCATT
The DNA here is from genome assembly GCA_037957365.1 of Torreya grandis. Taxonomy (NCBI): domain Eukaryota; kingdom Viridiplantae; phylum Streptophyta; class Pinopsida; order Cupressales; family Taxaceae; genus Torreya; species Torreya grandis. The sequence goes on from JARHVA010001574.1 coordinate 3,253,545, forward strand.
TTTATGATGTTGATGCATAGTTTAAAATCCCTATGGCCACCTACAGGTGTCCACACAGAGAAATATGCACCTACAATAGGGTATGAAATAACGTCCCAAACTTGATGTCTAGATGGTGTTTATAGAATACAAGGAAATTTAAATGTATGAGAAGATGTCATGTGGTTCTCATTATTCATGAATAGTCTCTCCACACCATGAAAAATATCAATTACAAGTTCACACACAGCTACAGGAGTCAAATAGGCAAGGGTTCTCAATGAGAAGGGAGAACTTAGTTTAGTGAGTTCAAAGTGTAGGTAAGGGTTAAAGGGAGGTTGAAGTTATGAAATGAACCAAATAAGACATTTTTAAAGGCCATGATGATCTAAAATAACCTTTTAATGTGTGAAAATCCTACCCAGGTCCCTTATAGCACTGTATGCACCTACAACAGTCATTTTGCAGTCTTGAACATGAATTGAGGCAAGAGGTGAATGTGCTTGGGAGGAGTAGAAGGTTTGATAGAAATTTTAAAATGTTTCATGATAGGTAAAAAAGTTTTTTAAAAATCCCCAATACTTTTCCAAGTTGATCATCTACTCTCCCTACCAACCCAAAGGTAGCAGTCCATATAGTTGCACTAAGGGGTTCTTTGCTCAATGGGTAGGAATGATGAATCTAAAGAAGAAAAGCGTTTTGGGTAAATTAAAAGATTAATAAGCATGATTTAGAGGTAAGAAAAATGTTTAAGAGGCATAAAAATCTTGTAATTATCATTGGAGGGTCATCTTTGAGGAAGGAAGCAGGAAACACAGTTAGGTTGGACATACAGTCTTGAGAATTCAAGGATGGGAGAGGGTTTATAGTAAGGTAGAGTGATGAATGGGTTTTAAACATATAAATATTGATTTTTAAACCTTTAAGTTACTATAAATAATTAAAATCAAGAAAATAAATGGCTCAAATGATGCACAATATAGTCCACATGCCATTTCTACACACAATCAATGCTTTGAAAGTTTGCCTTGGGGTTTTAGATGTTTGAAGGTGATAGAGAGGTCATTTTGACCTAATTTTTTGTGAATATAGTCCTAATGAAAAAATTATAACCATAATATAAGTGGTTTTATTAGAAAATTTGGGCACATATCCTCTATTTTGTCTCATAGGTAGGCCACTTTCAGCCCTGCACAGAGGTAAAAAATGGAGAAAATGTGACTTAAATGGGTGTTGGGTGCCTTGGAAACATCATGATATGATTGGGTATAATGTAGTAAACTGTATTTAGTTGTAAAAAACATGAATTTGGACCAATTTTGGTGATAAAACTCTAGGAAGTGTTGGTGGACAACCATATGCAGTCAAACCCCAAGGGCTCAACTAGGCCTAATTGGTGAATGAGAAGAAGAGATGAGAAAGAGTAATTGGAAGGTTTTAGGGTGAATTTGTAGGTTTAAATACATAAAATGAAACATTAATATCATCCCATAAAGTAGAGAAGCCTTATAGGAATTTCTAGATCCTCAAAAGTGTAGACAACCTTGTTAGACAAGGTTCAAGCCTAAGGCCAAATGGGAAGTCACTTCACTTCTAGCATGAGATATGATATCTAAAAAATTTTAAATTTTTTATGAGATGTATTTATTCATGTTTAATATTTTGGTATATATATAAACCTATATGAGAGCTAATTTCAGCCCAAAGATATTCTAATCATGCAGAGATTGTGAATACAAGCTCGATAGGGTGATTTCAAGTGCTCATATATCCTATGAGAATTTGAATCAGAAATAAATGAGTTTGGAAGGGTTAGTAGGGTCCCTTAAAATATTTTTTTTTCTATTTTTTCATATTTCCAATGTCAGAGCTTTATGAACAAAGCTTAAGACTAAAAACTACCTAAAACCCTCACTAAACCCTTGGAAAGACCCAATGGAGAAAAGAAGCTTGGAGAGTTATCCAGATGACATAGTTTGAAAATTAAAGTGATTTTAACTTGTAAATTAATCACTAAATCTACCTCCCATACTTTTGAGCTATACAAAATTGTACATACATGGTGAAAAATAGGGTATTTTTGACCATTTTGTGTGTTTTGTAGGATCTATAAGAGGTCTGAAGATGAAATAGAGTTTGAGAGAAATATTATGAATTGTAAAAAATACATATGGTCATTTAATTATAATAAAAAACTCATAAGTGTCCAAACCATAGCTCTCATCTTAGCCAGTCAAAACTAGCATAGTGAACATAAGGGTGAGAAGTGTGAAAACCTCAAGTGAATGTCCTTTTAAGGTGCACCTGAGTAGTATAATGACATGGAGGATATTTAAAAGTGTCATAAACTTACTCCCATAGATTTTTATATAAAATTTATGCTAATTTTGAGCCCAAGTATGAGGGGTGATAAAAAAAAGGATTTTTTAAAGACTATAACCAGTGATGGCTTACTTCCAAGAGATTCCAAATGAGTAGGAATATAACCAATGTATTGAGAGGAATGTATGAAATAATTACCTATAATTACAATCATAAAAACTATCTCTAGTTAGTTTTGGTATGTTTAAACATGTCCAAATCATAAATGCAATTTTTTGGGCCAAGACAAGGAGTTTTATGCCACTTTTCATAAGTTTCATGACTTGTATGGACACTTGGAATTCCTAAAATTTCATGGTTAATTTAACACGTCTTTATCATGCAAATTTATCCTCTTTTTTAATCTTCATAGGTGTCTAATTTACATTTGGACTTCCCTTGTTTTGCCCCTCTTGCAAATGTTATAAATAGTGACTATTTTGGCTCTTTTGAGCAGACTTTATTGGTTGATTGTGAAAAACTAGCCTATTTTTTACTTGAATGTCTCTTGAATAAATAAAACAAGTGAATTTTCATACTTACATGTTGAAAAATTGAGTGTTGTTACAATCTTGTTGGTCTTATCTAGTAGAAGATGATCTTTTCTAGCATGTTATCCTTGATTGTTCACCAAGTGTGCAAAATAAAAATTGTTATAGGTCTTTGCTAGTGTTCTATTTTAAGTGTATAAGTGTATTAGAAGTGTTTCATGAATTTTTTATCCAAAATAATCATTCATTACCCTCCTATATATCAAAATACCTTTTGAACCTAGCATATGAAACATTGATGTAACAATCTGTCTTGTGTTGTGGGTTTTGTGTGAGGAAAGCTTTATTTTGATCTACATAGTATAAGTTTAGTAAATAGGAGGAAATTAAACATTGGTGCATCACATTTTAATTTTTTTAGTTGTTTTCTTAACCCTTTTCATCCAAAGTTGATAGGTAAGAAAGTACTTCAAAGAGTGCATAAAGGGAGCTAGCCCTTCGAGAGATTCATCTCACCAAATTGTTTACCCACAACAAGTGAGATTTTTTCATTGTGTCACTTGGATGATGAGAGATAGGAATATCATAAAGGGGTGTAAATCCAAGTGACAATAGTTTTTGGCACACCTGGTGGGACTCTAAGTCTTAGAAGATTATCCAAAATTGGTTATGGTCTTGGCATATTTATAGCTACAAGAACATCTACATTCAGTACTTCACAACTCCACTAAGTTTTTCAACTCTTTGGTTATTGATTAATACTTAATTTCCATGCCAAAGGTGACCAATAGGTCTTCTAATAAAGGTATACCCTTTGAGTTTGTCCAATTGCCTTTATATTCTATTAAAAGATTTAGGTTTGTGAATACTCATCCTTATTGAAGGGAGTTGGTATTTAAGAAGTCCAAGTTCTTGATTAGTTCAACCACTAATACCCATAGTATACATTTAAATATGGCTAGGAGGCAAATTTTTGTACCCTTCACCAGATCATCCCCTTTGAATATTGCCCAATATGACCAAATTCCTAGAGCAACCCTTAAGAGTGTTCCATATTTTAGTGGAGAAGGTCATATTACTCCCATTTAAGACATTAGAAACATAGAAAACTTCTAAAATATCCATAATATCACTCAATATAATGTAACCATTAGGTTATTAGCATTGTATTTCAAAAGGAAAACCTTATATTGGTATAGGACTCTACCTCATAATTCATTGTTTGATAGGATAAACTAGGAGATCTATTGTCTAAGAGGTTTGAAGAGAAGAGTGATCATCTATCACTAGCTGAACAATTGACCACTATCAAGAGGGATCCTCAAGAGTTTCTACAATATTTTAAATCTATATTTCAAAAGATATGGGATAAGATCCTAGCCATTATGAGACCTACTCTAAATTATGCCTTATTGTATTACCTAAAAGCATTGAATAGTGATATAGCCATAATGATCCAATCTATGGGTGGGAATACACTACCTGCTATCTATGAGATAGCCATTAATGTTGAGAATTGTCTTGTTCAAGTGGGGAATATTGATCCTAGATCACCAATGCCATTGTTCCCTGATTTGTAGCCTCCTAGTCAAATTGCATTACCTACCTTAGCTCCTTTGCCTAATAGTCAAGAAAAGCCTGCCCTTCCCCTTACCAATGAGATTCATGAAGTCAAAAGTTTGATTCGAATTTTTAATAATGAATTGGTTTCTCTTAAAATCTAACAGGTTCAAAGTTATAGGCCTTACCAATCCTACAATCAGTTTGGGCAAGCAAATATGCCTCCTTTTTAAGGTAATGCTCATAGACAAGGTCAAATCACTCAAGCTAGGCCTTAAAAAAGTTACAATCCTAATGCCCCATCATCTTAAAAAGCTATTTTTCCCACTCGAAAAAACTTTTTTCAAGAACAACCATGTTATCCTTCCTATGACCAAAATAAAGACCAAAGTTGCATATGCTAATGAAATGCATAATCAAGCCATGACAATGCAAGGTAATCAAGCATCTCAAGTTTCTAATTTTGAGGTGTCAATGCAAAATGGAATGGAAAATGGACAAACACAATCTGATTATACTCTTATAAATCATTTGGAGGGAGAGTTTTGTGCCATCAATCATTTGGGAAATTCAAGTAATATGAATACTAGTGTATCCTCTAGCACTAGGTCTAAGAAGAGGGATATTGAAGAGACACAAGGGGAAACTCAAGGACCTATTTTGAATACTACATCACCTACAATGGTAGGGGGGTCTAATTCAACTTTGAAGGTGTAGGAAAATAAAAAATTTCAAAGTTCAAAACTAGCTCCTACACATCCATCTTCACAAGCTACACCACAAGGTACTAGTGCTTCCAAAGAGCCTTTCAAGGTGAGTAATACTTATATAAATATTTTGGATTAGATGAAGAAGTTACACATGAATATTTAATTATGGGATTCATTTAAAGTATTAGGACAAAAGGATATCCTTCAAAAAGAATTGTTTGGATTAGCAAAATAAGTTGGATCAACTAGGAATGAAAATGTTGTCTTGGTGAATGGAACTCATCCCATTGATGCACAAGTGATTTTTTTTGATAAGAATCCTCCTTTTTATCTATATTTGATTATTGGTGATTTCTTAGTTCATAATTTTATCATAGATAGTGGGGTTAGTACTTCAGTTATGCCCAAGTCAATAGCAAATAAACTAGGCCTCAAGTATGAACCAATGGCTAAAGGAGTTCTACAATTGGATGGATCACCAGTAAAGACCTTCAGAGTATTCAAAGATTTAAATTTGATTTTACATTCTTGTCCTATTTTTTCCATCCCTCATGATGTGGTTGTGGTAGATTACCCCCATACTTTGTTTTTTGTTTGTCAAGAGAGTTACAAGAAAGATAGGTAGATACTTAGAAACCAATTGGTCCTATATGGTTTTTAGGACAAAGAATGGTACTAAAGTGAAGATTGAATCAGAGCCTATTCATCACAATAATTTATATCCCTACATACCAAAAGTTGTAAATGTTAATTATGTAATTCTTGATGAGGAAGAGCTTCACATGGACCAATCTCCAACTTCTTCTCTTGAAGGAGTTTCTGATTTGTATCTAGATGAATGGGGAGTTGAGCACTATGAGCATGATCCTTACAAATTCATAGAGGAAGTTAGTATTGGCATGTATTTTATTCATGAAGAGGAATCTTTCATGCCAAATTTGATGAATCCAAGTGAAAACATGGATGGTTTATGGCATCTATTCTTTAATGGATCTAGAAGCAAGGTTGGAGTAGGTGATGGAACAATGTTAGCTTCTCCATCCAAGGAAAGGTACAACTCTACTTTCAAATTTCACTTCAATTATACATGAAATGTGATAGAATATGACGCTATCATTCATGGCCTTGAGTGGGCTAGGAAAAGAGGTGTGAAAGAGTTACAAGTGTATGGTGATAGTGAGTTAGCTGTGAACCAAGTAAGAGGCCCAAATATGACTAAGAAATCTTTGCTTAAGTCCTATAGAGTGTGGGATATTTTAGAGGATTTCTAGGCCTTCAACATCCAATCTATCCCAAGAGAAGACAACAAACACGCTAAGAGGTTGGCAGCAATTGGAGCTCAGTTTGATGTTCCAAAGGGGATAAGAGAAGATAAGAACCAACCACATCTCAAGGTGATTGTAAGGCCCTCTATACCTGATAATGTCACTAATTGACAAATGTTTGATAGTGAACAACAAATAGCTCTTTTCTTACAAGAGGAGATTGAGTTTTCCTCAAGGAATTAGTCCAAACTAAAAAAATAATATGGAGGGCAAATTGTACAATTGAAGACAAATAAGATCCCTAAAGGCTTAGTCACACTTGAGAGTATTTTCAATGATGATGATCAATTGAAGCAGGAAAAGGTAAGCATGTCTACTAATAAAGAAAACTATGAGAGAGTACAAATCTTCAAGGATAAGTTTATTGCTCTTGGGAAGGTATTTACTAATGAAGAGAAACATGCTTTCATTGAGTTATGTAAGGAAATTTCTGATGTATTTTCATGGGATTATAGTGATTTAATGGGATTTTATCCAAACCTAGCTCAACATACCATAGATCTAGATCATAATGTTAAGCCTATCAAGCAAATACAAAGGCCAATCAATCCTAATATTGAGCCTCTCACGAGAAAGGAACTTACAAAGTTGATTGAGTCTAAGATCATTTTTCCTATTAAGCATTCATCTTGGTTAGCAAACTTAATCTTGATAAGGAAGAAGGATGGGTAAATCAGCTTATGTGTTGATTTTAGGGACTTGAATAGAGTTTCCTTGAAAGACCATTATCCTCTTCCTTCCATGGTGTAGATTTTGCAAGTTGTGGCAAGTAGTAAAAGGTTTTCACTCCTTGATGGATACTCAGGGTATAATCAGATTTTGGTAAAGGAAAGTGACCAATAAAAGATATATTTTACTACTAAATAGCGTATATATTCTTATAGGAAAATTCCTTTTGGTTTGTCTAATACTGAGGCAACATTTCAATGTGCAATGGATATGGATTTTCAAGGTCTAATAAATGATATAGTGTTAGTGTATCTTGATGATATCATAATTTTTTTAAGGATGCAAAGGATCATTTGAATCACCTTAGGTATATTTTTGAGATATGTAGAGAGTTTAGAATCTCCCCTAACCCAAAAAAGTGTGTTTTCTATCCATGCAAGAAATTTTTTAAGACACATTGTCTCAAAGAAAGGCCTATCTATAGATCTTGAGAGGGTAAGTGCAATATTGGCATTGACTTTGCCTAAACGCAAGAAAGGTTTGAAAAGTTTATTTGGAAAAATCATTGTAATAAGGAGGTTTATTCTTGATTTTTATAATTTAGTCAAGCCTCTAACCTCCATGCTAAGGAAAGATGAAGTGTTCACTTGGACAAGGAGAAGGAAGGAGAGTTTTGAAGAAATAAAGCAAGCTATTTCTCAAGCCCCAACTCTTACAAGTCCTAATTTATCAAAGGATTTAAACTTATATAACTTTGGAAATGATACGGTAATTTCTACCAGGCTCACTCAATCAAATGAAGAAAACTTGGAGCAACCTATTGCCTTCTTTAATCAAGGTTTAAAAGGTTATGAGGTAAGACACACCTATATAGATAAGCAAGTAATTTCAATTGTTATAAGTCTAAAGAAGTTTAGGCATATGTTATCTAACAACAAGATTCACATATTGGTACCTCATCCTAGTGTCAAAGACTTCCTTTTGAGCAGATATTTTAATGAAAAAGGGATGGTTAGATCACAAAAGTGATGAAGTATGATGTAGAAATCAAGACAACCAAACTAGTGAAAGGAAAGGGGTTATGTGAGCACCTTGCTTCAGATTTGAAGGAACAAAAAGAAGTTTTTTTAACCCTCTATGATGATATTATGACAACTACATCTTCATCAATGAGGAGTTGGACACAAGAAATGACGCATTTTCTTCAAATCAGTGAGTGTTCACAAGGTTTAGATAGAGCTAAAAGAATGTACTTCAGATTACAATCTAATCCTTATGTACTTGTTGATAGAGTGTTGTTTAATAAGGACTTTTTAGGTGTGCTTTTGAGATGTGTTAAAAAAGATTAGGTTGAGAAAATTGTTGACGTAGAAGATTGCACCCGTGGCAGGAGGCCGAGCTCCTGCCTTATTCATGCAATAATGGAAACTCCCCTCTTGCCTGTGGGACCAGCGAAGCTAGAGGGGAGAGTCTCTAGATGAGGGCTAGCTCCCTCTGATGTATCATTTAGGCCCTAGTTTCTCCTATTGCTAACAAAAAATGTAAAAAAGGGGGGAGATGAAAAGGGAGAGAGAGATGCTGAAACCAAAGCCTAAGCCTAAAAATTAAAAGGTGATACACTAGAAAATATGACCCACCCAACCTGAACATATGCTTTTCACCAAAAGGAAGCCCCTATACACTTCATTTGACATGAGAGAACCTTTTGCATTAGTGGGTCAAGGGTCTGTGGAGATATAGGGAGGAAAATAACCACTAGAGGCATTTTGAGACACACTGCAACAGCCTATCCACTTCACCTATACTCCTCTAGGGACACTTTTGATAGACCTGTAAAAGGAAACTCAAAAAAATGCACCAAACATGCTGAAATCATTCTGCAAAAGCATTAAGAAAATGACTTAACACATAATTAAATGCATAGACACGTACTAAAGATGCAAAACTCATAATGGAGGTAAAAATGCTAAGTTTTGATTGAAGGTAAAATCTGGTAGCTCTGCCTTACAAACTCGAGAGATTTTTGGGTAGAGTTTTGCCTTAAGGATGAGAGAGGATTTCTTCTCCAAAGAGAAGTTTACAATATATAGGAAAAAGAAGAGAACTTGGCGCTTCCTGGGAAAGATTTTGGCTCTCTTTTCTGCAAGTGGCCCATGTGCATTCTAAACCTTGGGAAGAGGAAACCACTATTACTGATGTCATTCTTCAGAAAGGGCTTGCTAAAACCATGCTACATAGTCACCCAAATTGACTTTAGCATTAAAACATTAATGTAGGGACATGGCCGTGCCTCTTTTCTACAAATAGACTATTGTTTGTCCCCTCATCAATGCCAACTGCAAAAAATAGGCTACGTCGCTCGTCTGACAATGACTCACCTTCCCTTTGCCACTTGGATGCTTTGTCTTTTCTGCTCCTTGTCTTCTTCTTGCTCTTTTAGCCCTTAGGGTGATATTTCGGTGGGTCGCTACATTCCTTTGGCTATTTCCATGATTTGGTGCTCTTTACAGTTCAAAACAAATGGCTATTTCACTGCTCAAATTTGATGTTCACGCAGTTGTCACCCAATAGCTAGTTTTTATACTTAAATTTGACAGCTTTCAGGATGTCATCATCCTCGACAAAAGTCATCAGGTCTTTTTTATGGCTTTTTTACTTTGTGAGCTTTTGTTTCAGGCTTTTTTCTTGCAGATAAAAGTCCAAGGAATTAACCACTCTTTGTCCTTTTCTTCAGGCTCTTTGAAACTCTCTGCCTTCCGCAAGGGTTTTCAAATCTTGAACTACCCTCCATAAGGGATTTTGAACCCATCCTACCCTCCAACTATAGGGCACACCCTTGAACCAACCCATTGAACCAAAATTGGTTCAACAGTTTAATCTATTCAATCAGTTCAACCACTGTGCACCAAGCCCGTTGAACCAAGCCTTTGAACCGATTTGTTGAACCTCCTTGTTGAACTGAAGTTGACATGTTGCCACTTTTGTAGAGCCTTTAGTTGCCTTAGAAAACTTTTGGGCCCTTTTCTGGTAATCATGGACACTAACACTTGGCATGCTCCGCGTAATTCTTAGCAACTCATTCAGGCCCACCACAGTCTTCTTGAAGCCAATAGGAGAAACCCATGGATGTTGCCACCTGTCGGCTTCTACCAAGCCCTATAAGGGACACGTGGCACATTTCACTGCTCCTAAAAAATCATGTTGAAGTCCTCCACAATTGCCATTGAACCAAGCCTTTGAACCGATTTTGAATTGGTTTAATGGTTCAAAGTTGTGCACTGATGAACCAAAACGTGTTGAACTTTAACTACTGAACCAAGGCCTTGAACTTTGCCAATGAACTTTAAATGTTGAACCCACATTAAACCAAAGCCGTTGAACCAAAGGCATTGAACCAAGCCTAAAAAATGAAGTGATGGACTTGAAGTGATGAACCAAGCTTTGAAATGGAGCGATTAAATGACCAATTAAAACAAAGCTCGAACCAAGGCCGATTAAACTAAGCATTGAATCGGGTTCAATGGTTCAACGATGCCAAACTTCTTCATTTTATTCAGACTAGAGCCCAAAGAAGCCTTATAAAACTCAGAACTCTCTGAACTAATCCTTTATGCGCCAAAGGACTAACCTGCATAGTCCATAGAAATGAACATATTCATGCAAAATTGAAAAATGAAATGGCCGATAACAATAGGGACAGAAGGGGACAAATTTTTTGCCTATTGGGCAAAAAATGGTCAACAAATTGGTGACTCCCAAGGGAAGCATGCCTGCTATGCTTAAAGACTAGTTGCCTTGTAATCCGTTGGGCACGGAGTCAGATGCATCTTAAACAAAATTAGTAATAGCCCCAAAAGATCCAAGAATCAAACATGAAGTTTTCTACCCCACACGCAAAGGGAAACACACAAGGCTAAAAAACACTACTTGTGCAAATTGCACTTAGGGAAAGTAGGAAAAGAAACTGAAAACAAACTACTATATACAGCTAACTAGGAATGTTAGCCTCCTTCCTAAATCGAAGGGAAAATTTCTTAAGTCCCCTTCCTAGCAAGAAGACTTATGGTGCCAAGCAAGTGGTTGAATGAAAAGGAGATTTGGTGACCTGCTCCTCTTGCCTATCACCTGGATTGGATGATATTTGAGTGTATCAAATTCAAACATGCTTTCGACGTATATGTACTCTGCTTGTCCTTGGAAGCTTGTTAAATGCTGGTCCCTCATACTGGTGCTCTTCACCAAGAAATCAATGGCTGCTAGCTCATCACCATAAGCCCTTTGATGTGTATAGCTCCTTTGCAATGTATCATGGTCTGAATTGTTTCCTTTTGCCTCATTGAAGACTCTATCAGACTCATCCTCTTCTTCCTCTTGGCCTTCTTGAAGAAGGGTGACTGTGGTGATGTCTGAAATGGACTCACAAAATGATTGCTCATCCCATAGAACATCGCCTCTTTGTTCGAAGCTTTCTTCTTCAAGGCCTTCCTCTAGGAAGATAGATCTCTCCTTTTCCTCCAACTCAGGCTCTTTAGCATAGTCATCCTCCTCATTGAAGCAATAAGGAAGTCCATCAAACAAGGGGGAAGAGAGTTCACCATGCTTTTGTTCTTCCTCATATTGCTAGAACATTTGCATATATGCAAGACCTGCATCTTCTCCATTGCTGATGGTGTCTTCACAAGAAGCATCAATGATGATTTCTTCTTCATTGTCACTCATGATAGCCCCTTGGGAAACTATAGCTTGGATCTTTTGCTCTTCACTCGCCTCTTACAGAACAGGTTCTTCCTTGAGAAGGGGTGAAGTGGGAAAACCATGTGGAAGAGGAGGCAGTCCTTGAGCTAGAATCAAATGATTTTCCTCCTTCCACTTGGTCAACACTTCATCTATATCAGGTGTGGCCTGATAGCTCTCTTGGAAGTGTGTAGATGGGGTGTTTTTAGACATGGAATGTGTCATTGGGTCTAAACGGTCCATCACACACTAGCTGAGGAATCTCTCTTTAGATTCCAACTCTACAATTCTCCTGGCTAGATCTTCTTGGAAGAGCCTTTCTTGGAGATTATAGGAATCATGGGTAAGAGCATCTTTATCTTCTTTAAAGTTTTGAGCAAAACCTTTCTTCTCTTTCTTGCCCCATGATTCCACTATTTCCCCCCAGGTCAAGAGGTTGCCATCATGGTGAAAGATCTTAGAATTGGAATTTACCCTTTTGGTTGAAGGGCAACTAGGAGGGCTGCTTAGGGAGATGCCATAAAAAGGCTGAGCTTGATCAAAATTATAGGAAGGACAACAAGGTCCATGATTTTGTGCAGAGGGATTATACATACAAAAGTGATTTCTTAATGGCACCAGGGCTGCTTAACCAGCTGATTCAACTCAGAGTCGCCATTAGTGTTGATGCAAAAGCCTTTAAAGGTTGGTCGGTTGAAGAACACACCAAAAATTCTTCAACTCTTTGGACACAACTTGTCCTAGTTGGTCCCACTGAGCATGCCAAAAACTGTTGATGCAGAAGATTACACCAGTGGCAGGAGGCCGAGCTCCTACCTTCTTCACGCAATAATGGAAACTCCCCTATCGCCTGTGGGACCGGTGAAGTTGGAGGAGAGAGTCTCTAGATGAGGGATAGCTCCCTCTGATGTATCATTTAGGCCCTGGTTTCTCCTACTGCTAAAAAAAAATGTAAAAAAGGGGGGGGATGAAAAGGGAGAGAGAAATGCTGAAAACAAAGCCTAAGCCTAAAAAGTAAAAGGTGATACACTAGAAAATATGACCCACCCAGCCCGAACATATGATTTTCACCAAAAGGAAGTGCTTATACACTTCATCTGACATGAGAGAACCTTTTGCATCAGTGGGTCAAGGGTCCATGGAGATATAGGGAGGAAAATAACGACTAGAGGCATTCTGAGACACACTACAGTAGCCTATCCACTTCACCTATACTCCTATAGGGATACTTCTGACAGACCTGTAAAAAGAAACTCACAAAAATGCACCAAACATGCTGAAATCATTATGCAAAAGCATTAAGAAAATGACTTAAAATAGAATTAAATGCATAGACACATACTAAAGATGCAAAACTCAGAATGGAGGTAAAAATGCTAAGTTCTGATTGAAGGTAAAATTTGGTAGCTCTGCCTTACAAGCCTGAAATATTTTTGGGCATAGTTTTGCCTTAAGGCTAAGAGGGGATTTCTTCTCCAAAGAGAAGTTTAAAATATATAGGAAAAGGAAGAGAACTTGGCGCTTCCTGGGAAAGATTTTGGTGCTCTTTTTTGCAAGTGGCCCATGTGTATTCTAAACCTTGGGAAGAGGAAACCACTGTTACTGATGTCATTATTCAAAAAGGACCTTCTAGAACCATGCTGCATAGTCACCCAAATTGACTTTGGTGTTCAAACATTAATGTAAGGACATGGCCGTGCCTCTTTTCTGCAAATAGAGTGCTGTTTGTCCTCTCATCAATGCCAACTACAAAAAATAGGTTGCACCACTCGTCTGACAATGACTCACCTTCCCTTTACCACTTGGATGCTTTGTCTTTTCTACTCTTTGTCTTCTTCCTACTCTTTTAGCCCTTGGGGCGATCTTCTAGCAGGTTGCTACATTCCTCTGGCTATTTCCATGATTTGGTGCTCTTTATAGTTCAAAACAAATGGCTATTTCACTGCTTAAATTTGACGTTCACGCAATCGTCACCCAATAACTAGTTTGTCTGCTTATATTTGATAGATTTTAGGATGTCATCATCCTCAACAAAAGTCATCAGGTCTTTTCTGCTTTGTGGGCTTTTGTTTTGGGCTTTTTTCCCACAGACAAAAGTCTATAGGAATTAGCTGCTCTTTGTCCTTTTCTTTGGGCTCTTTGAAACTCTCTGCCCTCCACAAGGGTTTTTAGATCTTGAACTGCCCTCTACAAGGGCTTTTGAACCCATCACTACCCTCTAGCTATAGGGCACACCCTTGAACCAAGCTGTTGAACCAACCCATTGAACCAAAATTGGTTCAATGGTTCAATCGGTTCAACCACTGCGCGTTAAGCCCGTTGAACCAAGCCTTTGAACCGATTCATTGAACCTCTTTATTGAACTGAAGTTGACACGTGGCTACTTTCACAGAGCCTTTAGTTGCTTTAGAAAAATTTTAGGCCCTTTTTCGATAATCACAGACATTGACACTTGGCATGCTTTGTGTAATTCTTAGCAACTCATTTGGGCCCACCACAGTCTTCTTGAAGCCAACAAGAGAAACCCATGGATGTTGCCACCTGTCAGCTTGCACTGAGCCCTATGAGGGACATGTGGCACATTCCACTACTCCTAAAAAATCATGTTGAAGTCCTCTATGGTTGTTGTTGAACCAAGCCTTTGAAATGATTCTGAACTGGTTCAATGGTTCAAAGCTGTGTGCTAATGAACCAAAACACATTAAACTTTAACCGCTGAACCAAGGCCTTGAACTTTGTCGATGAACTTTAAATGTTGAACCTACATTGAACCAAAGCCACTAAACCAAAGGCATTGAACCAAGCCTGAAAAATGAAGGGATGGACTTGAAGCGATGAACCAGGCTTTGAAATGGTGCGATTGAATGGCCAATTAAAACAAAGCTCAAACCAAGGCCAATTGAACCAAGTGATTGAACTAGGCATTGAACCAAGGCATTGAACTGGGTTCAATGGTTCAACAATGCCAAAATTCTTCATTTTATTTAGACTAGAGCCGAAAGAATCCTTGTAAAACTTAAAACTCTCTGAACTGATCCTTCATGCACCAAAGGACTAACCTATAGAATCTATAGAAATGAACAGATTCATGCAAAATTGAAAAATGAAATGGCCTAGAATAGCAGGGATAGAAGGTGACCGATTTTTTCCCTGTTGGGCAAAAAATGGTCAACAAAAATATTACTTGAGTTTCATGATGGACCAACTGGTGGTCACTTTGCTTCAAGAACCATAGTTGCTAAGATTATGAGAGCTAGATATTTTTGGCCTAGTTTTTTCAAAGACACCCATGCTTAGGTAAGTAAATGTCAAAAATGTGTTCTCTTTGATGGTAAATAAAAGCTTTCAATATTGCCTCTTTATCTAATACAGGTAGACCAACCTTTTATGTAATGGGGTCTAGATTTCATAGGCCTAATCAAACCACCTTCTAGTGTTATCCAAAAGTGGGTGTTGATTACTAAAAATTACTTTAAAAGATGGGTAGAGGATTTATCTCTCAAGGAAGCAAATGAAAGTTCAGTTCTAGAGTTTTATGAAGGCATAATGATAAGGTTTGGGGATCTTTCAACAATTATCTTAGATAATGCATTAACTTTATTTGGAATGAGGACAAGTGAGTGGGATTTGAAGCATGGTATTTACCTTAGTACTTATTCCAACTATTATCCAAAAAGGAATAGACTAGCTGAGTCCACCAATAAGAATCTAATTAGGATCATAAAGAGGACAATTGAAGAAAACCAAAGAACTTGGCATTCCAAGTTGAAGACAACTCTTTGAGATAATAAAATCACCCTTAAAAGAGCCATTATAAACTCATCATATACACTTGTTTATGGGAGAGAAGCTAGACTGCCTATTTCACTTGAGCTACTAGCCTTGGATCTCACTTACTAGTTGGAGTTGATGGAAAATGAAAGCATGGAGGTAATGTTGTGTGAGTTGTTGGAGATTGAGGAAATAAGAGATCAAGCTATGCAAAATATGAGAGCTCATCAAGACCAAACGAAGAGACAATTTTAAAATAAATCATGTCAAGAAGCTTCCAAGAGGGGGACATTATTCTAAAGTGGGATGAAGATAGGGCTAATCCTGAAAAAAACATAAAGTTTGATGCTTTATGGAGTGGCCCTTATGTTATCACCCAATACAAGAAATATAATGATTTCCAAATCTCAAATTTAGATGGAGAGGAGATTCATATCCTAGTCAATGGGTTATATCTCAAACAGTGCTACTAAGATTCTCTTCTCCCCTTGTTCATAGTTGCTATTTTCCTAAGTGAATGTGCACATGTGTGAGGCTTGTTTATGTCTTGTGTTTACTTGGCGTGTTGTGGTTGTTCTTTGTGTGTTTTAGGAAATTCATTTATAGTTGTGATTAAGAGTTCATTGACTCCCTAACCCATGGATTGATAAGGCTACTGATCTTTAGTATAACATGCATACTACCCCTATAAGTCACCATTTTGTTGACCAAATTTGACTTTTAGGTCAAATTTAGACCCCTATAGGTAAAAGCCTTATTTTTTATATGTTTGTGGGTTAAATAATTTATCATAGGATATATTATAGTTCTTTTGATGTTATCTAATGCATTTTTAGCCTTGGTCAGGGTCTAATAGGTTTATTTATCATTTTGAGTCATTTAGTGGGCTTTTAGGTGTCATAAATACAAGTGGAATGGTTAAAAAGGTTCCTAGGTGTATTTGTTTCTCTTAAAATGTTAAATAGGTCAGATTACCTATCAAGGATGTTAGTTACATCGGAATCTTATAGGTTGTTTAAATGAAACTCAAGAAATCAACTAAAAAAGGGAGCATTTGGCACTTGTACAACCCATGGGGGAAGGTGACACATGGGAGAAGGTGATGGAAAATATATTAATCTTAATAAAACTCATATAAACACTTTAAATGCTTTGTAAGTTCCATTTTAAAGTCAAAACCATTCTACTCCTTTGCATTTTTAGACATACAAAAGTGACCATTAAGTTTGTGTTTGGTACAAACAACTCAAGAGGTTTCAAAGAAAATGATTTTGGGAGGTGATATTACACTTATATACCTTAATTTACATATAAATAGTGCAAGGATTTATCAATTGTGATTTATGAATCATCCTTTACAAGTTGAATATGTTTTTCTACTTACCGTTTCATGCACCCTATAGGTTTTGCTTCATTTTGGTCAAGTTTGTATGAACCAATTGGTGATGTTGACTCTAGAGGATGTTTTATACATTATAAGATGGTATCCATACTTAGTTTCATTTTTAATGGCATTCTAATGGGCAAGTTATTCCATGTTGAAAGGAAGGTGCCACCATGTGTAGTCTCAATCAAAGTTCTTGTTTGCAGAATGTTGGTTTCCTGTAGAGGTCTCATGTAGTTAGAATATGGTATAAATCAGGTCTCAAGGACATATTATCATATATCTCCATGTTCAATACCATAACACCATTTCTTGATCACACCAAATAGTCATGAGATACCCTTGCCTACTTTATTCCATATGTATGCAAGTGGTTTTCACATTAAAAGAGAAGTATTGGGACTTGTTTCAAGATGTTCTTGGTGGAAATAATGTACTTGAAGGTTGAAAATGGATTTGAGTTGTTTTGAGTCCATTCATCAACATGTTGTTTCTCCATTCCATGCCCTACTAGTATAACAACCTAATGCACACCTGCAGGAGCTTTGCTGATGTCATGCTAAAGGTGAAGAATTAGGAGATGTATTAATCTCTTAAGATTGTTAAAGAGTGAATTTTGAGGTTTTAAATGGATATAAAACCCATTGAAGGTAAGTTTCAATACACACTATCTATATTTACACTTGACTATTTATATGCATAGAAACAACCACCTATAGGGGGTCCTTGACAGTCAATTGAGGTGTCATGTGGGGAAACTGGAGCATGATGAATTCCCGTTTAGAGTTATAGCATTGGTTGTGATCAGGGCACACTTAATTGAGATGTTTAATTGAAAATTAGAGGTTGCAGACATGCTCTAAGGTTAAGTGATTGTATATAGGGATCTTTTCCCTAAATATGCAAAATAGAGGTCCAAGGGATTCTTGTAGGCACCCTATAACATGTTTAAAAACATTTATAAAGCATAAACATAGGTGAGTTTGATAGTTTATAGCATAGACAATACCTTGTGCCATGAATTGAGGTTAGAAGGTGAATGGAAAGAGTTTGTTTTGGGCCTCAAAGTTGCCTCTAAAAGCACTAAATTCTTGCATTCAACTCTATAGAGAGGTTTGAGTGACTATTGATATCCTAACTCAAAAACAACACATACCATTATGGTTATAATGGTCCCATAGATTGAATGGAATAAAAATAGAATTAAGACCATTTTTATGATGTTGATGCATAGTTTCAAAGCCCTATGGCCACCTACAGGTGTCCACACAAAGAGAAATAAGCACCTACAACAGGATATACAATAGTGACCCAAAATAGATGCCTAGATGGTTTTTAGAAAATAAAAAGTAAGTTAAATGTATGATAAGATATCAGGTGGTTATCATTCTTCATGAAGAGTCTCTCCATACTATGAACAAGCCCAATTACAAGTTCACACACACCTACAGGAGTCAATAGGCAGGGGTTGTTAGTGAGAAGGGAAAACTTTGTTTGGTGAATTAAAAGTGAAGGTAAGGGTTAAAGGGAGGTTGAAGTGATGAAATTAACCAAATAAAACATTATTAAAGGCCATGATGATCTCCAAAAACCTTTTAATGTGTGAAAATCCTATATAGGTCCCTTATAACCATGTATGCACCTATAACAATCATTTTACAGTCTTGAACATGAATTGAGGCAAGAGGTGAATGTGCTTAGGAGTATAAGGTTTGATAGAAATTTTAAAACGTTTCATGATAGGTCAAAATATGTTTTTAAAAATCCCCAAAACTTTTCCAAGTTGATCATTTACTCTCTCTACTAGCCCAAAGGTAGCAATTCGTACAGTTGCATTAAGGGGCTCTTTGCTCAATGGGTAGGAATGAGGAATCTAAAGAAGAAAAGTGTTTTGGGTAAATTAAAAGCTTAATAAGCATGAATTGGATGTAAGTAAAATTTTGAATAGGCCTAAACATATTGGAATTAGGATTGGAGGGTCATCTTTGAGGAAATAAGTAGGAAACATAGTCAGGTTGGACATACAATCTTGATAATTCAAGGATGGGAGAGGATTTATAGTAAGGTAGAGTGATGAATGGGTTTTAGAAATATCCACCATGATTTTTAAACCTTGAAGGAAATATGAATAATTAAAATAAATCAAATAAATGGCTCAAATGATGTACAATACAGTCCACATGCCATTTCTATGCACATTCAATGCTTTGAAAGTTTGCCTTGGGGTTTTAGATGTTTGAAGGTGCTAAAGAGGTCATTTTGACCTAAATTTTTATGAAGGGAGTCCTCATTACCCAAGGATTACCCTCATGTAAGTGGTTTTATTGGAAAAGGAGGGCACATATCCTCTATTTTATCTCATTAGTAGGCTACTTTCAGGCCTGTACAAAGGTAAAAAATGGAGAAAATGTGAGCTAAATGGGTGTTGGGTGCCTTGGAAACATCATGAGATGATTGGGGATGATGTAGAAAACTGAATTAAGATGGAAAAAGAATTAATTTTTACCAATATTTATGAGAAAACATTAGGAAGTGCTGTTGGATAACCATATGCTGTCAAACCTAGGGGTCTCAACTAGGCCTAATTGGTGAATGAGAAGAATAGATGAGAACGAGTACTTGGAAGGTTTTAGGGTGACTTGGTAGGTTGAAATAAAATATAGGGAAACATGAAGAGAATATAATAAAGGGAAGAATCATTATATTAAGGTCTAGATCCTCAAAGGTGTAGATAGGCCTATTAGGCAAGGTTCAAGCGTAAGGCCAAATGGAAAGTCACTTTAGTTGTAGCATGATAAATGATATATAGGTGATTGTAACATGTTTATGAGATGTATTTAGGCATGTTTAAGCTTATAATATATAGATAAACCTATAAGAGATCTACTTTCAACCCAAATATAGTCCAAGCATGTAAGAATTGTGAATACAAGCTCAATAGGGTGATTTCAAGTGCTCATATCTCCTATAAAAATTTGAATTGGAACAAAAGGAGTTTGTAAGGGTTACTAGGGTAATTTAACATCAATTTTGTTTCATTTTTTTCCAATTCCAGCATCAGAGCTTTATGAATAAAGCTTAAGACTAAAAACTACCTAAAATTGTCACTAAACCCTTGGAAAGACCCGATGGAGAAAACAAGCTTGGAGATTTATCTAGATGACATAGTTTGACCATGAAAGTGATTGGAAATTGTAAATGACTCACTAAATATCCCTCCTATACTTTTGAGATATATGAAATTGTATAAATAGGGTGAAAATATGGTATTTTAAGCAATTTTATGTGTTTTATAGGCTCTAGAAGAGATCTAAATATGAAATCAAGTTTCAGGGAAAGATTAGGACTTATAAAAACTCCATATGGTCATTTAATTCAAATAAAAAACTCATAAGTGTCCAAAATAGAGCTCTCATCTCAATGAGTCAAAACTGACATAATGAATATAAGGGTGAGAAGTGTGAAAACCTCAAGTGGATGTGCTTTTAAGGTTCATCTGAGTAGTATAAGGCCATATAAGATATTTTAAAGTGTAATAAAATCCATCCCATTGATTTTCATGAAAAAATAATGCTAATTTTGAGGCCAAGTGTGAGGGGTGATAGAAAGAGGATTTTTTTAGACTGTAAGCAGTGATGGCTTACTTTCTAGAGATTTCAAATGAGTAGGACTACAACCAATGCATGGAGAGGCATGCCTAAAATACTTGCATATTATACCAATCATAAAACCTATCCCTAGTTAGTTTTGGTATGTTTAAACAGGTCCAAATCATGAAGGCAATTTTTTAGGCCAAGACAAGGAGTTTCATGTCACTTTTCATAAGTTTCATGAATTGTATGGACACTTGGACTTCTTAACATTGCATGATTCATTTCACCTCTATTTTTCATGAAAATTTAACCTCTTTTATCATATTTATAGGTGTTCAAGTGACATTTGGACTTCCCTTATCTTGCCCCTCTTACAAATGTTATAAATAGTGACTATTTAGGCTCTTTTGAGCAACCTCCATTAGTTGATGGTGAAACCCTAGCCAATTTTTTACTTGAATGTATCTTGAAGAAATGAAAAATTTTAATTTTCCTACTTACATGTTTTATAATTGAGTGTTTTTACAATCTTGTTGGTCTTGTCTAGTAGAAGATGATCTTTTCTAGCATGTTATCCTTGATTGTTCACCAAGTGTGCAAAAGAGAAATTGTTATAGGTCTTTGTTAGTGTTGTATTTTAAGTGTATAAGTGTCTTAGAAGTGGTTCATGACCGTATTATCCCAAGGAATCATTCATTACCCTCTTACGTATCAAAATCTCTTTTGAACCTAACATATGAAACACTGATGTAACATTCTGTCTTGTGTTGTGAGTTTTGTGTGAGGAAAGCTTTGTGTTACTCTACATCATTTAGGTTCAGTCAATAGGAGGAAATTAAACATTAGTGCATCACCTTTTAATTTTATTAGTTGTTTTCTTCACCCTTTTCATCCAAAGTTGATAGGTAAGAAAGTACTTCAAAGAGTGCATAAAGGGAGCTAGCCCTTCTAGAGATTCATCTCACCAAATTGTTTACCCACATCCAATGAGATGTTTCCATTGTGACACTTGGATGAGGAGAGATAAGAATATCCTCAAGGGGTGAAAATCCAAGTGAAAACACCTTTCATGTTTCTCTAAGCCAAACTTACATGTTATTTTACATATGTATACATTTGAACATGTCCTTGTATGTGTTCCTTTTCTTAGATTTAGTGACATATGCCCATGTCCCTTGTATTATTTCCCCTTAGCCTACTTTATGTGCCTTGTGTGTTTGTATATATGATTTCATGTATGTATCATGGCCATGACACTTATCTCTTGCTTGTTTCTTTCATTTCTAATTTGCGATGCCATGAAGGACCTCATGCATATCCCCTTCCTTCTTGGGTGCCTTGATGAACATCATGCCCCATCCCCCCAAGTAGTTTACTTAGATTATATTTAGATTTGTTATTCATATACATACTTACATTTCTATATATATTTTGACAACCTTATGAATGTCATATCTAACACACATCATACATTACCAACATATATTTAATCTCTTTTACATTTTGATGTCATGTATACAAATTATATTGGTTTCTCACACATATATCATATATTTTCAGTCTAACAAACATGATGCATCAATTTTATTTTGAGGACAATTATTATAGAGGTTTAATAACTCCCCTCAAAAGAGGGGGCACTCACAAGGGTTTTTCATAGAGATTAGGCCATCCTAGTGCACTCTAAATATAGTTTTTAACATGTAGACACAAATTATAGAGCTCAAAATCAAGAAAATATAGTGGAATATAGTCACACATAGATTAGTCTCAATTTTTCCTAGAAAAAACATTTTTGGATAATAATGTAATACATTGATAGGATAATAATGTGCTATAGTCCACCTACTATGCTATTGCCCAGTAGCCTTAAAAATAGAAAATTATGGAATTATCAAAAATGTACAATAGGTAGAGTTTAGATTTACACAGTCTCAATCATAGATTATTAGATATGCTAAGTATACATTCAATTTTTCATAGAATTATATAAGTTTTATCAAATTTAGGGCATCATGCATGGCATGGTCACTCCTATTTTAGTTTCAGATATACATAGACAAAAATTACTATGATTTAGTCTAGAATCCATATGCATATATATCAAAATTAGGGGCACACACATGGCACACTATTTTCATATGCTCAATTTTACACCAGTTCACTTAGGTGGAATGATAAACCCATGTCATTCTCTATGTTATATAATCTAGACACCATATGTACTAGTTTTGTATTAGGATTACACCATATTGATGCCTCATGCCATCTACAATGATTGGCATTCTTGAGTGGCCTAGATCCATTTTACATTCTTGATTTACTAAGTGGCCCCTAAGCTATTTTAAATTTTAAAATTCTCAAGTGGCCCAAATCCATAATTTATAACTTCTTAACACTACATAGTTTTAGTTTTAGCTTTTTCTACTACACATGGGTAGGGAATGATTGAGTCATGACCTATCTGAGTTCTTTAGTCACCCCCATAATCTAAGCTATTAAAAGATTATGATCCATCAAATAGGGGTGGGCAATGATGGAGTCAAGGCTAAATTAAGTTCTTAAGCCACCTAGACATGGGGATTGGGCAATCCATTAGTCCAATCCAAGCTGTTCATGGTTTGATCACCATCTACATACACACATAGGATTTTACCAAGTTTTTGCATTGGTTTACATACCCAATGAGGTTTATTCATTCATTTCCTCTCTCTCACATATTTTTACTCAATTTTTTCTTTTCTTTTGATATTCATTTATGATTGATTTATATATGTTTTATTTGTAGGACACGTTATAGAGCATAGTTCACATACTCATACCCACATTCGTTAGCTTTGCCTCATAGGTAAGTCTAGGGATGTTTTTATTTCTTTTATCTTAGTGATTTCACTTTGTTAGATTAATAAAATAAATGTGGGGCAAATGTATTCATATAAAATGTCATTTAATGCAATGAGTGCCACTTAAGACCACCCTATCCTTAGTTTAGCCCTAGACCTATCTTAAGGTAGCTTTTGGTCTTTTTTCAACTTCTAGGCATGTCTAGCCTATGACCAAATATACCAAGAACTATATCCATCCATCACCTAGGCATCCCTGATTCTTTCTCACAAGTTTTGGCCATTTGGACAATAACATGATCCCATTAGTATATAGTGTAGTGCACTATTGGAAAAGGGGTAGACTATTGACCCTTTGCTTCCCTTGCCCCTAACATATATCTTTCCACTCTTTAAATCATCTTAGGGTCAACCTAGACTCATTTCATGTCTCGATAAGCATCAAAACATTATATAAAGACCACTCTCATTCATTTATGCTTCAGATGGCAATTATCATGAACAAGCTCAGAAATAGTTATGTAAATTAAGTTTATTGATCCTTATTTACCCTTATTTCTACATACATCCATATATAATAACACAGAGCTTAGTTTTACCTAGGTTTATAGTCTCAATTTACACTCAAATAATTCAAATTGGCATTCATACTCATGCATACTAGTATCACTCTCACTTGCACCAACACTTATAATAGAAGACCTACATTGAGCTTGATATCCTTTCGAGGTATTGGTATGTAGGTAACACTTAACACATGGGGTGTTGAGGTCATGCCTAGCTTATCCTATTAACGCCACTCTTCTTCCACTTGTGTTTATCAAAACCTAAAAGTATAGAGGCTTAGGGTTTCATAGTGAAATAAGTCAAAGCATAAAATATATGACAATCCAAGTCTCAATCATCTAGGCACAAGCTCCTAAAATAGAGTGAAAATCTACCTAGAATCTCATTTATTCACCTACACAAAGTCATTAACGCATCAAAAAAGGTTAATAATGCATTACACTATTAACAAAGAAGATTATGTTATTATCTAAAGAGGGTTATGACACATATTTTATACTTATGACACTCTTTATTACTCACTTTCCTACCTACCACTTGTCCATCTCAGTCATATTTTCTATCTAAGTACACCATTTATAACTCATTTTTATTTATATAATATTCAAATAAATAAAATATTATGCAAATTAGTGGCTATTGATATTGTAGTATTTTATTCCTTGATTTATTACTCAACTCTTTATAAAACTTAGGGTTACATTCCATAACCCTAAAAAAGATAAATCGGTGCCACTTATTGCACACTGAACTAGTAAGGTAAGTACTTTTTCAAAATTTTTTCGCTGGTTCCAGATTTTTAGCACCTTTTCCCTCTTAGGTTGACTTTCACCCCTAGAGGCTCTAATATCATTCAAAATATTATACAAACTTGTGGTTGCACTCTAGATACTATCTATAATTTTTGGAGGGACATGGATGATCTATCTTTGTAGTAGCTACTATTGTACTTCCTCATTAATCCTATACATCTCCTTCATTGCTTCCCTAATTGTGTCCACAAAAGAGTACAAATCCTTTGTATATTTTGTAGGGTTATTTGTATTCTTTTTGGCCTTTTTTTCCAAGTGAAATAAGTTTTCTCTTTGTTCAAAATCCATCTCTTCCCTTGTAATTATGTTCACCACTTTCCTCTATCTTACCCTTTAAATTTTGCAACTTTGTTTATATAATTAGGTATATATTGTGGGTAACTTGATGAGGAGCAAGTTTTGTCTATCATCCTTTCAGCCTTGTAGTTTTTTGACCCATTGGGGAGTAATAAGTTCCTCTTCTCCTTCAATTTGACTCGGGTCTTCATAAGTAGAGGGTGGAGTGATCATTGAAGGGGGAGTTATTAATAGAGGTGTTAATAAAGAACTTATTTGAATAGGGAATTATAGGGGTGGCTAAATAACCCTTTTCCATCTTGAGGTTTCCCTTTAAGGAGTGACTTCAACCACATATTTTGTTAGGCTAGGAATCTTCACAACTATCATTATGGTTAATTGTATATTTTTAGTTATGGCAATTATAACTCTAATTGAGTTGAATATTTTTGGGGGACTAGTGGCTCTTGTGGATCAAAAATATAAACTGTAACCAAATTCTCAAAATAGACTCTCTTATTTGAAGCCATTATTTGGGTTGATGTCAAAAGAATAGAAGAATCAATTGAACTAGAAAATGGTGGACTTGGAATGGTGAGTGTAAAATTTGATGGTAGAGTATCTACAATAATAATTAAAGAAGCAAAAGAAGAAATCAACTTATTAATACTTTGTCTTTCTTCTTTAGTGAGGATATGCTAGCCTGGTGCTCTAACTGGAGTTTTTTATTCATGTAAACTTCTTAGTCATTTTATTTTGGGTTGTTCTATCTTTTCCTCCTCCTCTATTTCATCTTGGGATCCTTCCTCAAGAGATGATTGATCTATTATGGAGTAATTGAGGAGATATTTCCTCACTGATGGTGATGGATTGAGATGGATCTTGTTAAAGTGATTGAGGGGATGGAGGAGTAGATGGGAGAGATGAGAAAGAATCTTAGAGAAACTCTAGGAGACTTACCTGTGTAACTATTATAAGTGGAAGGAAAGGCTTCCAAGAGAATGTGCTCATTTGTCTATCATAATAAGGCACAATCCTCTTAATTATAGTGGTTGTGCCCATGGTATTAGCAACTAAATGGATGGAGGCCAGATGAGGACTATGAAGACCTCTCATAATTTCCTTTCTAACCTAGAGGTTTTCCTCCCTTTGACCATTTGCCTTTCCATTTATTAGAATGGTCTCTCTTTCTATCGGAGAGGAAGGCTAGTCTTATTCTTTTAGGTCTTATGGCTATATTGGGGGGACACTAATGACTCTAATTTTTTTATACATGACTTACCATCTCATTTTCCTTCTCTTTGGTAATTTATGGTCATACTAGATGGTCTGGGCAATAATCATTGATATTTGTTTATCACTTGTGTAGGTCCAAACTTTGGAATAATCTAATTCATTCAAAAAAATAACATCATATTCATACTCTTGGTGACCATATCTAATAGTCATTCCTTTTTTATCCTTGAGGATTTGAAGATAGTTTCAAAATTTTCCCATGGGGAGTCATTCTCTAAATTGGGATACCTTTAAATTGTAATGGGATTTGACCTTTCCCACCTAATTAAAGTGTTCCCTTACTACAAACTAAAGTTCCCTGATGCTAAGGGGGGTTTTGTAGTAGTAATCCTTATGTTTGATGCCCAAATCCTCATCTACACTATTGTATACTTAATGGGTAATCTCTTATTCAACAACCTTTTCTAGGATGTGGCATGGTAAAAATAGAGTGGGTGCTCTTATGCCCTCAATTCTGATTATGGTACAGTCAGGGTAGTACCAATAATCCCCCATTTTAGTTATGCTTCTTCTTAGATTCTTAGATATCTTATGCATCTAAGTGCCATGAATAGTTTGGTATATCTAAGAATACATTTCCTCATATATTATTATAATCTCATTCTTGAATCTATAGACAAAAAAGAAATAATAGAAATCATAGATTCTATTATCAACATATTCTATAAATGACTGTCATAGTTTTGCATGAGCTTTATGGATCATCCTAATGAATGCATCTAATAGATATGACATCATGTAAAAATTTCTATCATTTTGCCTTTGTTCATGTTTTAACATCTTTGCCTTCAACTTGATACTGATAACCTCTCCTAGGGTAACACTTTTATTAGAAGTTGGGACAATGTCTAATAATGGAACCCATTCTACCTGCATGTAAGTAATGTTAGTAAAGATATATAATATATTCATAAGGGCCATGAATATTCTAATACCAAGCCTAAATTTGATTATGTTGTTTGAGGAAATTCCTCCCTTGGGGTTTAACCTATTTCCCTTCACTAGCCACTATTTCAATTTCCCCTCCACAATGTTGTGCTCGAGCCATACATTAGTCGAGACTTGATTATAGGCAACCTTAGGCCCTAGAAGCATATGGTAGCTCTAAAATTCCCATATATAAACATATTCAATTGTATTTTTTTTCCTTTTATAAGATGTATACATTCCCCAAAGCAAGTACCATTAAAGAACATATCACAAAGCAAATTGATACAAAGCATTACCTCTAGTTTCACAGTTGTTTGATGGAGCCCCATGGTTTTGATTGGTAAAATGTCATCAATGTATTACTTATCCTCTTAGGATAGATGATATTATGATGAGTATGGCACTATTGACTCCACTACATTTCAGATGGATGAATAGTAAGGAAACTTGAAATCTAGGTTACTTTTATCAAATACAGTGTATATGTATTTAGTGTTTCCAATAATGGAATATATATAAGGATAATGGATGTGCGGTGGTCTTAGGGAAGCCATTTTAGTAATTTAGAACTACGTATTTCCTTTACAAACTATTTGAATGCTCTTGTAGATTCACTAAAAAAGCTATGGATTTTGGTTGCTTGAAAGCTTAGAGTTACAATGTTTGATTAATGGTGAAGTGACTTATATTTGCTTAAATGTGCATATATTACTAAAGCTTATGACTTTAATGCATAATTAATACAACATCAATATGAATAATGACTTTTGATTTTATTCCTATTTGTATTTAAATTTTCCAATCATCTTTAGCAAGTTTTTTATTTGCCAAATAATAACTTTTTGTTAATTCATGTGTGTCTAGTAATCTCTTTAAGACAGGTGTTAATATCTTGCTTATCGACTTTCACTTAGCTATCAAACTCATTTACATGTACTTTGGCCACATATATTTAATTATGACACTGGTCTATTTCTCATTCACCCAGGGTCTTCAAAATTATGATCTTATTTTATATGATTTAGGGCTAGAGTTGAGCCACATGGAGTGACCTTAGGGTTGCAAGAAATGAGAGACTCAGGGCCACAAATATATGAAATTTAAAATATATACATCCTTTGAGAGGGATCCTAATAAGAAGATGCTAACATGTGATGCGATCTCAGAGTTGTAAATACTCAGAGACTTGGGACCATGGAGCCACGTGCTGATTAACTAGATATTTCCCCCTTAAAGCCTTAATTTAATGGAATTTTGCCAATTATCAAGGTATGTAACTCAAAAAATCAAGGTGTTTAGGTTGTAGAGCCATAGGGCCATTAGGATTTGTTTTAACCTTCTAGGTTCTAAGTTCATGGGATTTCACCACGTGGTGAGATCTCAGGGCCTCAATGACTCAAATGACTTAGAACTTTCATAAAGTGAACTTTGTCCTAGTTAGCATGGTATTACCATGTAGACACCTAATATAGTCATATAAAATGTTCAAATTGGTAGTTTTAATGTAGTTTATGACACCCTATCCATAGATCCTTTTTACATGCTCTTATAACCCTTCTAGACATATTTTTGCTCATTACTGGTCATCCAAAACCTTTTGAATGATCAATCTACTTAAGCCAAATTATATTTCCCAAGATAATTCTATTCCCCTAAGTCTTGATCCTATAGGATAGGAGTACCATACTTAGAATATAGCATCGGACCCTAGGGTGTCTTATTTTTGGTGCTCTTATCCATTTGCACTTTGAGCCCCAATGGTCATTTTCATCTGATCCCCATCATTCATTATGTCAGTGTAGCATGAATACATATAACCCATGACCAATGGTTCCTTATAAAAACCTATCCAAATCTCATTTACAGAGGAAGGTGACAAATCTTGCAAAGCAAGCAAGAATACAAATAAAGTATTAACGTAAACTTCCCTATTTTTTGCATATAATCACCCAACACAATTGTAAATATAGTCAAAACCTCATACCAATCCCTAACCACCTCAATCACTCTCAATTTGGAAGTTTTACATCTACATCACACTATTTCACAAAGCACAATAGGTGGGATAACTACATATGGCTTGATCTCTCCTTGGAGTATTGGTATGTAGGCAACATGCCCACACAAGGGGTGTGGATTACATGTTCAGTGCATCTTACACACTCACCCCCCTTTTTCAATTGATTCAAACATTATTTTATCAAGCATGATGGAGGGTTAATGTTTTTAAGATTAAATCAGCTATATAGAGAGTTTTGTTGATAATCAACACTCAAGATTTCACAGACAGGCTCACATAAGTACATAAAAACCTAAAAAGTTTCAAGTATCTGTGACTAGTTTGGACAATAATGGCAAGAATGGACAACAACATCGAACACCAAAGTTCCCTATTTTTGGTGCTTCTATCCTTTTGCTAAATGAAACTAAGATTAAAATTCATGACATTGTCCTAGTCCTACACAACCAATTTTAGCCTCTATATCAACCATCTCAGTGTGTTTATAGCTAAGTCATATTTCCCCTTATTTATTATTATTTTTATAAAGGTAAAAAAGACAAATAAATTATACAAATTAGGATTGTATTTATTACAATATTATTTATTAATTTATTAATCCAAAACTTTAGCTAAATTAGGAATTCCATTATTCCCAAAAAAGTTGGTAAACCCGACTTACTTCATTTATGCACAAAAACCCTAAAAACCCTAGGGAAAATTCCTTACTAATTTTAGAAATATTCTTCTAATTTTTCCTGTATATATAAATAAAAATTTCACATTTAGTTTTTAAAATTTACCATAGTAATTTTAAAAATTATTTCTTTCAAATCCTAGTTGCCTATATTAGGTCTCGGTATTTTTAAACCCTATCCTAGGGTTTTGAAATTAAATTTTTTATTTTTACACATTGGGCTGAATATTATAATTTTATTAATCATGATTTACTTATGCAAAGTTTTATGCATTCTCTTGCATGCTTGTTTCCTTTCATTTGGCATGAATTCAAAAATGACATAAATACATATGTACATGCTATTTTAAGACCAATTCAAATATATGTCATATTTTATTACTTATTTAACATGCTATCTCTCTATTATGTGTAATTAAATTAAGAATAAAATCCTTACATACTTAGAGGATCCATTGTATAAGCTAACAACCACCTGTCAAGTTTTAATGTCATATCTTATGTACAAGAAAGAATTTCCTTCTCCTCCTCTCCTGAAAGAGGGTGATAGCTACTTTCCCTCTAAATAGGTCCATGCTATCACCCCTCCAAAAGGTGAGGTAACCTATGGTATTGTTCTTAATGCATACATTCAATCTATAGCTAATTCAAACCCTCTTCAACATATGTGCTTACATGTTCAATTGGAAGCAACTAAGGTTTGCACTTGTGAGACTCTAAGGGATCAAATCACTAGTATGAGCAAGTTAATTTTAGATTTACAAATTTAGAATCAACTATTACATGAAAATATCACAAAATTTGAAAATCAGATTATAATACAAAATTCTTAAAGGCACCCATTGCCAATCATGTATATGCACCTTCACGTAGTCAATTGGTTGCAAGCAATGTTACATATCAAAACAAGAAATCACAACAAAGTAAATCTACAACTAGTGATTCAAAAAGCATTCAAAGATAAAATAAGAGTTAAAGTGAGGTACTAAGGAAAATGATTAAATCTAAATTGATCAAACTACCTCCTCTACATCTAGTGAAAAGATCTAGATATTATTGTGCATATCATAAAATGCATGGGCATCACACAGATTCATGTTTGGCATTGAAAAAACATATACAATAGATAATTGCTAATAAGGAATCTATACAAGGTAAATCCATCAAGCAATCCATAGTGACACATGAACACATTCACAAAGGGTCAAATTCAGAAATAGTAGAAAAGTGGTTACCAAAGCATAACTCAGAACAACAAAATGATCAAAAAGCAAAATCAGAGTAAGAAATAGTGCCACAAGCATAGGTAAAAAAAAAAGATGAAAATCTACCTCTCCAAAATGAGGCTCAAATTTCAAAGCAATATGGGTTTGGTTAAAAATATCTACAATATTTTGATTATCAAGGTCAAGGGTTAGGCAAGCATGCTTAAGGCTTCACTACTCCTATTCTAGTAGTTGATAATGTTTGTCACCAAGGTTTAGGATTTATTAAACATCCTAAGACAAATCATTCATAAACATAATTTATCAAAGGAAAAGATACATATACAACAAAATTCAACACTAACATTCCATTGATTTAAAATCAAGATGATAATGATGAGTGAAATAATATAGGTTATTATGATTTCCAAGATACCGATAATGATTCTGAATATTCAGAGTCATAGTCAAAACCATTCCCTCATGCTTCAAAATCATGCATGATTCCTTTGTTTTATACATGACACCATGATAAGGAGTCTCTTCTAAGACTCATCGATTAGTATGATTTTTCTCAGCTTACTTGTACATAATTTCTTAGTCTTAATTGCACATAGTTTCTTCTGCTTTCTTATACATAATTTCTCAGCTTACTTGTACATAGTGTATTTTTACTTACTTGTACATATAAATATTTCAAAATACCAAAAAAAAAATACAATATTTCCAAACACCAAAAAAAATATAACATGTCAAAATAAAAAAAATAACTCAAAACACCAAAAACACTTTTCAATTATATGCATTATCCATGCTTTACATTTCTACTACCATGCTAGACTTACATTTTGTTGTTCTATGACATTGTTTATCAATTTATTTACATTACCATGCTTCACTTGATCTTCTTTGAGTGTGTGTAATGATACCCAAATCCTTGATTGCTTCAGTCTACCTATTGAGGGTGCATCTTACTTTTACATTTGAGATATACATCGATATATCTACCTATTAGGGGCATCTTCTACATGACTACACCATCCAGGTTATGTCATTCCTACACTACACACTCTAGTTATCATGTTGATATACATTAATTACTAGCTTACATAGATTAATCTATCGACACTCACTAGTATATAACACTTGTGTATTTCTTAGCATCTACCTAGTCTTGTACTGCATGTTTTGCATACTTTCACTTCTTGCTTTGATTAGTTAGATGCGATAGTATTTCTAGTTTTTACATGCCTTCCTTTCTTGATTTGAGTAGCTACATGTGATTGCATTTCTCAGTTTTTATTTGGTTACTTATGTGTGCCTTAAGACGTTTGCCAATGTCCTTTACTTGTACTCTTATATGTGCTTGCGGTCCTCATGCCAATATTCTTTGTTTGCAATTATATGTGTATGTGGGCATTAAAACATGAATCATATGCTTTTTTTCCTAGTTTGAATGACATGTTCCCATGTTCCTTGTTTTTTGCCTCTTGCCTTGTGTGCTTGTTTGCTTCTTAGTTGTTTGTAATGCCATGATCCACATCATATATTATATTACTTTCTTGGATGCCATGATGGGCATCATACTCCATCCCTCCTTGATAACTAACAACTAACCAAATTTACACTTTTAGTTTAGTAGACTATGCATGCTATTATATTATTACATCTATCTAGGCATACTCTTATTGATCTAACCATCTCCAATATAAACTATGTTATATCTTGAGACATCATTTTGATTATAATTACTATATCATGTATTTTATAGCATAATACACTTACATGGATCTTTATTTTGAGGGTAGTCATTGTAGGGTCTTCATTCCTACCCTCAAAAGAGGAGGCAACAAACAAGGGTTTTGTCATAGAGATCAGAACCCTATATCGATTAAAAATTAGTTTTCAGAACACTCAAAACAACAATCATAACCTAAAACAAGTAGAACATACCATAGAAATATTAATGAATATATAATAGTCATCAAAAATAGTAAAGGATAAGAGCACCAAAAGTGGACAACATTGGACACCAAAGTGTCATACTTTCAACACTCCTATCCAAACAACCAAAAATCTAAAATTTCTAGAAACAAATAGAAAGCTAAGGTAAATTACAAATTTTGTTAGCCATAACATAGTTCAAATTGAGTATTTTTAGTACAATTTTACTCATAGTATCTAGATATAGGGGGCATCATGTGTAGCATGATGGCTCTCACTTCCAGTTTTAGATTGAGCAATTGGTATAACTTCTAGATCATAATCCATGTTATAGACACTAGTGATTGGGGGAAATGTGCATGGCATATTTGACTTCTTTTATTTCTAGTTCATTATATTACCCAAGTTAGTATTTGTGTGCCTTATTCCATCTATAGGTGGTTGGCATCATTTTAGAGTGGTTTTCATATAATTTTAGCTCTCAATTTTGAAGTGGATTTCATAAAAGCCTAATCTCCACCTTTTGGAGTGGCCAAGATTGGCCTAGTTCTCAGTACACATTTGACTATCCATGACACCTTGTCAAATTACAAAGCATTCATGGGCTTCATGAGCCATATCATATGCCACACATTCATACTAGTATCAATTCATAATTGACACTTAGTGGGCAATGATGGAGCCAAAGGACTAGCTAGCCTTTGTATTCTTAAGCCACTTACTCAAAGGGATTGGACACATAGTCTAAACATCAATTAAGACATGCATGATCACATAACTTCACTTAGTGAGTGATGATGGATCTAAAGGGTTAGCCTTGGTATTCTTGAGCCACCCTCAGGGAATGAGCACTTAGATCTATTCGTGATATTACTCTTGGTACAACACATACCCAACATCACTCAACAACACTCAACATCACTGAGCATCACTCAACATCACTCAACATCACACATCTTCATGGGCTTCACCCTTGTAGGTAAGTTTAGGTACACTTTCTACTTTTCCTTTATCCTAGTATTTCACTTTGTTGCATCACTAGAATAAAGGGGGGAAAATGTAATCATATAAAATCTCCAAATTGGTAGTTTGAGTGTGGCTTATGACACCCTATCCATAACTTTATTTGCATGCTCTTGTGACCCTTATAGACATCTTTTTATTGATCATCATTCATCTAAAACCTTTTAAATGATCATTCTACCCTAGCCAGACTATATTTATCAAGCTAATCCTATTCCCCTAGGTCTTAAGCCTATAATATAGGAGCACCATAATTGGACTATAGCATCGAACCCTAGGGTGTCCCATTTTTAATGCTCTTGTCCATTTGCACTTTGAGCCCCAATGGTCATTTTTATCTAATCCCTATCCTTCATTATATTAGCCTAACACAAATACATCTAACCCATGATCAATGGTTCTCTGTAAAAGCCCATCTAAAGCTCATTTATAGAGGGATGTGAAAAATCTTACAAAACAAGAAATAATATAAATAAATCATTAAGACAAACCTCCATATTCTCTGCATACAATCACCCAACACATCTATAAACATACTCAAACCCTCATTCCAGTCCCCAACCACCTTAAACACTCTCAATTTGGCATTTTTGCATCTGCATCACACTATTTTACAAAACACATTAGGTGGAAGAATTATATATGACTGGATCCCTCCTTGGAGTATTAATATGTAGACACCGTGCCCACATAAGGGGTGCAGATTACACATTTAGTGCATATTACACACTAACCTACCCACCTCCCTCCTTTCTTAATTGATTTAAACATTGTTTTATCAATCATGATAGACAGTTAGGGTTTTGAATATTAAATCAACTATATAGTGAGTTCTATTGACAATCAAAACTCAAGGTTTCATAGGTAGATTCACATAAAAAGAATGTAAAAACATAAAAAGTTTTAGGTCTTTATGAATAGTTTGGACAATGGTATGAGTGGAAAATAGTGCTAGACAACAAAGTGTCTTATTTTTGGTGCTCCTATCCTTTCACCAAATGAAATCCAGATTTAGATTCATGACACTATCCCAGTCCTGCACATCTAGTTTCAGCCTCTATATCAACCATCTTAGCCTATTTCTAGCTAAGTCATATTTCCTCTTATTTATTGCTATTTTTAGAAAGGTAAAAAAGACAAAAAAAATTATACAAATCAGGATTGTATTTATTGCAATATTCTTTACTGATTTATTATTCTAGACCTTTAGCTAAATTAGGAATAAAACTCTATTATTCCCAAAAAAGTTAAATCACCTATAATAAATCAATTGTTAATAAGGTATAATTTTTCTATTAAACTATGGTGCATTCTGAGTAATGTGATAGTGTCATTTGTCAAGACTTTAGAGCTCAAAAAGCTTGGAACACTTATAATTTTTGTGGGGGTTGAAGGACTCTGATTAACATGATCTTGCCACTTGTCCCAATCTTGGAGCTCTAAAACATAATAAAGGTAGGGCTTAGATATGTATAATTTGTAAGGCTTTACAAATAGTCCCATGAACACAAAAATCAAACAAACATTAGGATGTAACATATTAGCTCTGTTAGTCCATAAAAATCATAAAACTAGTTTTCAAAAAAAGTTATGAGAGGTCAAAGTTTAAAATGAAGCACTATTGACACCTAAGCTTTGATTTTCATAATTTAAAATTTTGTAAATTTAGACATTGAGGTCAATCTTAGACTTATGCATTTCAATATCAATATAATGTCTATCTAAGGCTTATAGGACCTTGAATAAGAATATTCAAACAATAGTGGGTCCTTGTTTGAATTTAAAAAATGAAGTGTGTGTGTTAGGTCACAACAAATGGTGACCCAATGGGGAAATACTCCTAAGTATTTGAGAACCCAAAATTTCAGTAATGCATCATAATAAAATGTTAGTTCTAACAAGAAAAAGAATGAGTAAACCAATCCTTAGAAAAAGACTCCTCCTTCCCCATGAAACATACTAACCCTTTTAATCCTTGGGATCTATGTGTGTGATTTTATGAAATTTAATTTTCCCTTGTTATGAGAGATTTAACAAAGTTATGGATAAAAACTGTAGGTTTCATTTTGACTTCAAATTTTGTAACCAAATAGTAAAAAGAGCCCTAGATATATCTCTACTACCAACCAAGCATCCATAGCCTTGACATAGATACCTATAATTTCACTCTAAGCCTTGTTTTATTGCCAACCACGCATCCATATCCCTGATAGAGATTACTTGAATCACCCATATTATATAAGTCTTCATAATGATTCTTTTTAACACAAATAAAATAAGGGTTGTGAATCACCATTGATTAGGTGTATGTATAAGAAAACTTACTTTAATCAATATATCCTTACTAATGTGTATCTGTTTCTATGTTTATTATGTTCCATCCAAGTTTTTAGCATGCCATAATGTAGTTGATATTTGGAAATGGAAAGTATTTCTAAAAAAATCATGAGTATATCAGAGTAAATCCCAAAGGTCTAGAAAACTCACTCATTCAAAGTAGAACTTAATTCAGTCATAGCACATAACTTAATCCCAAAATCTCAAGTACTTTCAGAATAGACCCTAATGAATACCAATTATTCTTATTTTATATCATACACTTGTTTTTGGAAAGTCTTTTATAATTCCATCATAAGAAATCCATTGGTTTGTTCTACAATTTTAAGAAACTAATCTAAAAATCATAATAACTAATCTATTGAAAGTAAATGTATAAAACATGTAACACTAATCTAGGAAAATAGGGGAAATTAAATTAGAAAGTAGGAAACCTATTCTAGAAAGTAAGGAATATAACCTACTTCTATGTCTACATCTTCACTTACAGTCATTCAGAAGTATCTCCGATTGGAGTAGCCATGAAATAATTTTTCAAAAACTATCCATTGACTGGAAAAGTGAGTCCATTACCTTAAAGGTCCTTCAAGTGGAAGGCATTATTACTTAGAATTTTAGATATTTGATATGGGTCAATCCATAAAGGAGTAAACTTATCATGATGTCCCTTCTTCTTGTGTGGTTTATCCCATAAAAGCACTATGCCTAAAATCATTAGAGCCTTAATTTTAGACCTTTTGTCAAACAATATTCTTAAAACATCTTAGTTTTTTCTAAAGCTATGCAGTGCTTCAATTCATGCATCTTCCATCTAGACTATGTCAAGTAGTTTGGGCTAGATCATTTAATCCTCCCTCATGTAGTCTTGCATAAATTGGTACATTGGGATTTTAAGAGTGATGGGAAAAAAATAGCTACTATCTATATACTATCAAAAAAGGTGAAGCCTTGAGGGCTTACTTGTGTCTTGTTCAATTTACCCATAGTGTATACTTTAGTAGCAGATGCCATTCTTTTGGTTTATATTATGATTACTTCTTAATGGCATCCACAAAATTCTTGTTAGTAGATTCAACCACTCTACTCCCTTGTGGAAAGTAATTTGAGGAGAACTTATTGGTGATGTGGTTGATATAGGCCCACTCAGTAAAATATATAGATTAGAAATCCAAACCATTATTACAAACTAAAGAAATTAGAGTGTCAAACATGATCAATATGTTCTATTCTAGAAATTTGATAACATCCAGCGCTATGGAATTATTAGTGGCCATAATTTCTGTCCATGTAGTGTAATAGTAGGTGATTGTTAGGATAAATGTGTGACCTATTAAATAACTTAGGTTCATTAATCTAATGAAGTCAAGATCATATTAATAAAAAGGGCATCCTTCAATGACTGGTTATAAAGGCATAACAACATTCACTTTTGTTCTTCCAAACACCTGACATTCATGGTAGGTTCTGACATGGTTATGGACATATTTAAAAATCATAGGCCAATAGTATCTCATCTTCAAAATCTTATGAGTTTTTGTGTTGCTTGAGGAATGTCCACTACCCATCTTCTGATGTAGATTATCTAGGATGTCTACAACTTCTTATTTTGAAACACATCTCAAATATATGCTTTCATAGTTATTCCAATATAGGATTCCTTTATTTATCATATAATGGGCTGATTTGAGCCTAAGGGCTCATCTCTGCTCTTTGTTTACCATAGGGGGAATGTACCTATGAGTAAGTAGTGGATGATTTAAGCATACCATTCACCACCAACTACCCAAGTCTCATTAATTTATTTAATATACATGCTTGGATCAATCTCAGTCATGAGCTAGATGATTCTTTGGCCTCTCACCATTTTGGATGGTCTGATTTTGAGGTCAAACTCTTATAAATTTTCCATCCATTTACCTCAACTTTATCCTAATTCATTATGACTAGGTGTGAGATTAACAACTAGGTCAGGGATGATGGCATAGGTCTTGTTACTCATATTGTAATGTCTAAATTTTTTGATAGCTTTGATTAGTACATATATCTATTTATCTATCATTGAATATTTTAGCTCTACATCTTTTAGGTTGATGCTCATGAAGACAATTGGATGTTTATTATCACCTACCTTTTGCATGAGTAAAACTACTATAGTGTACACTGAGGCAAACAAATAAAAGTATAAAACCTTAGTAAAATATGGGTTGATTAAAATTGGAGCTTGAGGAATGGTAATTTTGATGTCTTGGAAAGATTTCTTAGCTTCTAATATCTATACATTTTTAGTGTATTACTTCAACATGGCATTCAATGGCTTGACAATCTCTACAAATCCTAAAATGAATTTTCTTACAAAGTTTATATTACCATAGAAAGATTTCAACTCTTTCTTATTGTTAGGAGGTGTCAGCTTGGAAATGGCCTAGATTCACTTTGGGTCAATGGAGATCCCATCCTTGGAGTTGACATGGCCCAAATTTTTTCCTTTAGTGACTCTAAAGATACTTTTCTTTAGATTGAGTGTTAGTCCATATATTCTACATTGGTTAAACACTCTCTATAGATGGCTTGCATGATCAAGTCTATATTTTGAAAATACCATTAGATCATCCATTTAAATGATGATAAATTTACCAATGAGTCCTTGAATGGAAAATTCAATATCTTAGTGGAAGGTTGTTCCTATATTGATTAAGCCAAAAGGCATCTTTTTGTATGCAAAAGTTTTCCACTTGGTGGTGAAGGTTGTCTTAATTCTATCACTTACTTATACTAGCACTTAATTATAGTTTAAGAATCCATACAAGAAGGATATCATCTTAGATCCACTAACCATTTGAACTACGTCATCTAGGGAGGGCAATAGCTAGTTGTCCTTTTTTGATGCTTGCTTTAGATTTATAAAGTCAACACAGAGCCTGATTTCTCCATTCTTCTTCATGAATTGCACCAAGTTGGCTACCTAGGTATTATGCCTAATTGGAAATACAATTTTGGCATCCAATAAATTTTATACTTCTATTTAGGTGAGAGGTTATAGAATTGGATTTACCCGGCCTCTAATTTTTGCCTAAAGGGATTATGCTCTAGCTTCAGTGGGATGGTATGTGTGATGAACCTAGGGTCAAAGACCTTCAAATATTCATATGTCTAGGTGATCACATCTTTGTATTTTATCAATAAACCCCTCAAATTTTGGTTCTCACTTTCAATGTAACTCAAGCCAATGTTTACATACTGGGGATGCTAGTCAGTGTCAAGATTCTCATTGATAAAATTAGACTATGTTGCTTTAAGCTATTTTTGATTTTGAGCTTGTGGATTTACATTGAAATCTTTCTATAGGGAGACCATCCACATAAAAATGTAGTTTTATTTCATCTTTAAGACACCATCTTATCTAAGATATTCTTTACTCATAGGTTCAACATCCTTTTCATCTATTAACCCAGGATTCAAAAGCTCTAAAACTATTCATAAATTTTACAATCTATTGATCATCCTCAAATACCTGAAAGTTATTTACATTATCTGGAACAAAGGGAAAAGGAACCAATTCCATAGATAATTTATACCTTTTGGATTCTTGGAGTAGTGCCAGATTGGTAGCTAAAGTTGTTAATATATCTACCATCTGATTTCCTTCCTTTGCAATGGCCTTGATGTTAAATGCTTTAAAATATTCAATAAAATCCCATTCTTTGTGTTTGTACTTATTCAAGTAAGTAAGTTTATGTTGATATATTTTTTGATTTGGTTAACAACTAGCTCTTAATCATTGAATATCTGTAATTACTTGACATTATGATTCAATACAGACTATATGCTAAGGATTAGATCTTCATACTTGACTTGATTATTAGTGCAAGGGAATTGTAACCTATAAGAATCTAGATACTAATTCCCGTTTGGGTCAATCATTGCTATGCCAACACTTAAACCTTGATTTGATCTTTCTTCATTGAAGTGGAGAGTCTATAATTGAGAAGGACCTTCAAATTATTATTCATGAGGTTATTTCCTAGTAGTGAAAGTGTACACACCTACATGTAAGGATGTAATGTCAAGCTTCTAATTATTTGATTTATATTCTTCAATTAGATGCTTCATCTTTGGTTCTCAATCTACTCAAATTTGGTTGGCTATTCCTTTATAAGGTAGCCATATGTATGATAAATATTTGGCCATGTATCCATTTAGTGTCTTTGACCAATCATGACTCAACAACAAGCCATAAACTTTTGGAATGTCAATGATCAAGATATCTATGTATTGTTTTACATATGGATCTGATGCAAGTTGGATGTGTACATTTGTCAACTCCCCAACACATGGGATAAAAGACTTGTCTAATTGTAGGACCACTCTTTTTGACTTATCTGGGGTCAAACCTAATTTATTGCATACAACTATAGGCATCACATTGGCTGAGGCACCTAAGTCAACCAAAAAATTATTCACATTATTTATGAAAATTTTGATGGTTAACAAAAAAAATGGTACCTTGGGCTAGTCCTTATAAACAAACATGTTTGCATGTGCAACTTTTGATTTGTTAGTAGATGATCTCCCAATCAAAGCTTTGAGTAACAACTCTATCTATTCAGTGATCTAGGCTAACTCATGAAGAATGATATTATCCTTGATCTTCATATATTCAATAATATTGTACCCTCCTTTATTTCATGGTTGTACACTATACAACTGATCATTTCTTTTTGGTGGAGACAAATTGTTCTTGGCCTTAGACTCTGGATAAGTAATAACACTTTTGTTTGGGAGCATGGAGGTAGTAGTAGATTGCTTGTTCCTCAAATTGTAATTTTTTATTTAGAACTATTAGAAAGCAAATTTATCATCTATATTATCCTCAAGTTCATTCTCATTCTCCACTAGGAATGAGAAGTCACATGTCTCAAAGACCATGGTTGAGCTGGGAGGACATGGAGATGTAGAAGAAGATGGCTCTAGATGATTTTCAAAACCTTCATGTCTATCTATTTTCTTTTGAAATATTTCAAATGTAGTGTATATTTCTATGAAATATAGATCACCATGTTATGATGTGTGATGAACTAGACACCAATTAGAGAGGGCTACTTCAATGATGTTTATCTTTGGCATCTTGTTAGGTGGCTACTGCTCTATATAATTTCTAGGTTAGTTGAAAGCCCTATTGTATCTATAAAATGCAAAGTTTTGATTGGAATTATGTCCCATAATGTTTCCCATTCGCTTCTATATGCTCAAGAATTCATTGCTCAACTTATATAGAATTCTATAAATGGCATCTACTTTTGCTTTTGTAGAATCAAAAGTAATACCCTGTGGAGTAGTAGTATTGAATGGTATCAAATATTGGTTCTAATTTTTTTGGTTGGATGTAGACATAATATTATTCAATAAGCTAATGTGTTGGTTAGGTGGATCATGGGCTAAAGGTAATTGGGTGTACACCTAGTTTTGATTTTGAGCCACAACATTCTGATTAGCATTTAGAATTGGGTTGAGGGCTGGAAAATTAGGACCAATATGAAGTGGGGCCAGAACTTGTGATTAAAGATTTAATTATTCACTAATGTTAATAGATTCAACATAGGCCATTGATAAGGAGGTAATGTTAGGTGTTTAATGGAGAAAGACAATAGTCATAGGGTCTAAGGTGTTCTTGTATATTTAGAGGGATAAGGCCTTTGCAGGTTTATAGGTAGCCTCAAGTCAGCTATACAATTTATGAAATATTACATTAAAGGCTTGAATTGGTTCATTTAGTTCTCTCCTCATGCTTTTAAAGTGTTAGTATATGACACTTGGGCTGGTGACTTGTCCAAACTATACCAAAAAAGTGTTTTGACATTGATTCTAAGATGTGATTAAATATTTTAGGACATTAAAGAACTAATCATAAGCAATATCTTGCAATGTGAAGGGAAAGATTCTACAAGCCACATGTTTATGGACTAAATTTAGTATCCCTAAAGTAGTCTTGAAAGCCTTTACATGTTCCTCATCTTTCCTAACTCCCAAAGGAGATAAGGAAGGAATATATTTCTCAAGGTTTTTAGGTAAATCATGCATGTCTCTAAGGATGACAATAGTAAAACCAGTTAGCCAAGCTTGGGCCATTAGGCATAGAGGAAGATGAGGCCATCTATTTAGGGAGTATGATTGGGCTTGGGTTCCTCTCAAGACATCTTTATTTGATCTAACTTTTCTATGGATTTCCAAATGTGGGTATAGTAAGTTAATATCTGAGGTGGACCTTGTTAATCTTCTGGGTATATCCAGTATAAACTCAAGTGATATATTTCAAGAAAATAAAAGGGATCCTTTTTTTATCACCTGATAAATTCATATTAATGTGGGTTTTATGTACACCAAGGAACCTTATGTGGTAGCCTATAAAATTTTATGATCAATAATGAAATATTCAATCTAAGGCATAAGTTGTAGGGTATTGGGTTATGTAAACAATTTGTTGGTGGAATAATGATAAGCAGAGTAGTTGTTTACCTCAGATGGTTCAAATATGATATGACTATATATTTACTTGAGATGAACGGATTGATGATGGATCTAACTTGAGGTGACCTTGATCAAAAGTATGGTAGGAAATAAGTTTTATGGATCAAACAAGATGAAACCTTTCTAAGCTAACTCTTAAATGAAGGGTTGGACAAGTAATCAGGAACCAATTCTTGTTACTAGATATTATAAATATACAAATAATCAAACATAATTAAGAGTCCTAGGGAAAAAAAAAACAAAGAATTTTAACATATATAATCAAAGGTTGTTGCATTTATGAGATTATAATTGCACATCTACAAGGGAGATTGTGATTATTTCACAAAAGCATTAAAATTAGCAATAACACAAGATTAATAACTATATTAAAAGAATACTTATGCACAAACGAAATACTAAGATATTAATTTGATGGAATTTATTGCAATATTCACAAGTTTGAAGAAGAACAAGATTTTGCACATCAAGACCAATTGTAAAACAATCCATAGAATTTATTATTAATCATAATAGCCAAAATTATCCTCCTTTTGGGATTAAGAGGACACACACACACACACACACACAGAGAGAGAGAGAGAGAGAGGAGAGAGAGAGAGAGGAGGAGAGAGAGAGAGAGAGAGAGAGAGAGAGGGAGAGAGAGAGAGAGAGAGAGAGAGAGAGAGAGAGAGAGAGAGAGAGGAGAGAGAGAGAGAGAGAGGAGAGAGAGAGAGAGAGAGAGAGAGAGAGAGAGAGAGAGAGAGAGAGAGAGAATTGGGGAGGGTATGCCTCATCCTCAAAGTGAAGTCTAAATTTACATCTCTAATAATATAAATGTGTGTCAAATAATGCATAGCATACATGGTACAAAAGTGTATGCATAAATATGATTCCCCAACCAAAATACTATGTGTGTGTGTGTGTGTGTGCACCAAATAAATTTGGAACCAACAATCCCAACTTAATTAAAACATGAATATATATATATATAGTATATATATACATACTCAAGGTGGTGTTGATGTGGCACCGCTAAAAGAGGAAAATAATTACATGATAAATGTGGAAACATAAGTATCCCTTATATCCCCTTGAGGGATAAAAATTGGCCCTATTAGAGTATGCATTATTGCATATCTAGAAATTTAGGAGACCCTGTGATGATGTGGTAACACTTGTAGTTGACTATGTGCTTGGCACTAACCCCAACCTTCCCTTTATGGATCTAGAATTTTCAAATAATGCATATGTTATCTCAAAATATTTATTGATAATATCAAAATTAAGCAAGGCAAGCTTAAATAATTTGACAACCTCAGCCATCAATCTTGTGTACTCTGCTTCTAAATCTCTTAAATTCTATTTTAAGAGCTTCAACTTTAGTTACTCCATCTTT
Organism: Torreya grandis; assembly: GCA_037957365.1. Taxonomy (NCBI): domain Eukaryota; kingdom Viridiplantae; phylum Streptophyta; class Pinopsida; order Cupressales; family Taxaceae; genus Torreya; species Torreya grandis. The sequence goes on from JARHVA010001574.1 coordinate 3,297,954, forward strand.
GGAAAAAATTGTTAATTACAAAATCTCATCATTAGTTTTATATATAGTTCTTTCAAGTTCCTCCTTTAATCTATCTGTAACTACTTTAAGGGGTGTTTCAAAATTGGGCTTGTTTACTAAGCTGTCCAATAGAGGTTATCACATCTTTGACCTTAATATCTCTCAACATTTCTAAGGCCTCATTTTCATGGCTTACAAAATGCCCTATCAAAACCTTCATTTGCATATGCTAGTTAAGGGCAACCATCCCTTTTTTAAATTACATAACTTAAGGCCCATACAACATCTTGGGTAGATATCAGGTTCAAGTGATTGAATGCACTACTTCTTACATACTAAACCAGAAAGGTAAGCATTTTATTGAAATTATTTTAGCTAGTGATAGAAATTTAGCAACCTTCACCTTCTCAGGTTGAATTTCACCCCTAGAGTCTAGAATATTATTCAAAATGTTATACAACCTTATTGCTACACTCTAGGACACTATCTAAAAATATTTGAGAGGCATGGATGATTTATCTCTAAAGTAGATATTACTATGATTTCTCCTTACTCCTATACATATCATTCATAGCTTCCCTAGCTATATTTACATTAGTTCTCCAACCTACAACCCTAAGAGGAGGTTGTTCAGGCCTACCTCCAAGGTTGGGGAAATATAGGAATAGTCCAAAGCTTATAGGTGACCTATGATTGGGATAAAACCTCTTGATTATGGGGCTAGCTTCCATGGTACATCTATTGGGGCTCAAATCGCTAAGACCTATTGAAGTTGTGGTGAAAATGGATAGAGAGTTATATAAAAGGAAACTTTTCCTAAAGGGTGGTGATGCACTAATATAGCTTATCTACTCTATTTGAACTTCTTATCAACACTAATGAATTAAACATGAACTAAATCATAGTATCTAAGGCCTCTATATATCCATATTTCATAGGGAGGTTCTGGTAGATGGATAAAACTTGAAGATGTGGATGAGACACCTGTCTTGAGACACTTATAACCAAGTTACACTTCAAGTAATGATCACTAACCTTTGACACATCTCATGACTTGCATAAAACAACCTACTAGCATCTAGGTGTGGCAAATGACTTATAAAAGGGCAATTCCACCTCTTGTGCATATCAAAACAAGCATGAACACACTACATACTAATCCTAAATAAGCTCTAATAGTTCATTAACATTTTAAAGAGGTTACAAAGAACAAATCTAGGTAGAGTTTACTCATAACCCAGGTGAGGGATAGATAAAATGGCCTTAAGACTTGAATAAATAGAAGAATGAGAAGGGAAAGAGAGGGAAAATGGCATGGAGGTGAGAGGTATAGGTCATAAATGACCATATCCCACTCCATCATGAGTTACAAATAGCTATAAGAGTCACCATGCTCCCTCCATGCACTACCTTCTTGATTGGTGGTCTTCAATGGGCTAGGTTAGACTTGTTTGACCTCTTTAGGACATTTCCACACCTAAATTTTTCAAGCCATCCCTCTTTTAACTATTACAAACATTAAATATATTTAATTAGGCCACCATGAAGCATATACCAACCTATCTTCCTTTTGGGTACGTTTGACCAAGCTTGGTAACTGTCACATTCCTCCCATAATGTCTATGAGACTTATATTATCACCTTTATACATTAGTTACAAGGGTATAATGACCTTAGCTTTGATCTCCAAACATCCCCTCTATGCCAACTTCCACCTCTCCTTATTGGACCCAAGTAGGCCTTCTAGGCCATTAGGCCTAGTGATTTGACTACCTATTTATGGATGATCAAAGACCTAAAAATAAACCTTAGATTAGGTGGATAAGTGTGTTCTAGGTTTGCATAAATGTCCCATACCATGACATAGACATTTCTAAGTAGTAAACACCTGTAGCCATGCCAAACTAGGTGACTAGGTTACTTTCCATTAGATTTCCTAGGAATGCTTATTTTGAGGAGAATTTTAGAATCCAATTTTAGTATGAAATGTGAGTATTTGGTGTCTTAGGAAGGTGAAACAAGTATTAAACCACCCCTTTTAATGATTAACAACTTCTCAAACACTTTTGTACCTTAGTTTTTTGCTTAATTACTTATAAAAACATAGTTTTAAAACAAGTTCATAAAGTAGTCCATATAGACCAGTACCATAAGAATTGTCTCCTTTGAGTGTACTAGGTATTTTAAGTGTTTATTAGGTCAACTCAAGGTTTTTGAGTGAAAAAATATCCACTTTTCCCAAATTAGGTCTATTTTAGGGTTGAAGTAGGTTTTGGATGTCTACCATCTTAAAAATGGTTCATAAAGATCAAAAATACAATCCCAAACTTATAGACATGGTTTTTGAGCCCATAGACCACCCTAAATCTCATGAAAATCTTTGGGTCCCTTGCATCTTGTGTGTGGAGATATGATGCAAGATGGTGTGCCTCAAGCTCCCTACGAGCCTTCTAGACATGTCTATAGTCTTAATGATTCATAGATGTGGGTACCTAAACCAAGTATTTCATTCATACATGTTGAGTACATATGGGTTCTTAACTCATTATAAGAGCATTGGACCTGAGTTCATTATGGTATAAAAGATATGAGTACTTGAAATTTGGCTCGAGTTAACTGCTTGGGGTTAATACCACTTGGGTTAGGTCTTAAGAGTAAATTGACCCTTTTTTTGAATTTTCATGTCTCAAACATCTTATTTAGGACTTGTACCATCCCTAAAAATAATTTTAATGTCATCAACTTGGTTCAGGAGGTTTGGATATGCCCTAAGGTGGTGGTGGGGTTTGGAGCCTTAAAAATGGCTTTAGGCCTAATGACCTATACTGAGTATGAGGGATTTGAGTTTCTTATAGGTGGTTTTGGGGATTCAACATCATAAAAACACTTTATTCACTTATTTTCATACTTATTCAACTATTATCCATCTATCCAAACTCCTACTCTGTCTCCATTCCCTCTTGTCTGGAGTCTACCTTGAAGGTCACTACCTAGATTGAGTGTTGGAGACCTGAGTATTAAAGAACCTTGGTAGTCCCTACTCTCCTTTATATAGCACTCATTTATGGAGTTATAAACCTTAGAAGATCACCTATCCTACTTTGGTAGCCTCTTGGAATAGGTCTCTCTTCAATCTTGTTTCCTTTACTCCTATATTTTTTTGCCTAGGGTTTTTGGGTAGTAAGGCCTATGTGACCCTAGTGGCTCAATTTAGTGTTATATTTTACCTAAATGATAATACAAAAAAATCTTATTAAACTTTAATATTATTTTATTACTATCCCTTAGGTTTTTTCAATCTTCCATCAAACTCAATCAAGCAAATATCCTTAGCTTGTGTTTATTGGACTGTTTAGGCCTATTAGGCCTAATAGGTGTGAGTAGACCTAATGTTAGTTGAATATATTTTATTCTCAAGTTGAGGTTATCATCCTCATGAAAACCTTGATATATAAATTTAAATTCCCCTTGGATTTATCCAACCCTCCTAACACCCCAAAGCATGTATAAATAATCTAACTCATGTGTACAAACCTGTTTAAGCCTACTTAGGCCTAATAGGCTTGTGTAGGCTATTAAACTCCTCCTACCTTACAAGACTAAAACACCTTAATGGGAACATTGAGATAATCTAGAAGGAAAAGTGAGAGACCTATGTAACCACCTCCCTATAGGTTTCATAACTTAACACCTTTTCATTTGACTTTGACTGTGTGTTTGCTTAGGTCCAACTAGGCCTAATTAGGTCATCCAAGCCTTCTCACCATCTCAAAGGGTCAGATTATTAGATAAAGGCACAAAGGATATTTATGAATAGGCTAGATACTTTTTTCTCTCTTTTGAAATTTATTCCTTTTCATGATTTCTCAAACTTTCATCCTTAATCTAAAGTCCTACCTGTAGATTTACAATTAGGTCTACCCAGGACTTATGAGCATAGACCTTCTCTTTTGCTTAGTTGACCACCTTGATGACTTCCTAAGTAGTGGAGGAATGATGTACATGGATTTTAATTGGGCATATAAATTTTTAATTCTTCATCTAACCACATTTCTCACTCAATCATCTTGTCTTCTCATGAGCTGAATGTATATAGGCCTATGTATATGACTCTTCTTCATGCTAAGACCCTCTGCAACCTAATAAACATTATTCAAAATTTTATTTAATTTGAGTGATTTTGAGAGTTTTTAGGGCCTATTCATTATTTTAATGACTTTTAATAACTTCTCTCAACATTCCACCAAATGTCATTTTGCCTCACATGTTTAGGTCTCTTGTCTATGTGTGACCACCTTGAGGGTTAGAATTTGATGTTCTACTATCCCCATGGGTGATCTTAACAAGTTTGTGGAAATTTTTATATTGTTATTTATACACTTATTAAAACTCTTTGGACCTCATTATTCTCTCTCCATGTTTTTTCAATTTTGTTATCACAGTCTTGAGTATGTT